>BPVZ01000013.1:73291-93587 GCA_020521535.1 Rubroshorea leprosula
CAGAAGATCGGAATGACCCTCTTGTTTCCATCATCAGTGCCAGCTCGTGTAGACAAAAGTATGACTCACAATAATGCGGCGAAAAGACTGCAACACCAACCTTTCAGTGTTTGATAGCATCGTCAATTTTGTCGAAGAGCCGGTCACCGGGCTTCATCTTCTTGTTATCCAAAAACGGGTTGAGCCCGAGGCGAACAAGATGGTTGTAGAGCAACCCAGAAACGATTCTCTTGGTATCAATTCCTCGATAGTTAATGAAAAAGTCACAGGGGCGATGTAGCTGTTTTGAAAGTTTTCCCTTTTTGCGGTGTTGGTTGAGGCTAAGGATTTTATTGCAGAAATTCACTGTGAAGAACTGGGAACACTGCATGGCTTCTCCAATAAATCACAGAAAACTCAAATGATTTAAATTCAAATATTGATAGTGATTGATGTGTTTGAGACCAAAGGATCAGGTTATTGTTGGTGCATGTATAAGTATAAATTACGAGGGAACATGATAATTTTTTTTAAAAAATAGACAAAATCAAGGAACATGATAATTCTTTTTGTTTTTTTGATCAGCAAAACAAAGAGAAATATATTATTTGAGGGAGTACAAGGGGTACTCCAACCCATATACAAAGTTAAAATCCTATTATTGACATTAGCATAACAAACCAATCAGCCAAAAATAGCAAAGCTGACCGGAAACAGCATCTCATGAATGCCTACATGAAGACCTCATAGTAAACGTTGATGTTGCTTTTGGAAACTCTTCAACATCCTCTTATACCGTTTAATAGCTAAGGCACACTCAATTGGATTCATCTGCCACTCATACAAAGAAAAAGCACATCCATCCACCTTATTTTTAATCCAAAAAAAAGACTTCATTTGTATCTTAACCAACAAATACTCTTGCATACTTCCATAGTTCTTAAATACACAAGCATTCCTCCAATACCAAATATACCATGCAGCAACAACAAGAAAAACACATGCACCCAACTCCTTCCCTATAATTCTACCCAATTCAAACAAGAAAAATTCTGCCACTCCCCTAACGGTATTCAACATGACAGTTTCAATGCCCCGCCATTTCAACACCTTAACCCAAACTAATCAACCTTCCCTGCAAATACAAAATAAATGATCAACCTCCTCCACCACCTCATGACACAAACCACAAAAAGATCCCTCTTGTTGCAACAACACACCCCTTTTTTGTAAATTCCATTTTGTTGGCAGCTGATCAAGACATAACCTCCACCCAAAAAAGCTAACTTTCAACAGCACTAGCCTGCACCAAATAAGCTTGCAAAATTGGGTATCAAGATGACACTTCTCAGGAGATAAAAATTCATAAGTTGTCCTAATCGAATATTTACCTCCTGGATCATGTACCCAAGTCCAAACATCCTCCCTACCTTTCTTTAAGTGTATACACAATCCACAGCCCCCCACAAAACCTCCTCCTCATCCTTTTCTCGCCCCATTCTCCCCCTTCTCCATGCCATATTCCACTGCCACCTATCCCCTTCCCATTGCCCCATATCACTAACCAAGCCTTCCTTATTCGCAGCCAAGGCATACAATCTGGGACATAAATCCCTTAAGGATTTATCTCCCACCCAGTTCTCCATCCAAAAACCCACCCTACTTCCACACCCCACCTCCCATCTAAACCCATTCCCCAACATATTCCTCAGCGTAACTGATTTCCCCCCAATACTGATAATATCCTTCCACAGCTTTGACACTCTTAAATTATCAATTGCTGTTATATCCACCTCACACCAACCCTCATAATATTTATCCCTCACTACCCGCTTCCACAAACTCCCCACACCATCACCAAACCGAAACCACCACTTCCCTAATAATGCCCAATTTTTCCTTCGCAAATCTGACATCCATAAACCTTCCTACGCCTTATTGCTACATACTATATCCCATTTAACCCATGGAATTTTCCTATTCAATTCAGCCCCGCCCCACAGAAACCCCCTTTGGATTGAAACCAATTCAAAAACCACAGAACTAGGAATTAAAAATAGAGACATGTAAAAAATGGGTAAAGCAGAGAGTACCGAATTGAGCAAAGTGATGCAGCCACCAAAAGACAACGAGGCAGACTTCCAAACGGCAAGTTTGGCACGAAACTTATTTACCACTGGTTCCCACAGTTTTTTGCTTCCAAATTTACCACCAACAGGTAGACCCAAATACAAAAAAGGTGTTTTCCCAACACCACACCGTAAAGAACAAGCCATCCCATTCAACCACCTTGTCGATACATTAAAGCCATAAACACTGCTTTTACCAAAATTAATCCGCAACCCTGACATTAACTCAAACCATCGTAACATAGTTTTAACCATAAAAACATTCTCCCCATTAGCTTTACCCAAAATCACTGTATCATCGGCAAACTAAAGCAAAGATACAACCAGACCCCTCTTCCCAATTTCAACACCCCTAAACAACCCCTCCGACTCTGATTTTCGAAGTAACCCATGTAAACCCTCACCAACCATCAAAAACAGAAAAGGAGACAATGGGTCACCTTGCCGTAATCCTTTTCCAATCTCAAACTCCTCAGTCGAGTTGCCATTAACTAAGACTGAAACCTTTGCGATTGATAAGCACTCCATAATCCATCCTCTCCACTTAGACCCAAACCCAAACCTTCCCATCATCCAATCCAAAAATGCCCAATCAACACAATCATATGCTTTCGCAAAATCAGCTTTGAAAACAAAAGCCTTTTGTTTGCTCTTCTTAATTTCATCCACAACTTCATTTAAAGCTAACACACTATCCGCCAATTGACGACCCCCCAAAAAAGCAGATTGAGTCTCACTAATTATCTCCGACATCACAGCCTTGAGTCTATTATCTAACACCTTAGCCAATAACTTATATACACATCAAATTAGCCATCTTCAGTTTGCAGATGACACACTTTTCATGGGAGAGGCGACTGAAGACAACATTTGGACAGCAAAATGCATAATGAGGGCATTTGAATTGGTGTCAGGGTTGAAGATAAACTATAGAAAAAGCTCTTTAATTGGAGTGAATACAGATGAAGACTAGATCAGAAGCATGGCATGGATGTTGAACTGTAAAACTGAATCCCTCCCTTGTAAGAAACTCGGCATGCCATTGGGGGCAAACCCAAAGAGAATATCCACCTGGAAACCTCTAATAAACACATTCAGAAGAAAACTCTCAGTTTGAAAAGGTAGATTCTTATCTCTCGGTGGACGAATTACTCTCATAAACTCTGTGCTATCCAGCCTACCAGTGTTCCTGATGTCAGTATATCTTCTCCCAAAACAGGTAATCTGTGAATTTGATAAAATTAGGAGGAATTTTTGTGGGGAGGGGTTGAGGGAGGCAGAAAGATAGCTTGGGTATCCTGGGACAGGGTGTGCAACATAAAAAAAGAAGGAGGGATGGGGGTAAAAAACCTTAGATGGTTTAATATTGCCTTGCTAGGCAAATGGTGGGCGAGATTAATAGGGGGCAAGAAGGGCCTTTGGGTGAGGGTACTGTTAGAAAAATATGGTAGCAAGGAAGGAAATTAGTTATCATGGTTGAGTGAGGATCGAGTCTTAGGATCATCATGGTGGAATGATATTGTAAATTAAACACGGGTTTAGATAGCAAGGATGGGTGGTTGCTTTTGAATTTCAACATGAATTTGGGTGAAAGGAAAAATGTTAGATTCTGGCTAGACATATGGGTGGGAGGGTTCTCTCTGGCTAATGTTTTTCCAAGGCTGTTTTTGTTGGCTACAAAAAAGAATTACAATATCAATCAAATGGGGCATTGGAACGACGGATGCTGGGATTGGAAATTCCAGTGGAGAAGGCCACTTAGAGCCTGGGAAGAGGAAAATCTGCAACAATTGCTGGAGACAATAAAACACAAAAAACTAGTGCAAGGCGCAACGGACACTTGGTGTTGGAGTCTAGAGACCGAGGGAAGATATACCACAAGGACAGCCTATGAGCAGCTAGCAAAAAAAGAAGAAAACTGGCTGCTGGAGTACACAAAAATATGGGAGATGCAAGTACCACCAAAAGTGAGTGCTTTCTCATGGAAACTACTCTTAGATAGAATTCCTACAAAGGTTAATTTAGCAAAGCGTGGAATTTTGGATGCTAGTCAAAATATAAAATGCTTTTGGTGTGATAAACTTCCTGAAGATACAGAACATCTTTTTCTAGATTACAGCATCTCCTACAATTTGTGGACAAAATGTCTTAATTGGTGGGGACTATTTTATGTCTTAGGGAACACTTGTATTGACGTTTTCACCCAACATAGATGGCACAAGGGATCAAAGAGCCTAAAAAAGGGATGGTGCATGTTATGGTTTACTGTAGTTTGGTCATTATGGTTAAGCAGAAATGAAACTGCTTTTCAACATAGGAAGTTAAATGAGGATAGGTTATTTGAATTAGTTCAAGCATGCTCATTTCATTGGGTTAGAAATCTGTTGAATTTGGAAAATTTATCCTTAATGGAATGGATTTCTAATTCAGTGAGATGCTTGACAAACAGGATATAGAGGCTTGTTGGGAGTATTTGTTTTCTGGGTCCGTTTTTTGGATTGGTGGGTGATTTTTTCTTGACCACAATGTCTACATGTAATTTCATGTACTGATGTTTATGAGTTTGAGTAACCCTTGTACTCATAATAAAATTCTTTTGCTTTTCAAAAAAAAAAAAAAAATCCTTCAATTCTGTAGGGTTATGCTTCTTAGGGATCAGAGTCAAAAAGGAAGAGTTTAAACCTCTTACTAACCTACCATTCCGATGAAATTCATTGAAGAAACTCACGAAGTCCTCCTTTAAAATGCTCCAGGCAAACTTGAGGAAGTTGAAATTATAACCATCAAGACTAGGTGCTTTAGTCCCTTCACAACATCTTAACCCTTCTTCAGTCTCTTCAGATGAAAATGGTCTTTCCAGCCACTCTTTTTTCTCCTCAGAAATTTGCCGAAAACTTACACCAGCAGGTTTAGGTCTGTTCCATAATTCACCTTTAAACAAAGCAGAGAAATATTTGGCTACCTCCCTCTTAACCAATTTAGTAATAACAAAAAAAAAAAATATATATTATGACTTCATGGTATTCTAAGTGGTAGTCTAAATTGTAGTTGAAGATTTGACAGAATGACCTTAATTAATTCTAGTAAGATGGAATATTATGACTTCATGTGATTCTATTATTTCTTGGCGGTTAATTCATTACACACTATATTTACCAAAAAAATAAAATTAATTACACACTGTAAGGGATGTGTTGTTTCCCACCCTTTTTCTTTCTTTTTTTATCTTTTTATAAGTGGTCCCTAAATATTTATTTTATTTTATTTATATTGACTAAACAAATTCTAATACAGATGAGTGCAAGGGATATATTAATCCTTTTTTTTTTATATTATTATTGCCAAATTTATTTTGAGGTGGAAAACTGTAAGAGGAGTAGACTGTTAAAAATTATGGGCTGACATTATAGCCTTAGGAGAGGAGGAGGGAGTGTTGAGGGAGATTGTAGGAAAGACTAAAGTTTGTGATATGGGTTTTTGGTGCAACAGGGAATGGGAATGGAACCTAGTTTGAAGAAGAAACTTTGTTCGAGAGGGAGTTTGAAGAAGAAAGGAGTTATTAGAGTTGTTGCAAGGTGTTAAGGTCTTTGAATAGAAAGATGCAAGAAATATGACAATAGCGGGGCATATTTGGTGCGGACAGCTTACTTTGTTGATGCAGGGACCAAAGAATTTTAGACACTGCTGTTTTATGTAAAGCTTTTTGGAACAAACTTGTAGTTGGTAGAGTTAGTTTCTTTGTGCGGAGAATGTTTCTAAACAGGTTACCTTCCAAAATTAACTTGTTAAGAAGAGGAGTTCAACTTGATGGTGGAAACAGCGACTGCATCAGATTCCGAGATGAGGTAGAGGATGGGGACCATGCCTTGTTAGGGTGTAATTTCGAATGTTATGTTTCGATAAAATGCCTGGATTGGTGGGGTTATTCTGGTGCATCCTTTGCCGAGTACAATACAGGCGGCTTTCAAGCAAATTGTTTATGGCTACGTGAAAATCAAATTGAGAAAAGTTTGATCTTTTCTATTCCTAGTCATTATTGCATGGTCATTATGGTATGCATGTAACAATTTGGCGTTCAAAGGAAAGGGTATTTCAGCTGATGACCTTTTTGAGGCAATACAAGTTCGGTTATTTTTATGGCTGAAGGATATGGTTGCTGATTTCCTATACCCTTCGTTTGTTTTGAAGTTTATGCTGAAGCAATAGAGTAATGCTGTTATTGAAAGTGGTGTACTGAAAGTGTCGAAGTATCAGAGTAGGGTTGTTTTTTGAAAGTGGTGTTTTCGTAAAGTTAGTGATGATTTAATTAGTTGAAGGACCTACAGGCAAACTAACTGCTTTAGCTCCCTCGTATCAATTAATTTGTAAGTACAAAGAGAAAATGAGCTTATAATTAAAGTGCATACCCTCTAAGCTGAGAAGGTTATTGGCTTCCTCTTTAGGAAAATTATTAGTAGCCCAATTGAATTTTTTTATGGTATTATATTAACCCAGCAAAATTCAACACAGAAGTTATCCTAATCAATATAGCCACAATTTTCTGGCAAACAATACAACCACAATTTAATGAAGTATCTAGAAGTACTCAAATTTACTTAGAATTAGAAACTTAGTTTGAATTCAAGAAATAAGTTTTATGCACACATGTATGCTTGTTTGAAATTAATTATTGATAATTTTTTTTTAACAGCAATGTTATTAATATGAATACAAGGGGTATTCAAACCCATATACAAAAAGAAAATGTTAAAGTTGATTGGTCAAGTTTACATAGTCATGAGAAACAAATCTGAATTGAAAACACTCCCATTCCTTTAGCTATCTCTATTTCAGTTTCTTTTGAATTGCTAGCATGCAAAGTTGTGGTTCTTGAGACCACTCAAAAAGCTAAAATAGCACCCCCAACATTCCTTTGATCCAATGAAATGCTCTCAATTGCGCAAGTTCGAATAGCTTTTCCACATCAATTTGATTTCCTTTAAATATCCTTTTGTTCCATACTAGCCAAATAGACCAAATGCTTGCAATGCAGATAGTTCTCCACCCTACAATTGTCCATTTTGATCCTGTTAAGTTGCATAGCACATCCAAGGCTAAACTACAACTCAAAGGAATGGTTGTCATGATTCCCCACCAAGACAAACATTTCATCTATAGAGCATAGCTATTACCACAATGAAAAAATAAGTGGCTAGAGTTTTCAACATTTTGCTCACAAATTCCACACAAACACTAGTCAATATTTTCTATAACCCCTTTTTTCCATAAATTTAGTTTGGTTGGGATCCTATCAAGAATAATTGCCATAGAAAAGCTTTTTTCTTACTTGGTGCAATGGAGTTCCATATTATCTTGAAAAAATCATCTTTCATCATGGCTGATTGGTAAAGGGTTGCATACCACAATTTTGCTGAGTATTTTCCATCCTTACTGTGTCTCCACACCCATGTGTCTGCTTTCTTTTGAACTATTGTTGAAGACATCAACAGCCCCTCCAACTCTCGCACTTGCTCTGACTTTCTCAACAATAATTCTTGTCTCCAACTTAGAGTCCAGGACCAGGTGCCATTGCTCCAAGTTCCCTTGCCACTTATTCTTCCTCTAGGTATTCTACTAGATTCACCCAAATCTTACGTCCTTCAACCCAAATTTGATCTAACTATCTTTCCAAATCCCTTGTATTCTTCACTTCCATAAACCTAATGAAGCCAAACCTACCATCGTTCCTACTCCTTCGTTCCAGACTGTAGATTGCAAAAACACTTCCAAACTTCTCAAAAGTTGCCCACATATCTGCATAGCTCCATTCATCTGGAAAATTTGTGAAGAAGAACATAGTGGCCTGTTTGTTCAACCCTCTGTCATATCCCCACTCCCTATATATTCTTTGACTCTGATAGTTGTTATGCCCCCTCTGCCATGAACCCATCGATCTCCTTTGCCTGCTTATCCCTCGCATTCTAGAGAACTCTCAGCCCAGTGCTGTCCAACTGGTCTGTGACCTGTGTCTATTGCTCGGAGCCTTGACTCTCTCTCTCATCGTGTTCTTTTCATTACACACACCACCCTTATATAAAATCTTAACCATTCATATCTTCATTTTTAATAGTTGAGATTTATTATAACTTTTTAAGTAAAACAATAATTATTTTTAACAAATAAAATAAATAATAAATAATCTCAACTATTGAAAGTAGAGAGAGGAATTGTTAAGATTTTATATAAATGTGATGAGTAAAACTTGTATGTAAGTAGATTATAATTCATATATATATATATATATATATTGGTAGGCAATTCCTGAATTAATTTTCATGTACTTTAAAACTATTTTTTTCTTGATCAATTTTAAGGGCATGCCTCCCATATCGTCATTGTGCATTTAAAACAATTAATTTTCTTAAGTTTTAAGGGTGGTGTTATAAGGATAACCTTTTTATACTAACTTTTGATACAACTTCCACATGTTATTAAATAAATTAATACATTCAATATCAAGAGTTTCACATGAATAAAAAAAAAAACCAATCATTTAATTAACATGTCAGGTTATATAAAAAAATGATACAAAAAAATTGTTCCAAAATCATTTTCCAAGTTTTAATTAATTTCAAAACTTAAATCCTAAATTTAATTTATAAGACGATATTTATTTATCAATATACCAAATTGCGTAAGATTTTTATGTCGGCCTGGACTATATATGCATAGGAGAGTACGTAATAAGTTACTACCAGTGCAGAGTATAAATTCTTGATGAATCAATTAAGAATCGTGATTTTTTCAGGCTTACTATAAATATCTTATTACATTTGATCCCAAAAGGCTAAGCTTCCTTTATTTTGAAGAAAATTATCACTCTATCTTCTAGAAGTATATTAATTTTTTCTTAAATTAATTATCTTTTTTTTTATTTATTTTTTAAGATAGATAAGTATTTTTTTTCTTACTTTAACGTTATCTGTATTCATTCATTTTAATTAATCATCTAATTATGAAAAATCTCTCTTTATTATTTTTTTCATTTTTAAAGGTATTAAAAATAAATACAAATATTATTCCTAAATTTTTCATTTGAAGAAAAAATAAAAAAATAGTTATTTTATGATAGAGTGAATACATAATATATTAAATGCTATAACTCATATTGTCCTAAAATAAGAATAGAGGTTTTTTTATTTTATCTTCACATTAAGATTTAATAGACAATTTATATTTTTACTTATGTCAACCTTAAAAAAAGATAAAGATAAGAGAGATTTTTTTTTATGCTCCCTCTGTCCAAAAACAATTGTCATTTTCCGATTTTAACTTTATCTCAAATTAATGGTCATGTTTTCATTTCTTTTAGGTTAACAAGTATTTTTTTTTTTTTTACTTTCATCCTATCATAATTCATTTATTTTGATTAATTATTTTTTCAGAAAAAAGCTTACTTTATCTTTTAACTATTATTAAAGGTAATATAAGTAAATATATTTGTTCTCAAATCCTTAATTTGAAGAAAAAGTAAAAAAATAATAGTTATTATGGAATAGAGACCCTATATCCCAAAATAATTGTTAGTTTTATTTTTATTTTAAATTTGTCTCAAATTAATTGTTGTTTTTTCAATTTTTTTAGGTAAACAAATATTTTTTTTCTTTATTTAACCCTATTATTATCTATTTATTTTAATTAATTATCCTATCACAAAAATAAATATCTTTATCTTTAAGATCTTTCTTAAGGATAAGATAGGTAAAACATGAATTGTCCATAAATCCTTAGTTTGGAGAAAAAAAATCAAAAAAATGATAATTAACAAATGTACTTAAAAAATGGCAAAAAAATTATGTCTCCCTTAAAATTTACTAAAAAAATGACTAGGGAAAAATTCTAAGTATTTTAGTTTAGTCTATTAATCATAAAGATGATAGACTTTTCTATTAGAAATTGTGATAATTGAGCATATAGTTTTGAATATAAAATTTGCATCTAATCTAAAACTAATTGTTTGTAGATGGAGTAGCTTTTCTTCTATTTAATCTACATACTTCTTTATAATATGAAATTTTCTCACTCAACACATCCTTTCACATGTAGATTTGTTATGAATGTTGGCTCGATATGAACTTTAGGTTTTGTTAGGTGAGATAATAACCGATTTTCTTAGAATCGAGTCTAGACTCAATACCTTGTAAAAATTGTATAAGTGAGTTTCAACATAAGGTTTACATTTAATTTAAAATCAATTGACAATAAATGAAATAACTCCCCTTATAGTTAAGCCACATAAATCTTTAATATAAACTTAAAGTGAGATTTTCTCACTTAACAGAAATAATTATTCATTTTAATGCTAAATTATAGAGTTTTAATTAATTTTTAGATTCTCTAAACATGTGTAAAATTAAAAAAAAAAAAAAAATTGTAGACAATAAGCATAGTGGAAGTATGGAACGGAGGGAATACCACCCATCCACCAACAAACCATGTATCCCAAAATATTTACTCGTTAGGCTTAGATAATCAATTATCCTATTTTGACTTTTGAACAAAGTTTGATTAGATAATTTTATATGGTAAATAGATGATAATTTAGAAAAAAAAAAATATGCATAGTTTTTGTTGGATATTTTCATTTAATTGGATCAAAAAAAAATTTTAATTATTATTTTCTTTTTTTGTATTAATCTTTTGACATTTAGCAATTACATTGGATTTTGACTAATTCGGAATCAAACTACATCAAACCTTATAAGAGAAAACTCTTCATTCATAAAACTCAAACTTAAAATTTTACTTATAAAGAATCGAGATCCTTTCATTGAGGCTAACAAATTATTGGTTTTTCAATTGTTATTTATTTCTTATATAAAATTGTCACATTAATTTATAAAAAATCAATGCATTAAAACAATTTAAAAAGACAGGAGGAATTTTTTTTTTTTTTTAAAGAACCGACGGGATTTAGGTAGTACATAGGTTAAATCCCTAATTTGGTCCCTCAACTATTATAAGAATTCTTAAATTGGTCCTTAAACTAAAAAAAATCCTTAATATGATTTCTAAAGTTTTTAAATTTAACTTTAAATGGTTCCCTATTCAAAAACAACTAACATTCAATATGACATGTAGCCATCAAGTAGCAGCCTTTTATCGTCAAGTAATGGTCGTCTACTATCAAATAACAGACACATTATTTATTTTTTAACAAAAGGACTAATTTGAAGCTGAATTTAAAAGTTTTAGGGACCAAATCAATTAGAATCTTTAAGTTTAAGAACCAACTTAAGACTCCTATAATAGTTGAGCAAACCAAATTAAGGGTTTAACTTACATTTTAATTCCAAATCATTATTTTTTTTTTTTGAACAGCGAACATATTATTTATAAAAAAACGGAATACAAGGGGTACTCCAAACCCATAAACATAACAGTTAATACAAGGTATCGACACCCAAATATAGTGTCGACACTATACCCGTAACGAGGAATCTGCCATATTTTGCATTCTCATCAAATCTCCCTGTTCAAATCAACAAACCAACACCCGACACACCCACTTGATCCTATAGCACAGAACAGTATATAAAAAACAGCTCTCGGCTGTCATGAATTCACCCCTAGCCCCCGTCCTGCAGCACTATAATTTCCTCCTCTTTTATCTTTCAAGCATTTCATAGGTTCCAACATCCAATTACATAGATTAAAAGAGTACCCTACTGTTCTGTTTTGATCCATTGGAATGTTCGCAGTTGCACCAACTCAAAGGTCCTATTGACATCTTGGTCATGATTTCTGAAAGTCCTTTCATTTCTAGCACTCCATATAGACCAAATTGTTGCACACCAAACTGCATCCCATCCTGCCTTGATGTTTGCATTTTTAAAGGGGGCTACGTGTTGTTCAAAGGATGCATAGCAATTGTCAGCTCTAACAGAAGATGTTCTCCACCATTGGAGGCATTTGGACCACACTACATATGCAAACTTGCAATGAAGAAATAGATGGTTTATATCTTCAATGCTCTCATTTCATAACATGCATATGGCTAGATTGAGATCTGGAACTATCCCTCTCTTGTACAGATTTACCTTGGAGGGTATTTTATCTTGAAGGACTTTCCAAACAAAGGCACATATTTTTATGGGGACTAGCCTGCACCAAATTCTTTTATGCAAGATGTTCCTACTCTGATGGAGGTTGCTAGAGAGAACTTGATATCCCGATTTGGTTGAATACATACCCTGGTCATTCCTCCATTCCCATCGATCTTTTTGTCCCTTACTTGGATGGATAGTCTTCAGCATCCTCCACAGCTCCGCCATCGAGTGTTCTTCCCAGGAGAAGTTAGGTCTCCTTCATTCTAATGACCAATTCCAACTTCCATTGCTCCAGAATCCCATTTGAGAAATGCTCTTTGTCCTGCCTAAAGAATTCAAAAAGAGTCTAGGAAATTTATTGGCTAATGTCTCGTCCCCAATCCAGACATCCTCCCAAAATTTGACAAAGTTACCCTCTCCCAACGTTAGTTTAAAGCCATCTAAGAGCCAGCCAACTCTATTAGAGCATGAATAATCTAATCTACAGACACCCCTCCACCATAACGACCCCTTCTGTTTCCCCTATTCGATCCAATTCAACCAATTACCTCCATTACTACCATATTTCTCACGAATAACCTTATAAAGAAGACCTTCCTCTCCCTCCGCTAGTATACTCCACCACTTGCCTAACAACACTAAATTGAACTTTCTAAGATCCTTCACACCTAGCCCACCATCCAATTTACTTCTACACACATTCACCCAACAAACCCAATTGATCTTCCTATTATTCTCTCCACCCCCCCAAAGAAAATTTCTACAAATTTTATCAAGAATAAGAATCAAACCTTTAGGCAGCAAGTGGACAGACATCATGAACACAGGGAGACTAGATAGCACGGAGTTAAGAAGCGTGATCCTTCCACCAAGAGAGATAAATCTATTTTTCCAGTTGGCCAGTTTCTTCTTAAAGGAGTCAATCATAGGTCTCCACATGGCAATACATTTGCGCTTACTCCCAATCGGCATGCCTAGGTATTTACACGGTAAGGACCCCTGTTTGCAATTCAAAATACAAGACATCCTAGTCATCCATTCTTCCGGAACATTGATGCCCATAAGCATACTTTTTCCAAAATTAATCTTAAGCCCTGACACCATCTCAAAAATCCTCATGATACTTTTAACAGCCCAAATATTTTCTTCCGAAGCATTACCAAACACAATTGTGTCATCAGCAAACTGGAGATAGGTTACATTCATGCCACACTGCCCAATTTCAATCCCATTAACCAGCCCCAATGATGCAGCTAATGAGATGATGCCATTAAGACCTTCAGCCACAATAAAAAATAATAAAGGGGAGAGAGGATCACCTTGTCTGAGAACTCTTTGCATCTTAAACTGCCTAGTGGTGCTGCCATTTATAAGCACTGAGACTTCTGCTGTCTTCAAACATTCATTAATCCAGTTTTTCCATTTTTGACCAAAACCCATTCTTAGCATCATATAATCCAGGAATTCCCAATAGACTTTGTCATAAGCTTTTTCAAAGTCAGCTTTAAACACAAATCCTTTCTTCTTTCTTTTCTAGGCTTCATCAATAATCTCATTTGCGATGATCACACTGTCAACTAATTGCCTTACACTGATAAAAGCCATCTGATTCTCCCCAATAATCCCATTCAAAACAGAAGCCAACCTACGGGCTAACAATTTTGCAATCAGTTTGTACATGACACCAACAAATGAGATTGGTCTGAATTCTTCAATTTTTTGAGGGCTATTGACTTTAGGGATTAATACAATGAAAGAGCAGTTCATCCCTCTAACCAGTTTACCAGGCTTGTGAAAATCAGATACATATCCCATTACGTCGTCCTTAAGAGTTCCCCACATCTCCTTGACAAATTTAAAGTTGAAACCATCGGGTCCTGGTGCTTTTGTGCTCTCACAACTCCACACAACTCGTCTGACTTCCTCCTCACTAAACGGTGCTTCCAACATTGCCCTCTCCTCATCTGAGATCTTCTTGAACTCAACCCCATCTAACACTGGGCGTTGCCACACATCTTCTTTAAACAATGTCTCAAAATAATTAGCCACACCGTCTTTCATGCTGTGGACTTCTTCAAGTCATTGATTCCCCACCAGGATACTTGATATATCATTCTTTCTTCTTCTTCCTTTCACACATCTATGAAAAAATTTCATATTGGCATCCCTATCCCTTATCCATGTCTTTCTAGCTTTTTGGCGCCACATACTTTCCTTCATCCTTTGATTTTTCCATAACTCTAGGAAATTTGTCCTTCTGGCTTCGATATCTTCTAGCAACAAAGGCATCTCCTCACCTTTTTTATCAATAGAGGCAATAGAATCAATGCTCTTTTGTATGCCCAAGTCAATCTCTGAAGTCATATTCTTGCTCCACTCTTTCAGCACCTTTTTAGTTTCCTTCAATTTTTCCTTCAGACGATACCCATTCCATCCTTTTACTACTGTAGAGTTCCAGATATCAATGACAATACCTTTAAACTGAGGAAGTTCCAGCCAAGCATCAAAGAACCGAAATGGTTTAGGGCCCCAATCTGAAATTTGGTTTTTGAGAACAATTGGACAGTGATCAGAGAGTGAACGGTTTAAACCCCATTGTTTGACATTATCCCAATTCAAACACCATTCTTCTAAGAGCAGAAATCTGTCTAGCCTACTCATCGAGGCTCCATTAGGTTGATACCAAGTGAATTTTCTGCCAATTAATGGTAAATCAACAAGGCCACATTCATTAATGAAATCATCAAACTCTGGCATTTCTCTCCTTATACTCATCCCCCCCCCTTCCTTTCCTATTCATTTCTTACTACATTGAAATCCCCCATTAAACACCAGTTCTCACCAATTTCAGAAATAAGGTTTTTGAGAGAAGCCCATAGTGTTCTTTTACTAGGAAGGTCGCATGGGGAATAAACGTTAATGATATAAACAGGGATTCTAGCTGCCCCCCAAAATCCAAAAACCCCAATAAAATTTTCCCCTTCAATAATTTTATCTTTCTTCAATAATTCAGAATTCCATACACATATCAAACCTCCAGCCGTACCTTTTGAAGGTTGGGCAACCCAATCGAAGTCCTCCGATCCCCAAAGAGCTCTACAGAGTTGATGATCCACTGCCTCTGTTTTGGATTCTTGAATTGATAAGAACTCCACTTTTTCCCGAATCACTAAATCTCTAACCCCTACTCTCTTCCCATGACCAACCACACCTCTTACATTAATTGACATAACATAAAGATCATTTTAAAACACCACAATTGATTCCCCCAATATCTGCCTCACTAGCCTTTGATCTTCTAAAATTTTCTCTGTCACGTTCCTCCATGGCCTCGAGCCTATGCAGAATTTCTTCCTCATTTCTACGATCCACAACCCCAATTCCCCTGGCAAACCCCCATATATGCATTTCCTTGCTGGTTTTACCCTCCACCCGTAAGCATTTATTTCTATTTGCAATGCCACTGTCTGCTATTGAGTCACCAGCTACCTGATTTTATGAACCTGGACAGAATGCCGGAGTCTTTTCCTCCAAATCTTGGTGTTTTTTCTGTCTACTCTGCAACTTCTCTGTCCTTGGTTGAACCACAATTCTGGAGTTTTTATACACCGAAGAACATGACCTCGTTTTCTTCTTCTTTAGCTTCTTGATTTTCCTCTCATTTCTACCCATCCAAGCTTTCAATTGCCCCGATTCACTTTCGAATCCCTGCCAAAAGGAATTTTCTTCACTAAGGTCTTATAACCGATTCAAGCTACCCTTGCATCTCTGATTCACGCTATCCACCTCATCCTCCTCGGACAACAATCTGCCCCTGCTTCTCTGTTTCCCCTCATCCTTTTCAAACATCACACTACCCCTAAGTCGCGATTTCGCCTCCCCTTCCACATGCATCAAGCTTCCCTTGCATATTCGATTCGCCTCTTCCTCCTCGTGCCTCAAGCTCCCCCTGCTTTTCCAAATCTCCTCATCCTCCTCGTTAATCAAGATCTCCCAATTTCTCCGATTAGCCTCGTCCTCCGCATGCACCAAGCTTCCCCTGCTTGTCAGCTTCTCCACATCGTCCTCAGGTATCCAGCTGCCCCTACTTCTCCTATTCACCTCAACCTCCTCGGCCATCAAGCTACCCCTGCTTCTCCGCTTCACCTCATCTTCCTCAATCTTATCCTTCTCTGTTTCACTTATCTCCACGTCAACACCAGCTACATAAGATTTGTAGCCCTTATTGGGCCCCAAATAAGAGGCCCAATCCTCATCATCTCTCAAACCAGCTTGAGGCTCCAGCTTGCAACCCTTGCCCCACTTCTCCTCTATAGCCTGGTTCGGTTAATTTGGCCCAATCGAATTACCATTTTTGAATTATGTCCCTGATTCTGCATTAAATGCATGCTCAGGCTATCTGGTACATAGCCTACCCCCTCAGTCATCTCTTCCGACTTACTGATAGGAGACTTTTGAGATTTCCCAACACTTGCCTCAAAAAACTTCTCAGCCTGTGTATTGGAACC
This sequence comes from Rubroshorea leprosula, assembly GCA_020521535.1. Classification (NCBI taxonomy): domain Eukaryota; kingdom Viridiplantae; phylum Streptophyta; class Magnoliopsida; order Malvales; family Dipterocarpaceae; genus Rubroshorea; species Rubroshorea leprosula. The sequence goes on from BPVZ01000013.1 coordinate 89,996, forward strand.
ATCAGCACTCATCATTCTGTCAATATCATCTTCAAATTCAAATTTCTTTCTTCTAGCTGTTATGTCCACGTTGAAACTCTCCATCCAACTCTCTGCTTGCCCTCTTCCATGGCCTTCTATCCCGTCATCAGCCTTTGCCATGTCATCATCATCATCCCTACCAGCTGAACTTCTCCCATATTCCCTAGAAACTCCTCCGCCATGAATAGATTCAGCATAGCCATCCTCGCCATCGCTATTTAGGGACCATGATTCTGAACTGTGATCATCTGAGGCACTTAATTCTCTGAACACATGATCAGACTTCATGGAAAAAATGCCGTTGGTTGCCTCTTCCTCCATTACTTTGACTGTATATGGCATACCATTAACTGTGATGGTCATGGATTTAGAGATGAACTCCATAATGGGCGTGGATATTAGAAATCTCCCGATATCAAATCTGATCTTCTTACTGGTGCTATCATCTAAGGAGATAACCTTTCCCCATACAGCCCCAATTGATGAGAAAAACTCAAGCCCCCAGGCATGAATTGGAACACCCTGGCATCGAATCCACACGAACCTTTCTTTAGCAACCGATGAAGGTGACCAAGGTTTTACCTCCTCAAACCACTACCCCAACCATTCCGGGGTTGTTTCCATTAAGTCCTTGATCTCGTCTTTATCACCCCCTTCCAATAAGACCAAACGTCCCCCCATAGGTCTTACTTTACACAAAAAAATATCCTTCCATGAAGAACTTTTGTTGCAGGGTCGAGATAATGTTAACCGAATGTGCAATTCCAACATAACACCCTTCCAGCCATAGGAGGTCCTCCATTTTCACATTAAACTCCAGGCCAGCACTTGCACGCACATTAGTTTTCATGATCCATACCTACGTTTGTGGTTTGAGCGAGATACTCTTCTGTTGCATTTTTTGGCGATCTCTAGCACTTGAAACTTGTTGAAGATTACTTCCTTTATTATCTTCCACCCCTTGGTTCCCTTTAACAACCTCTGCAAATGACCTCCCTGGTTTGACAAGATTCATCTCAGCTGGTTTTGTATCTCCTCTGTTTCTCCCCTCCTCCATCCTGAACCTCGGTCTGTTAACCCAGAGTTTGGATGTCCCTACTCTGATTTGATCCAGCTTTCGTTCCAATTCCACCTCATTCTTAACTTCTAAGAATCTCACAAACCCAAATCTTCTTCCTGATTTCGATTTCCTTGGTGGACAATAAATGGCCAAGACTCTTCCAAATTTCCGGAAGGTGAGCCACATACTTTCATGACTCCAGTCATCCGGGAAATTTGTGAAGAAAAATACTGAAGCTTGATTATACACCCTTCTATCACATCCCCAAATGTCTTGCTTCTTCCTTAGTCCTCTTACCGGTGACCCGTCCATTCGCCCATCTCTATTCCTTCTTTGGTTTCCGAAAGGCTCCCGCTGACCGTCGTCCGCATGCCCCGTTGCTAAACACACCCGCTCTCTCTCTACCTCTCATAGCTCTAGGCAATGCGTCCGTCCACAAGTATTGAGTAAGGTTTTTAATTCCGAATCATTATGGTAGCAGTTAGACCTAAAAGTCCTTGGATCCTTGTCGCCTACATTATAGTTAGCCAGGCCCAATATACAATCTTCAGACCTTAGGGTCCACCTTTAAGAACTTGCCATTTCTCACACCGATCCTTACAATTGATTTGGTCTGGACAGGTTGGTGGGAGGAGTTGCAGGATTCTTAAAAGCGGACCCGGGCTAAGGGAAATGAAGAGGGAAAAAAAATTATATATATATTTAAAAAAATTTTATTTGAATAAATAAATAAATTAAAAATATATAAAGTAATTTTTTTTTTCTTTCATTCCTGATAATTTTTTGATAACTAAATAAAAAAAAATTTCTCTTCTCTCTCCTCTATTTCTTTTAATTCAAACATATTGTAAGATTTATAGGAATTAAAAATTACTATTTTAAAAGTTAAGTTTTGAATTTGGGACAAGGAATAATTAAAAGGCCTAATAATAGTTATATAATAAGTTTAATAAAATTAAGACTTATACTTTCTTTTATACATTTAATTATTGTAATTGGACATCTTGATTTTTAATGTTAAAACATCATGATTTAATTTTCTTTTGCTCTTTAAACTTTTTCCTTAAAAAAACTTAAAATTTTTGTAAACAAATTATTTTTAAAATAGGTGCACTTTAAGCTTTGACAAATACCTCAATGCATATGATCCCCTTTTTTTGCTTTTCTTTGTCTTTTTGAGACAATAGAACACTTGCTTTTTCTTGCGTAGTAGTATTGGGTTACAGGTTCGAACCTTAAGTAGCATTCCTTAACCCCAAATATTCCAATTTTTAATCCGGCTGTGTTGTTCCCACTAAACCATTTTGTAAGCTTAAAGCAATAACGCTGGAGCTACGAAAGTTCCACACGGTAACCATTTGTTTATACTCTGATATTACTTATATTATATTGTATAATATCCTCTTTCCATCTTACTTTGGTCTTATGATCGATTCAAACAAGTGCATCATATTTTTACAGCTACTCGATTAAATATTGGCACAACATGGTTCTTTCTTTTGTGTGGGGAGCATGGTAGAATGGAATTGAGAATGGCATATGCCTCTTTGCAAGAGCCAAGGGCTGAACCCAATTAAGGGGTGTTTGAATGTACTTCACGGGTGCGACGGGCAAGGATATAGTGGTGTCATACATATAGCCGTCCAAAACAAGCTAATTAAAATTTCTTGTTGCACTAATTTCACGTATAGTTCGGCACTTTTTTTTATGTTTATGGTTAAGATATCCCTATATAAAATTTTGAGTACCTTGAAATTATTTAATAATTTTTTGAACAATTATAAGGACACTCTCATTATATCAGTTTAATGCATTTAAAAAAATTAATTTACTTAGATATTAATTATAATATTTAAATTTTAAATTTAACTTATAAAATGCCATTTACTTTTGATATATTTTTTTTTTGTTTCACATAAATAAAATATTATATGATCTTCGGATACCTGATGGCAGTATTTAATTAGTTCCTCTTCGTACTATTTAATTCAGACATTTGTTTTTATTTAGTTCAGGTACAGCTGTGCTTACGGATATAAGTCGCTTTTCATTTACTTGAGCATTTTTAAAGCCTTGGCGAAGCTAAAAATGCTAACAATTCCATGACACATATGATCTATTTAAAACAATGCTAACAATTTTTTACTTGGGTTAGGAAGTGTAATGGTTACTTTAAAAATGAAGAAAATGTATTTTATTACAAGGAAGTATAATGGGAACTCTAGAACAAAATAAATTCAATAAATCCACAACACCAACCAAAGCTGATCACAAAGTAAACTCTGGAACTAGAAGATTCTGTAAAGGAGAGACCAAAGAATTGAAAAAAAAAAAAAAAAGGAAGATAGTTTAAATGACGAAAAAACACTTTGCCACTTTGTTGCAAAATGCTTAAATGAAGAAAATGTTACTTAATGTTCTAGCTATGTGTTCACTTTGTCACTTATTTTTTGATCATCCTAGACTAATTTCAAATTGCTTAAGTGTAGAATGAGCACTACTTCCCATGCA
>BPVZ01000013.1:104152-117139 GCA_020521535.1 Rubroshorea leprosula
TGCTTTAAAAATTTTTGGCTTTAGACAATCTATGAGCGATTATTCACTCTTCACCTATCGGCGTGAGAATAAATTCCTCGCCATACTAGTCTATGTTGACGATTTGATTGTTGCAGGAAATGACTCATTGCTTTGTCAAAAGCTGAAAAATTTCCTTCATACAAAATTCCACATCAAAGATCTTGGAAAGCTAAAATACTTCCTAGGCATTGAAGTGGCACGACACCCCTCTGGCATTTTTCTGAATCAACAAAAATATACGTCAGACATCTTAGTCGAATCGGGCATGCTTGGTACAAAGCCATCTCTATTCCCCATGGAGCAGAAGCTTAAACTCACTTCAGATGATGGCCCACATCTTTCTGACCCTATGCAATACAGGAGACTAGTTGGGCGTCTCATATATTTGACAATCACACGTCCTGAAATTTCATATGCTGTCAATATCCTCAGTCAATTCATGCAAGCTCCTCAACGGCCTCACCTCGATGCAGCGATGCGTGTCTTACGCTACTTAAAATCATCACCGGGCCAAGGTATCTTCCTCTCATCCTCAAGCTCTCTACAACTTTCAGCATATTGTGATTCAGATTGGGCCAGTTGTCCTATGACTCGAAGATCCAGAACAGGTTACATCACCATGTTAGGGACCTCACCTATATCTTGGAAAACAAAAAAGCAATCTACAGTGTCACGATCATCAGCGAAAGCAGAATATAGGGCTATGGCTTCCACTATATGTGAACTCTTATGGCTCAAGACCTTGCTTCAAACTTTAGGAGTTGATCATCCCCAACCCATGAAACTGTTCTGTGACAACAAAGCTGCAATTCACATGGCTACCAACCCGGTTTTTCATGAACGTACAAAGCATATTGAAATTGATTGTCATTTTATTCGGGAATGGATCCAAGCTGGAGTTATTACTACTTTTCATGTTCATTCCAAACTCCAGCTAGCCGACATCTTCACAAAAGCTTTGGGAAGTGATCAATTCCAATTCCTTCTTCGCAAGTTGGGCATTTTTGACTTGCATGCTCCAACTTGAAGAGGGGGTGTTAGAATTAAAGTCTTCTACTACAGCACCACAATCAAAGTTCTAGCCGTTGGTCCCTAATCCTCGCCACTTTCCATTTTCCATTTTACCGTTTAATCCCTGCCACTTTCCATTTTCCATTTTACCGTTGTAAATAGATTTGCTTAGGAGATTTCATTCATTTTGGTTGCTCTTGTTTTGTACATAAATATTGAAGCTTTTCATTCATGAATAGTAGAAAAACATACATTTTCTCAGTTCCCAACTCATCCAATTCCAAACATGACCCATATGTGTTGTATATACTAACCCTCCCAATGTGTCAAAGGTGAGACCAACAGTGTATTTTGCCTCCTTGAGGGCCCATTGGAACCTCTTCATCTCCTCAGCTGGACGAGACCGATCGTCCTTAACCTGGAGCTGCGATGGCTTCAGGTCGCAAAAGATTGGAATGACCTTCTTCCTAGTTTCCATCATCAGAGCCAGCTCGTGGAGACAAAAGTATGATTCACAATAACGCGGGGACAAGACAGCAACCCCGACCTTGCAGTGTCGAACGGCATCGTTGATTTTGTCGAACAGCCGGTCACCAGGCTTCATGTTCTTGGTGTCCAAAAACGGGTTGAGCCCAAGGCGAACTAGATGGTTGTAGAGCAACCCAGAAATGGTTCTCTTGGTGTCAATCCCTCGATGGCTAATGAAAACGTCGCAGTACCGATGTAGCTGGTTTGGAAAATTTCTCATTTGTTGGTGGTGGTGGTGGGGGTCGAGGTTAAGGATTTTACTACTAAGGTTCTTGGCAAGTGACTGGCAACGATGCATGGCTTCTCAGAGATATGGTTCAAAGTAGTGAGTGATGTGTTTTGGAATCGGAGTGATAAGGCTCGATGTTGGTGTAAGGATGTTGTTGGCGTATTTATAGTTTTAATTGAAGAGAAAATAATATTTTTTAATGAAAAATAAAATTTCATTCATGTACAGAACTTACCATAAATGGGTATATAGCAAGATGTATTATACTCATAAAATGTATAAAAATGTAAGAGAAATTGGTATTTAATAGTTAAGCCATATTTGAGCATAATTTATTTAGACAGAAAATATATTGATTTTAGGGCCAAGAAAATTTAATTAGGGCCCTTAATAGTCGAGATAAGTATAACAATCTAAACTCAACAAACCTCACGCATTTGCCATCATCCTTCTCCAATAAAAGGAAATATTGATGAAAAACATCTGGAAAGCGAAGGCAAAAACACAAAATAATAATAATAATAATAATAATAATAATAAATAAAATAAAGAAAAGAAAAGAAAAGGGAAACATCCACAAGAGAGAGAATTATTCTCGCAAGAAAAGAGAACTCTTGTTTTTAGCTATTTACCTTAACTATTGAGAGGGAAGGAGGTGCTAATCAAGTGGAAAAAAAAAAAAAGAAAAAAAAAAGAGAAAGAAGTTTAGGGCAAGGGAAGGAAGGGGGGCAGCTAGGAAGAGAAAATAATTATCGAGAAAAAGAAAATTTTATATTAATCTTGACTCAAAAAAGAAATGGTGTTGGATTTGCAAAAATCTCACTTTTTGATTAATATTTTGAAGAGTTTTTCTAACTTATATTCGTAATGTATATAGAAAAATAGAAAATTATAGTCCTAGTTGCAAAAATACCATATTTCAATGAATATTTTCAAAAATCAACTATTGGATTTAGTGTTCTATTAATGTAAAGCATATATATCAGTTTTTAGATTATTTGAATATATCTAAATGTATTCATTGATTAAATAAAATTTAACACCATTAAATATATGTTAGAAAACATGAGTTTCTTAATCAAATGGTTAAAAATATTAAATCATTTAAAAATTAACATGCATGATCTATATATATCAATAAAACATTAAATTCAATATCAATTTTTTAAAATATTCATGAAAAGGTTATGTTTTTCTGAATCTATAACTATAAATTTTTAATGAGATTCAAATTTGAGATATACTATTCTATATATATGAATGATTAAATTTTTATGTAAAGTAATTTATATAAGAATGGTGTGTAAATGAATCATAATTCTATATGTATATTACATTGCAGTAGAGAAGGGGATCCTTTGTAGGCCAAAAGTACTCCTTAGTCCTTACAAAATTTACTAAAATTATTTAGGTATTGACGGCTTTGAATGAATCCATATGTGCACAGATTCATTTCTAGCTTTTTACCGAAAGCGTGAGACACACATATCGAATTATTAATAAAGTGATAAAATGTTTATTTTTGCGTGTCAAAAAAGCTTCATTTCATTTGAAAAAACTTCGTCCCTTTATTATTTTGAGCACCCAAAAATAAACATTTCCATCAGCTGATATAGGTCATATGCAATTAATCGCACTGTCTAAATATGCACATAGCTCGTATCTATAGTTTGATCATTAATAACAATAATTTGTTGCATTGACAACAAAATTTGGCTTCCCTCAGGCAAATTAATATATATATGGGTAATTATCGGCGGAGCCGAGAGACCAACTCTACTTTTTTAAAAATTTAGTTTCATCCTTTATGTTTTATTTTTATTATTTTTATCCTTACTTATTTCATATCATTTTAATCATTTTTTAGCACTTGTATTGTTGAAGATTTCTTTTAATGATGAAGAGAAAAATGGAGGAAAATAGAGATAATATAAAATATGGGGAAAGGTAAAAATTAATTAAATAAAAATTATTTGTTGTTATTTTTTTATAAAGTGTCTCTTCATTAATATCTTTACTTCCTCACGGTATATGTTCTTCTACTTAATATGTGTTCATTTTTTATCTTTCAATTAATGGTTATCAACCACAATTAGTTTATTGTTGAAAACTAAAACAAATGTTATTTAAAATCTTTTTTTTAAACCTTTTCAAATTAATACACAAAGTCATCATTTTTTTTTCAAAAATTTTATTTTGCCACCCTAAAATTATTTTATGGCTCTACCACTATGAGTAATGATATGCATACAACCTATTTTTACAATTTTTCTTTAAAAATTTCATGTAATTAAGGTATATAGTTTGAAAAAGTTTAATGCAGAAGTTGTTACTAAATAACTTTTCTATGTATATTTACACACACAAAATTAAGTTATCATAAATACAACCAAAAAAAAGAAAAAAGCGAAACAAATGTTTTTCTTCTAATTAGAATTAAAATTTTCGATTTTGAGGCTTTCCTATAGGGTGGAGATAGATGTTGACAGATTAGTATAGGTAATTCAAACTAAATATTTTTTGTGATTAAAGAATAAATTAAGTGGATGTGGGTTTTCATTGGATGATTGGATTACCTATGTTGATTTGTATTCTAGGGTAATATATGTTTAAACTATGTAATAGTAGAACGTGATATATACTAGGAATATTCCTTACATTTCAATGTAATAAAATTTTTTTTGGATGATCAAAAATATTTATTTTTTAGGCTTTTCTAAATTTAAGGAAATTAATGTTTTACATGTATATACAAAAAAAAAACAATATATGTTTGTAATTTTTGTTAGTTATTACAATCATCTCATACGTAAAATTTAGAATTATCATCGAGTAAACAATGTCAAAAGATGACAGACTAACTACCATTTAAAGAAAAAAAAAGGGTGGACAATCGAACTGATTATACATCGGCCTTTGGACTAAGCATAGGAAAGTCACGCGTAACAAATTTCTCCAATTGCAAAATACGGTTCTAGAAGGCTTGTTGCAATTTGACTCCAATAAGGTCAGTAGCTTCCGTAATTAATTTTCAGGATAGATTAAACACAAAAATCTCTATCCTAATAACTTGCATGCCTAGAACATGTCATAATCATGCTACACCTAAATTTCAGGTTAATTTTCTTGTCAGTTGTAAATTAAAGGGACATGAATAATTAATTAATGAATAATGATTGATGCACACCCATATCCAACACCCGAATGTGCATCCCCACGTAAAAAAAAAATTGAACCGAGTGATGGGCATTTTTTTTTTTTATACGATGTGTGCACACCCGGGTGTTGGATCCGGGTGTGCACATATCATTTTCCTTAATTAATTCATCGAATGATGGCAAGAAAGATCTGATGTTACCGAAAGGATAAAAGTATGTAAGGTGCTATGAATTAATTAATAAAAGGATTTATTTTTTATTTTGATAACTAAGTTTTGATTTTTTAGAGTAGTTAATGAGAAAGTAATTTTTTATAAATTTTTTAATCTTAAAGTGGATAATTTGTCTTTGATCAAATCAAGAAGAAATTAATTTTAAAATATATGCAAATTAATCTAAAAACACCCTAACAACTAAACTAAAAAAAGATATAAAAGTACGATTGAAAATATTTACCATAGTGATTAGTTAATACTCCTTCGTGCTATTTTAATTGTTACATTTTTTTTATTACCTTTTAAAAAATTAATCAAGTTTCATAGAAATACAATTATTATATGTTAAAATTTCATATTTATTTCTAGTTGTACTCAATTAATAAAGAGGTTGAGAGTGATTCTTAAGTTTTGTTGAGGAATTGAAGTCATTATGAAATTGCAATAAGAGTAAAGTTAGAAAGAGTAAAGTTAGAAAGAGGGCTTTCAGATAAAAAATTGGATCCGATTTAAATATCAAACCCAACTCAATTGCTATGAATAGAATCATGGGACTAAGTTATTAATATGAAATACGATATGATCCAAATTACAATTAATTGGATCCAACTAAGTTAGGTCCCAATCAAGGTCAAGTTGAGTCAATTTGAAGTGATTTGATTAAAATTAATTAATTTTTTAAAATTTTAATTAATTATACTTTTAATTTTGATTTTTAAATATAAGACAAAAGCAAATACTATAAAATGGAAATTAGTTATTAGATTATTAGAGTAAATATTAATTTAACATATTTTTTCAACTCTAAATAATTAATTAATATTATATTTTAAAAATAGAGAAAATATTGAAAATTTTTTAAAAATGTTAGATCCACCCTATCTAATCTAAAACTTGTGTGGATGGATCATAAGTCTAAGTTTAACTCAAAATTTGAAATAATGACCCAACATGATTAATTTGGAATTCAAGGCGGCCCAATCTAAACCAATTTAATCTGACCTATTGGCAATACTTTATTTAAAAGGTTTATCTAATAGCAATGCACTTACAATATCATATGTAAAATTGTAAGTTTATAATTATAATATAATATTAAATAAGTATGACTTTTATCAAATAAGTAGATATATATAATATTATAAGTAGACTTCCAAATGAAAAAAAAAAAAAAAACCAATTATATAATGATATATCATGTGGTAAATTTACAATATTATGTGGTATTATAACTATAGTAGTTTCATTTGTCTAACCTAAAGGCACAAGTTAAAACTATATTTATTACACATTTTAGATATTAATTTATTAAAAAAAAACTGACATTAATTTTAATATTTTTATCATATATATAGATGTTTTTAATTGTACAAATCAGTAAAATTAATATCAATTTTTATTTTTTAATATATAAAAAATGTATAAAATAAAAATTGAGGAATACAACATTTTAAAAAGTATGACATGTCACTAATTAGACAGGATAATGATGATCACGTGTATAGATTTTTTTTCCCCATCAAAAGCTAAGTATGAATTGATTTGGATCTGGATTGGCCGAAAGAGAAATCTAAGTAGTGGGGATATTTTTTGTCTTATCAAATTCATAGAAAGAAAATTCTTGTGCGATACTATAATTTAAGGTTACATCATTTTCTTCCCTATTATACAAACATAGAAATTAATGTCTGAATATCTTTTTCTGAGTAGGTTAAGGACAAGAATCAGAGGTTGGTTTTTTATTATAACAACTGGTAAAAGTTTACTGGTTAATTTGTTTACTGATGAAATAGAAAGAATATGATTCTGCGAGCTGTCAGGCTATGGATGAGGTAAGCGCTTAGCTTATAAATATATTGGGATTTTTTTTTAAAGCAAAAAAAAATTATATTTTTTAATATAAGGGATACTCAAATCCATTTACATCAAAAAAGCATACTCTCACTCAAACGTTGCTTTGCCAATTGATGGCATCTTGTATAGTCCCTTAAGAGATTTTACAACTGTTGAGATTTAAAATCCAATCCGAAAAAATAAAACTTCCTCCTTTCCTTATATTTTTTATCCACAAAAAATATACTGGGGACTTTTGAGTGCATGTAATTGGAATTTTGGAGTTAATATCTGTTTTTGTATTTACCGTTAAATGTTTTTGGTATAATTTTCGTACACTTTAAACTTTAATTCTAATTCCTTCTAGGGTAATTATAAGAACCACTTTCAAGTTGATATCATTTAGAATATTTTTAAAAAATTAATTTTTTAATTGTTAACTTCAAGATTTAAACCTTAAAATTAATTTATAAAATAACACTTATTTAAAAATTAATTTATTGCTGTGAGGAGGTATAAGAGGCTCTTCAAACCGTATCACCGACAACAACAGATACATGGATGATCAGCTAAAGTGGAGGCTTGTGAATATGCTGGATGGTTTTGGCTTTGCCTGAATGTATGATCGTATGCTTGGAGGATTTTTACTGTGATAATTTGTACTTTGTGTGTTTTTGGGTAGAAATACCCATTATAGTCTATATAATAAAATTTTATTTTGCTGATAAAAAAATCCAACTCATGTTTTTTATTTTAACAGAAAAAGTAATATTTATTGAAAAAAAAGTACAAAGAGTTCCTCAAACCCATAAAAATCCAACTCATGTACCCATTATTAATTAATAAAGTTTCTTTCCTGATAAAAAAAATATTTGTATGAACTTCGTGTTTGTGTTTGCTGCTATGTGTAAAAGGAGAACGATCATTAGTTTCAAAAACAAAACTTTCCACTAATTGATTTTGTAATATCTCTTTTCTGTTGATAATATATATATATATATATATATTTTTTTTTTTGAACAAGTTACAATTTTGGGGTGAGGTCATTCGAAACCAAGTTCTTTGGTTGAGGGTATACTTACAATATGGCTTATAAGCATTGGACAAACAAGACCGGGTGCCCATCTTGTTGATGATATTAGACAAATAAATTGACGACATTTAAATTTAACTTGGATTCCATGAATTAACCATTATTTTGTGTGCTTTAGGATCCCATATTTTTCCCTTAATTAGACCATCAACATAATATAATTGTAAACAAATATCTTAATCTTTCCGAATGTGAGAGGAATCAAACATGTTACTATTTTCAAGTTTCTCTCTGTGGGATCCTTTTTTTTTTTTTTGGATGTGGACTAGTAATCTCAAATGAAACATTGGATTTTCCTTTTTCGCAGCCTGTCATTCAATTTGAATGAGTCAAAGCACTTGGTAGGTGTAGTAGCTTTCTCCATTTCTTCCTATCTCCAGGAGTATCAAAAAAATTATGAGTCTCTTCTTAACTGTCGATTGCACAATATGAGTTTATATCTATCTCCATTTATACATTTTTTTTTGCCCCGCCCAAGTACTGTAGTCATCATGATTCTAATAATTAAACCAAGCTTAATAAGGGCAATAGTATCTCAATCAGAACTTGGAATGCCAAGACTAGCTATTGTTTTCTTTTTTTTCTTTGAACAGCAAAAAGTAATATTTTTATTAAAAAACGGAATACAAGGGGTACCCCAAACTCATTAACATCTCAACTTAAAAGGCATAAATTTATATGAGTCAATTAGCCATTCCGTGTGGTGTTGACACCAAAATTGTGTGTCAACACCACATCCGTGTCGGAATCCTGATGCCTACCGTATGGTGTCGACACCACACCCATGTCAGGTTTTTGTCATCTTTTGCTATTTCTCCATTTCTCATTGTTTTGATCAGACCCAATGAATTCTGAATGCTTACCGTATGGTATCGACACTAAAATTATGTGTCAACACTGCACCCGTGTTGGTTTTCTATCCTCTTTTGCAATTTCTCCATTTCTCACTGTTCATGCTCTTTCTGTTGCCATAGCTCATCTCCAAGCAACCAGACAGGTTATGGAACCAGTCTGCCAACGAGAAAAAACTCTTCCCCTTTTTCATTTTATCCAGTTGAATGCCCTTAATTGAACAAGCTCCACAATCCTATCTCTGTTTGCATCTTTCCCTCTAAATACTTTTTCATTTCTAGCTAACCAAATTGACCATACAATAGAGAACCAGATGCACTCCCATCCCTTCTTTTCCCCTATAGTTTTAATCAAATTTGAATGTTGTTCCAACACCTTACCGCAATCCCTATCCAGTGCAGTTTTTACTCCCCACCATTTAAAACATGCATTCCATATGCTATAAGCTACTTTGCAATGGATGAACAAATGGCTGGTATCCTCCAATGCAACTCCACAAAAGACACATTTGCATTCCCCAATATCTTGTATGATTCCCCTTTTTAACAGATTGAGTTTTGTCGGTATTTTGTCTTGCAACACTTGCCATGAGAAAGCCACAATCTTGCTGGGGATAAACACATTCCAGGCTTTGTGAAGCACTACTCCTTGCTAATTTGAACTATTCTCCTTTGTCAGAATTTGGTAAGCTGTCCTCATTGTGTATCTCCCCTCGTTATTGTGGACCCACTCCCTCAAGTCTGGTTTTCCTCTTGTGATTTTAATTTCTTGGATCTCCCTTTGCAGCTCTTCCTCCTGTTGCTTTTCCCAACTGTGCAAGCACCTCCTCCACTGTAAGTTCCACTTACAAGCTCCATTGATCCAATTCCCCATTTATGAAATTTGATTATTTCTTCCTGTCAACAATGAATAAAGCCTCGGGTATTTGTTAGCTAAACTCTCCCCCTCCTTCCAGTTGTCCCCCCAGAATTTTACATCTACTCCTTCACCCACATTTAGTTTCAATCCTTCTTCTAGCCACCCCCTATTCTCCTCATCAATAACATTAAGCCTGCATATATCCTTCCACCATATTGACCCCCTGTTATTGCTGTCTCTTACCCAGTTAAACCTAGACTCTCCCTCCTTCCCATATTTTTCAAAAATGAACTTCTTCCACAACCCTTCATCCTCTGACACTAACCTACCCCACCACTTGCCTAATAATGCCATATTTAATGTCCTTAAATCTTTCACACCTAGCCCTCCTCTAGCTTTATCCTTGCAAACTTGTTCCCATTTCACCCAGCTAATCCTTCTCCCTCTTTCATTCCCCCCTCCCCCCCACAAAAAGCTTCTACGTAATTTATCAATGGATAGAATCATACCTTTTGGGATCAGATACACTTACATCCAAAAAACAGGGATACTAGACAACACTGAATTAATAAGAGTGATTCTACCTCTGAGAGACAAGTACCACCCCTTCCAAATGGATAACTTTTGTGAGAAGAGGTCCAGCAATGGTTTCCAAGACTAGCTATTGTGTCCAAAGCTTTATGTGTTAATGCATTAGGCCTATTGTGTCCACAGCTTTATTATCTGTGGTCGTGTAAATTACTAGGATTTGTGAATGGTGATGCCTAATGTGTATATGCATAGAAAGTTAATTGCTAGTTAACATTCTAAAAGTTTTATATATGACTATGTTTTATTTGTTTGAATTAGATATTTAATTAAATGTAATTGATAGTTAATAATCAAATTTGAAACTAATAATTATTTTTTTTTGGACCAGCAAAAATAATATTTATTAAAAAACAGAGTACAAAGGGTACCCCAAACCCATAAATATCTCAACTTGAAGGCATGAATTTACATGGTGGAATAGCCATTCCATTTTGTGTCAACACCACGTCCGTGTCAGGATTCTGGTGTCAACTAATAATTATTATTTATAATCCAAACGATCAATAGATTCAATGCTAGAGCCACAAATTGTTTTTAAACTGCCCGGTAGTATATGACTTGTGGTTTAAATGTCTTCTCGGACAAGTGGAGCCTCCTATATATGCATTTCAAGGAGGCTTTTTTGCAACATAGTTAAAGTAGGGGGAGGAAAGCTGTGTGCAGCGGATAGAAGGTAGTTTGGTGTTTGCATTTGTTAGGACCTATGACTGAGAAAATTATACTAGTGCAGTATTAAATGTGCAAAAAATGCACTCCTTGAAATGCATTTCAACAGAATCCCAGTTGAACAAAGGGAGTGGTTGGAACGTCCTTTTTCAGTAGAGGAGATTAAAGAAGGACTACATAGCTGTGATGGGGCAAAGGCGCCAGGTCCAGATGGGTACAATTTTAATTTTTTAAAATTTGCCTGGAGTACTTTAAAAGAGGATTTTGTGAAGTTTTTGTTAGAATTTCACCAACATGGGAGGTTAGTAAAAGGTTTAAATTCCTCTTTTTTGGCTCTAATTCCTAAAAAGGTCAATCCAGTGCATTTTAAGGAGTATAGACCCATTAGCTTGATTGGTTGTTTATACAAATTACCGGCAAAAATTTTGGCGAATCGATTAAAAATGGTGATGGCAGATATTATTAGTGATTCACAGTCAGCTTTCGTTGGTGGTCGGCAACTAGTATATAGTGTGCTGGTCTTGAATGAGGTGGTAGATGAGGTGAAACAGAGAAAACAAGAGAGTTTTATTTTTAAGGCTGATTTTGAGAAAGCTTATGATTGTGTGGATTGGAACTTTCTTGATTGGATGATGGATCAAATGGGGTTTGGAATTCGGTGGAGAAACTGGATACATGAATGCCTTTCGACAACCCGTATATCTATTTTAATTAATGGAAGTCCGACAAAGGAGTTCTCGGTTGGCAAGGGTCTTCGTCAAGGTGATCCCTTGTCTCCATTTTTGTTTTTGTTAGTAGGTGAGGGGTTGTGCGATATGGTTAGAAAAGCAGAGGCAGAAGGGCTTTTCAGAGGAGTCAAGATTGGAGAGGGTGGTATGGTTGTGTCCTTACTACAGTTTGCGGATGATACTGTGTTTATGGGAAAGGCAGAGGCAGAAAATTTAAGGACTGTGAAAGCTATTCTACACTGGTTCGAATTAATTTCGGGTTTGAAGATCAATTTTTGCAAGAGTCATTTGTATGGGTTTAATGTTACAGAAGGGTGGTTAAAGGCTGCAGCCGATATTTTGCATTGTAAGATAGGAATGTTGCCTTTTACTTACCTTGGTTTGCTGGTGGGAGGAATTTCGGGGAGGAAAAAGTTTTGGGTTTCTGTGCTAGATCGTTTTCGGAATAAGCTTGCCGCCTGGAAACGTTCACTGCTGTCCTTTGGAGGTCGAATTACTTTGCTCAACTCGGTACTTTCTGCTCTTCCTATTTTTTACTTGTCGTTATTTAAAATTCCAAAGTGTGTTCTTGCTGAGATAGTTAAGATTCAAAGAGATTTCTTTTGGGGTGGAGCAAATTTGGAGAGGAAAATTGCATGGGTAAGTTGGGATCATATTTGTGTGGAGAAGGAGAGAGGGGGTTTAGGAGTGGATAGTTTAAAGAGGAGAAACTGGGCTTTATTGGGTAAGTGGTGGTTTAGGTTAGGTGATAGTATTGGGGGATTATGGAAGAGGGTGATTTGGGAGAAGTATTACGAGGCTCGAAAGGAAGTTGATATTACTTCTTTTAGCTCCTTGCATATGTCTCGAGTGTGGAAGGACATTGTGGGTGTTGGTAGCCAGTCGGAGAGGTTGGGTTTAATGCTGGGAAAAGGCTTTAAATGGGAGATTGGTGATGGAAGTCGAGTGGCTTTTTGGGATGATAAATGGGTCGGTGATAAACCTTTAAAGGATATATTTCCGAGATTGTATGCGTTATCGTTGACCAAGGAGGGGCTGTTGAAGGATATGGGTTTTTGGAGTGAGGGCACATGGGTATGGGATTGTAGATGGCGACAAAGCTGTTCCAGGAGGGTTGGTGAGGAGGAAGAAAGGTTTAGGGGGATTATTAATAGGATCAAGGTAAAGGAGAATAAAGATGATTCATGGAGATGGGCGCATAGTA
>BPVZ01000013.1:136208-146865 GCA_020521535.1 Rubroshorea leprosula
TAAACTTAAAAATACACATCCATGCATACAAGACATAGCAGTTGGTTAGATTAGCTTTACTAAATTTCAATAACTAAACCAAGTGAATATCAAAAAATATGTTGACTCAAAAAATATATCAATAATTTTCCTCACATAAGTCATGGTAGCTTATTGAATGAATCCATAGGTTAGTATATAATTACCAAAGCGTGAGACACATATCTAATTACTAATAAAGGGATGAAATGAAGTTTTTCATAGAGCACCCAAAAATAAACATTTCCATCTCCTGATAGTTGAAAAGTTAACAGCACATTGACAGTATAAATCAACTATATAATTAATTGCACTATCTAAATATGCACTTGACTTGTGTCTATAGTTTGCTAATTATAACAATATTTGTTGCATTGACAACAAAGTTTGGCTTCCTTCTTTAGGCAAATTAATATATGGGCAATCACTGGCGGAGCCAAAAGGGCCTGGCAGCACATCTCCCTCTAAACCTTTGTAAAAAATTTAGTTTGGTTCCTTATGTTTTATTTTTATCATTTTATCCTTACTTATTTCCTGCTATTTTGATCATTTTTTAACATTTGTGTTGTTGAAGATTCCTTTTAATGATAAAAAGAAAGATAGGGAAAAATAAAAATTATTTATTATCGTATTTTTATAAATGGTTTCTTCATTATTATCTTTACTTTCTCATAGGATATATTTTTTAATTAATATGTATTCATTTTTATTAACCACTATTAGTTTATTGTTGAAAACTAAAACAAATGTTATTAATTTTTTTTATTTTTCAAATTAACATACAAATTTATTTTTTTTTGGTCAAAATTTTATTTTGCCCCCTAAAAATATTTTATGGCACTACTACTATGGGTAATGATATGCACCTCTTATTTTTAAAATTTTTTTTACAACTTTTCTTTATTTTTAAATAAATAAATACATATAATATTATAGATACTAGTTAAATGAATAGAATTAATTATTAAACATGTAAGGTATATAGTGTGGAAAAGTTTTATACAAAAGTCATTACTAATTCACTTTTCACACACACGCACATGCACACATAAAATTAAGTTATCCTGAATACAACCCCCCAAAAAAAAGTGAACATATGCTTTTCTTTTAATTAAAATTAAAAATTTCAAGTTTGAGGCTTTCCTAAGTAAATTAATAATTTATATGTATATACACATAAAAATAACAATATCTGTAACTTTTGTGAGTTATCATAATCATGTCTCACTTAAAATTTATTTAGGATTATCATTGAATAAACAATGCCAAAAGATGAAAGACTAACTACCATTTAAAGAAAAAAATGTAGACAAGTAAGGTGATTGTCAATCTTAATTGGACTAAGCATAGGAGAATCACGCGTAACAAATTTCTCCAATTGGGAAACACATGGTTCTTGAATGTTTGTTGCAACTTGACGCCAAAAAGGTCAGCAGCTTCCGTAAGGAATTTTCAGGAAAACTAGTACCTTGGTAAAATTATGGATTGAACACAAAAAACTCTATCCTTGTAACTTGCATACCTATCCTAATAACTTGCATACCTTTCGGCCAGCCAAAAAAAAAACACTTGCATACCTACAACATATCATAATCATGCATGCTACACCTAAAATTCTGATTAATTTTCTTGTCATTTGTCAAGGGATGTGAATAAATTAATTCACCGAAAGATGGAAAGAAAAATCTGATGTCACCGAAAGGATAAAAGTATCATTGGAAATATGGAACCAGAGTGATTAATACTGCCTCCGTCTCAATTTAATTGTCACATTTTTTATTATGTCATGTTTTTATTATCTTTTAAAATATTATCAAATTTAGTATTAAAAAATATATATTAAATTATATAAAAAACAATTATTATAAGTTAAAGTTTCATATTTATCTTTAGTGGGACTCGATTAATGAGGTTGAAAGCACTTATTAGGTTTTGTTGAGGAATTATGAAATTGAAATAGTGGTAAAGTTGGAAAAAAAGCTTTTAATACTTTATTTAAAGAATTTATCTATCTTGTATTTTTAAAACATAAATTAAAAGTCTATTTATTGCATGTTTTAAGTAATACTTTACATAAAAATTTTTTTAAAAAAAACCTTCATTATTTTTAACACCAATGTTAGTAGATGCTTTCAATTGTACAATTTATAAAATTAATGTTAATTTTTATTTTTGGATTTTTTAAGTATAGGTTAAGGGTACATTAATTGTACATTTTTATAATAATTTTTTATAGGAAAATGCAAATGTAAATATATTTTTAATAACAATGCCATGTGAATGATTTTAAGTAGGTAAGTAATAAATTTAAAGTTAATTTTTATTTTTTTTCTGAAAATTAATTATAAAAAGATAAATTTAATACATTCTTAACTTGTGTTTTAAGATATTAGGTTAGAAAAACCATTTATTCTTTAGGAATATTCTAACTTGTGTTCAAAGGTTTCATAAACAGCTGAAATTACATGGCTGATTGCGTTGTTTAGCTATGGTATGGATTTGCCTTTTTTGGTTTTGATGTATTTTATACAGTATATTTAAAATGAATAGGAGTACCTCTTGTACTTCACTTATAATAAAATTTAATTTTGTTTTGTTGATAAAAAAAAAAAAAACTTGTGTTCAAAGGTAAAAGATATATTTATTATATTTTGTCACTATTAATTTATATTGAAAAAATAAAAATCAACTTTAATTTTATTAATCACTCAATTATGTTATTCCATGTGACACTAAAGTTAAAAATAAATTCTTTATAATTTTTTATATAAATTAATAATAACAAATGTAATAAATGTATTGTTAATTTATGTACTCAAGATACAAGTTAAAAAATTAAAATTTTAATATAAAAAGTGAATAAAATAAAAATTGAAAAATGACAGAGGCAACTTTTTGAAAAGTAAATATGACATGTCACTAATTAGAGAGGATAATGATGATTACGTGTATAGTTTTTTTCCCCATGAAAAGACAAAAAGCTAAGTACGAAATTGATATGGTTCTGGACTCGCTGAAAAGGAAATCCAAGCAGTGGGGACATTTTTTGTCTTATGAAATTAGTTCATAGAAAAAAAATCTTGCGCTAAGTATAATTTAAGGTTACATCATTTTCTTTCCCATCATAAAAGCTTAGAAATTAATGTCTGAATATATTTTTCTAAGCAGGTTAATTAAGAGCAAGAATCAGAGGTTGGTTTTTTATTATAACAGCTGGTGCAAGTTTCCTGGTTAATTTATGTGCTGTGAAGTAGATGTGACACGCGCTTGCATAGATATGCTGTGACACTCTTATTTATATTGGTGTTAGAACCCTAGAAGGTGTTGCATGGTAAAACACTCTTAAAGTTAGAAGTAGGTGTAATGCTCATGTAATCCTTATGGACATTTATACATAAGTTAGAGTATTTTTTGTATTTCATAAATAAATTTTTTTTTTAACAGCAAAGTATAAGTTAATTAATAATTGAGTACAAAAGGTACTCAAACCCATTTATATAGTTATATAGAAGCCTTTCAATGTTACTCCCATCTTTCAGTCCCTCCCTTCTAAAGCTGTATTTCATAAATAAATTGTTTTGGCCTTTCCAATATATATATATATATATACACTGTAAATTTGGAGTGAATGTAATTGGACCTTTTGAGTTAATATCGTTA
This sequence comes from Rubroshorea leprosula, assembly GCA_020521535.1. NCBI lineage: Eukaryota > Viridiplantae > Streptophyta > Magnoliopsida > Malvales > Dipterocarpaceae > Rubroshorea > Rubroshorea leprosula. The sequence goes on from BPVZ01000013.1 coordinate 139,887, forward strand.
ATGTGTTGGTATTATTTGCACTTGTTACTAATAAATTTTACTAATAAATTTTATTTACTGATAAAAAATATTTTAACTTTTTTATTGATAAAAAATATATTTTTATGAACTTTGTGTTTATGTTTAATTGTATGTAAAAAGAGAACGGCTATTAGTTTCAAAACAACCCTTAATGATACAAATTCAATTTGTTTTGTTGATAAATTCAATTTATTATAACAGCTAGTACAAGGATTTAATATGGTTTTTTGGTTAAGGCTGTGTTTCGTATGTTGTATTAATTTGTGAGTTAAAGTATCTCTTGCAATCTCTATATAATAATAGAAAGCATTTTGTTGGTTGATAAAAAAAAATTGATTTATTGATAAAAAAATTAATTAAAAAAAAAAACTTGATTTCATATCCCTTCTTTTTCTTTTGAGACTAAACAGGAAGATTGAACACACTTGAATTGAACCTAGATTCCATGAATTAACCATTATTCTATGTGCTTTAGGATCCCATATGTTTCCATTAATTAGATCATAAAGATATATGATTATAAGAAATATCTTAATCTTTCCGAAAGTAAAAGTAATCAAACATGTCAGTATTTTCTAGTTTCTCTCTGTCGGATCTGTCTTTTCCGGATCTTGACGTATACATCTCAGACAGAAACATCGTGTTTTCCTTTTTCGCAGCCTGTCATTCAACGCAGTTGGTAGGTGTAGCTTTCTCCATTTCGTCCAATCCCCACACATAAAAAAATGAACTGTCGATTCGCAATATGAGATAAGGGGTTATATCTATCTCCATTTATACGTTTTTGCCCTTCCCAAGTAATGTAGTCATCATATGATTCTAATAAAACGAGCTTAATAAGGGCAATTAGCTAGCATCTCAATCAGAACTTGGAATGCCAAAACTAGCTAGTGTCCAAAGCTTTTGTGTGTTCATGCATTAGGCCTATTGTGTCCATAGCCTTATTATTCGCGTTCGGGTAAATTATTAGGATTTGTGAATGATGATGCTAAATTGTTATTTTTTTTGTACATGCATAGAAAGTTAATTGCTAGTATATATAAAATAAAAATTTCAACTTGTTTCCTTTAAAAGTATATTTATTGCACATTTTCACTATTAATTTTTATATGAAAATTATAAACAAAATTTTATTTTCAATATCAATATCACATGAAAAATTTTAATTGAACAATTAATAAAATAAAAGTCAATTTTTATTTTTTATACAAATTAATAGTGAAAATATATAATAAACATACTTTTAACCTAAGCACAAGTTAGAAATTCCTATATATAATTACGTCTTATTAGTTTGAATTATCTATTTAAATAAAATTAATAGTCTCGCTTATTAAAGAAAATTAGAATTGATAGTCTTGATAGTCATATTTAGTAACTATTAATTGTTATTTATAATTCAAAATATTCATATTCATTTTTAAACCAATAATTAATTTATAGTGTCGATTCCATAAAAACTTAAACAAGCTGAACCTTAATAATTAAATGGACAATGATACTGAGAACGAACAAAGAGGATGAATTTCTAGGACGAATGACATGGCAAACCACGTCGTTAATATATTAATTTTAAAAAATTAAAATTAAGTTTTTTTTTTCATTTATCTTCTACCTCCCTTTTGTTTTTTTTTTTTCTTTCAAAATCTCCTATCTTTCTCTCTCATCTCCCCCATTTTTGCCAAGCTCCTCCTCTAGTGAACTTCGTTGAAATCAACGACCAGGCTCAACCCTATCCTGGCAATCAAAATCCCATAGCCATGGTTTTAAAATTTCAAAAAAGAAAAAAAAAAAAGAAGAAGAATAAGAAGAACTAAACTCAAACTGTTTGGTAAAATTGAACCGTAACTGGTAGAAACTTTAAATCTACAGTTAGTCTTTGCAAAGGAATGAGAGAAATAGCGACAAAGGATGAGGATTTAGAAAAAAGAATTTGGATTTGGATGAACCCAAAACAAGGAAAAGATCGCAAAAACATGGGGAAAATGTGGAAAGGAGGTGAGATGCTTGTAGATTCTATTTTATTAATATATTGTTGAAGTGATAGGCCACCTCAAATTCGTACCATGAATTCGTCTCCCTTTTTCGACTTTCTTATCGCTATTCTAATTAAATATCAACTCTTGACTAAACTCTTGTTGGTCTATTGATGCTTAATATTTCCATTTCCTTAATTAATTATAGTTGAAAAGGTTGACTTCACATTCATTGCATAAATCAGCATGCATGCATGGCTCATATATAATTATATTGCACCGCTATGTTATGGTCTTTGGTGGTGTGGAAATTTGTTGGTACTAGCTAAAAAATTATATCTTAATTTGAAGTGGTATAAGGCAGCCATACCAGAAATGTATATTCATTCCAGCTTGTTCTTGGCGGCTTGATCCCGTTTCTGTTATCAGGAGCAAAGGAAGGCGTTTGAAAGCCTGGTATTGTTCATTTTTTTCTCTTCTTTTTGGAGATTTTTTGGTTTTGTTTTTTCTAGTTTCATCTGGTGTTTGATTCATGGGATATTGGAATGTGTTTTGAGATTGCCTCTTGACTACCTGATTTATTTACTCATTTTGTCGTGGAGAAAAAAAAAAAAAAAAAAACCTAATTGCACCGCCTAAATCTGTATTTGACTCATGACCCCAACAAAGCACAAAGGTTATATATCCTAAATATACCAATGACTTGTATACTTTTTAATTCAACACATTCTACAACATATTCATTGAAAATTATATTTTAAAATTTGAATTAAAAATAAGAAAACTTAGAGTTGTAGATTTTAATAATTGAATTGATAAATGTTATAAAATATGTTAAATCAGAAAGTATACCTATTATTTTCCATCCTAAATACAATTACAAAAAGTGACACATTTATTTTCAATTAAAATTAAAAAATTTAAAGTTTGAACTTTGAAGGTTCCTTAATTTAAGGAAATGTTTTACATGTATACACATGCAAAAGTAATGGTATCCACAATTTATGTTAGTTATCCTAATCAAATCGCACATAAAATTTGGGCTGACTGTTATTGGATGAACAATGCCGAAAGATGGAAAGTTAGATACTATTTGAAGAAAAGATGTAAGTAATTATGTGATTATCAATCTTAATTGGACTAAGCATAGGAGAGTAATAATAATTTTCTAGCGTTTAGGGCTAGTATGGCTACAAGAAAATTTTACTGAAAAAATGGTCGTGAAAATACTATTTGGAAAGTTAAAAAATATTGCATAAAAAGTTGATAAGTTTTGCAATGAAATGTTATTGAAAATTTGTTAAGTTGTTAATTTTTATGTATTAAGTAAAAAATTGGTATAGGAAAAATTGGTAGGAAAATTGAGGTCCCACATTAGAAGAAGTTAAGGTAAATTTTTTTTGAACAGAAGTTAGGGTAAATTTTTTTCATTCAAAAAGTGTAGAAAGAAAATTTTATTAATTAAAAATTATATTTAAAAAATAAAGAGATTTTTACTATCTTTTTATTATATTATTAAGATGTAAAAATACTTAAATAATCATATGAAAAATAAAATAAAATAAAAAAAGAAGAGGAAACTTACCAACAAAACACATTCTCGGGATTAATCCTGGAGCAATCGAGAAACACAATCCTTGCAGTCTCCTGGCAATTTGACCACCAAAACTGTTGATCCTTTAATTTTTAAGAAAAGTAGTGCCTTCGGTATATGTAGTTATGGCTACACTATAAATTGTTAAAGCCACTCAATTTATTTAATTTTTATCTCAATTTGACTATTAAGAATAGTTGATAATTGATAAAATATTTCATATTTATTAGTCTATTTGCCCCAAAATAATTATTGCTTTTTAACTTTGAATTTTTTTCAAATTAATTGTCATTTTTTTAATTTTTTTAAGGCAAATAAATATTTTTTTTCCTATTTTAATCCTATAATTATTCATTTACTTTGATTTATATTATCTTATTATGAAAAATCTCTCTTTATCTTTTAACTTTTTTTAAAGGTAATATAAGTAAATATATAATTTTTTTCAAAATTACTAATTTAGAGTAAAAGTAAAAAAATGATATTAGTTTTTATGGAATAAGAAGAATATTTAATAAATTAAAATTAATTTATAAATAGATATTTGAGATCTCATATTTATGTCTTATATCTCAAAATAACTATTGTTTTTTTATTTTTTTTGAAATTAAAGATTTAAAACAATTAATATATTTACATATATTACCCTTACAAAAAAGCTAAAACATAAAGAGAAATCTTTTGTGATATGATAATTAATTAAAGTAAATAAATAATGATATGGTTAAAACAAAAAAATATTTATTTACATTAAATTTTTTTTAAATAATAATTAATTTGTAACAAATCTAAAATAAAAAATAATTTTTTTAGAACCAAATGAAGTAAATTAATATTTAACAAAAAATTATAAATTAATAAAAAAATACATAAATTACATGATTATAACAATTAATAGTGTGACCATAATCATATCCGCACAAGTAGATTGAATATGGTTCACGGTTTACGTGCTGCTCTACTAATACCTGTTTTCTAAGTAACAGCTTAAACAAGTCAGAGTCTTAAAATAGATATCTCACCAACTAAATTTTATTGGCGTATTGGTGCTTAACGGCCACCTAACCTCGATATTAATTGACTAAAAATTGAAAAATGAGCATTATGTTGTAGTACACAAAAAAATGACAGCTGTTATGTGACATTCCAAATATTCATTGAAAAACATGCAGTTAATTAGGCACCTAAGTCCTTTTTTTTTTCTTTTTTTTTTTGTGTTTGTCTATGCATAGGTCAAGTGTCCCCAGTCCTTTTGTCAACTTGCAGTGGGAACAACATTTATTATAGGGGTTACTGTCACGCCCCAGAACCTAAATTCAAAACGTGACAACGCCGTGCACTCGTGAGAGGATCTCACAAATGCATAAAACTCGAAACTTATCATACCACAATCTGATACCATCAAAATCTGAAGATAAAATTTTAAATTTGCTTTAATATCATAAAATCTCCAAATACAGTCTAACTTACAAGATCATGATTATATCTAAAATCTATGTTCAATTTACAAGATAGCTAGCCCTCTAACTCGTCACTCCCTTGTTTTTCCCCGTCCTTGACTTCACTTCCTGAAATGGTGAACAAAGAAAAACTATGAGATAACTTAGTAAGTAAAATATGGAGTGCCCTTAATTAAACTTATAGCATGCCAACAAGTGCAATCACGAAAAATAGATATGGGTATGGAAACGAAATAGACATCTCCTCTATAGGTCATGACCAGTGTTATAAACCTCCCACTGGTAGGCTACACTTGAACGAACCGGTTTTATCAACATGTCGACATGTGCTAGCGTTTAACCCCCCACTAGCAGGATCATTAATAACATAACTACATCGGAGACAAAACAGGAAGAAGTTAATAGAAAAATCACAATTCACAATCACAATTCACAATCACTTTCAGATCATCAGGACAGTCAATTAAATTCCAAGTAGGCATGCTCAATTTAATGAAAGCATAGAAATTTCACTTCAAATCAGCCATACTTACTTTTGCATAAAACGGGTTTAGTCCTGCCACCACTTCAAAATCAAATCAAAACATGCTTTTAAAAATTGTACGAGCATTATCATAAATTTACTTACCTTAAATCGCATAACATAGAAAATTCACTCCATAAACTGAGGACTCAATCCAAGTTCTAGGGCAACCAATGATCAAGAACCTAATTAAAATATTCAAGAATTAATACCGTATTATCACAAATTCAAAGTGAAATCTTCATTAAGATCACCCCTAATCACGATGCTATTTCTATTAATCTCCACATGATCAGATATCTCCAAATTCGTTCTTATATCACAAACTAATCATTTAAATCCCCGTTAATTGTTGACCCTCGGTGTGTAAACAGTAATCTGTAAACAGTGATCACGCATGAACAGTAACTGCACTTCCAAAAATCAGCCAAAACACTAGTTAATTCACGGGATTTTTCTCCAAAAATCACAGCAACTAATTAAGCTAATTTCTCTACCTACACCAAGCTTAAAACATAACTTAATGCTGTCAAAATTCATCCCCAATTTCAATAGAAATTCCCGAACAGTACAAGGGCAAATCAAAGGCAGAAAATTCAAGATTCAAGGCAGAAAATTAACGGACAAATTCGGGGTTGGAGGGCTGTCACATACCGAAATTTAACAAGCAAAATCGGAGCTGCAGTTGGGGAAGAGCCGGCGGAAAGTGCAGGGGGAAATTCACGCAATCTACCAAAAATTGAAGGAACCAAGAGCAATTAAGGTAAACCCAGCCTAAATCAAGGTTAAAGAAATGATTTCTTGGCTGAATCTTACCAGAAAAACCCGAGAAATTCGCACCCCCACACAGCAGAGCAGCAGCCGGAAGTAGCAGAGCAGAGCAGATCCAGATTCTGCAGAGGGGAGGAAAGAATTTTGGGTTCAATTTTCATTCTCCAACAAGAAAAGAAAGGGGAAAGCTTCAAGCTCTTATCGGTTTCTCTTCAAGTATAGGAGTCGGCAGCTTGGGGCTTTCGGGAAGAAGAAGAATGAGCAGATGCGCGGGCTGAAAAAGGAAGAAAGAAGGAAAAAGGGAAAAAGAAAAGAAGCTGATCCTTATCCAAATTTCTACTCTTTTAAGTCCCTCAACTTTGGATCTTTTGCCATTAAGCCCCAAAACAACAGTTTTCCACAATGTAGTTCTTAACTTAATGCTAAAATATCACAAAATTTTGGGGTATTACAGTTACTGTAGAGTAAACTGTCCTCTTTATTATTTTTTTAAAGACTTATTTAAAAGAATTTATTTAATATGTATTTTAAGAATATAAATTAAAAATATAATAAATATATTTTTTTATAATTTATTTATATAAAAATTGATATTTTTTTAATATTATTGATATATAAATAATTTTAATTAGTT
>BPVZ01000013.1:158902-168974 GCA_020521535.1 Rubroshorea leprosula
TTAATTAAATTTTTTAATATTAATTGAACTATTTTTAAAATTAAAACTCTAATTTTATTGGGTGTTAGGATTAGTGTGCAGTATTATTTATTGAGAAAACCAAAATTCGTGAATTTTTAATTTTTTTACGAAGATGATGTGAATAACATGATAAAAGAAATTGATCGAAAGGGTCGGTGGGAGGAATTGGATAATTCTAGAAGGTGGGTCCTCAACGTTTTTTCTTTCGGATAACCAAAAGTGGGCCCCAAAGTTGAAGATCCACAGGAGTGTTGGGAATATACCAAGAAGATGACGTTATGATAACAAAAATAAAATGCATGTCTTTTCAATTCTCAAATAAAATACCCACTTTTGTACCGAGTAAAATACATGCAAGCAGATTGGTTAATGTATATGGTATAGTTATAGAAACTTTTGTTAAGGTGAATAAAAATATTGTAATTGTATTTAATTTAATTAATAGGAATAATTGATGATTATAATTATTAATTATTAAATTATTAAATTATTAATATCTATTAATTAAAATTTAAAATTAACTTACATATTAATATTTTTAAATATGGTAATCAATTATAAATTAATAATTTCAATCAAATTAAATAAATTTCAGTACATTTACGTGGCTTTAAAAAATATTTGTGTGCCATAAATACGCTGAAGCCTGAATGCATATGGTCCCTTTTCGTTTTCTTTGTCCTTTTGAGATAATAGAGCACCAGCATTTTCTTGGATGGTAGTATTGGGTTGCAAGTTCGAACCTTATCTTGGCTTCCTTCTTTGAGTCCCGTAAATTAAAGTGGCTTTAGGAGGATGCTTTGGTCAATTTCTGAGTATTTCAAGACAGAACCTTTTAGACAATTTTAAAATGCATTCTCCATATCAGCTCGGTATATTTAAAAAATTAATTTTTTGATTTTATAGTTATAGATGTTATATCAATATAAAATTGATATATAATGATCTATATTAATAAAATATCAAATCCAATATCAAAATTTAAAAATATTCGCTAAAAGATAATATTTTTAAAGTTAAAACTCTAATATTTTAATGAAAGTTGAATTAATATATGCTCCCCCCGTTTATTTTTAATAGATTTAGCTTAATTTTTTTACTTTTTAATTATGAATTTTAAATAAAAATTTAACATATTATATAAATGATAATTAAAATTTTTTTTATCAAATTAAAATACTTAACAAGAATTTTTTATAAAATTTTTAATTATTATTCATATAAATTATTAAATTTTTATTTAAACATACTGAATACTATTTTAGATATACATACACACATTACATTACGTTAGAGGAGCCTTTGTAGGCAAAAAGTACTCCTCTTTTCGTTTTTCCTTTTTCGGCCCAAGCCAAAAGTACTCCTTAGTCCTAACAAAATTTGCTAAAATTACTTAAAGTCATGACGGCTTGGAGGATTCCATGAGTGTACATATTCATTTCTAGCTATTTTCCAAAGCATGAGACACATATATCGAATTACCAAGAAAGGGATGAAATGAAGTTTTTCAAAGAGCACCCAAATGTAGATATTTCCATCTCCTGATAGTGGAAAAGTTAACAGCATATTCACTCCTCGTGTCTGTAGTTTGATCATTAATAACTATAATTTGTTGCATTGATAAGATGGTTTGGTTTGGCTTTCTTCTTTTGGCAAATTAATATATCTGTTTGAGGGGGACTGAGGGGCACAGGCCCTCCTAAACTTTTGTAAAAGTTTAGTTTGGTTCTTTATGTTTTATTTTTATCATTTTTATCCTTACTTATTTCATAACTTTTTTTTTTCTTGTTAAAGATTCCATTTAATGAAAAAGAGAGATGGAGAAAATAAAGATAATAAGAAATATGGGAAACTATTAAATTAATTGAATAAAAATATTTTATTATCATTTTTTTATAAGGTGTTTTTTCATAAATATCTTGACTTCCCATGGTATACATTCTTCTACTTAATATATATTCATTTTTACCTTTCATATAATGGTTAAATCGCTATTTTGTTTATTGTGAAAAACTAAAAAAAATTATTTTACATATTTTTTTGACTTTTTAAATTGACATACAAAGTCATTGTTTTTTTTTTTTTCGAAAATTTATTTTGCCCCCTTAAAAATATTTTCTAACTTTGCTAGTGTGAGTAATAATATACACACAAACCTATTTTTATGATTTTTCTTTACAGCTTTCATGTAATGTATGTAGTATGAAAAAGTTTTATACAAAAGTTGTTACTAAATCCTCACTTCTCTATAATATATATATATATATATATAGACACACACAAAATTAAGTTATCCTAAATATAAACAGAAAAGAAAAAAAAAAAGTGAACATATGTTTTTCTTCTAATTAGAATTAAAATTTTCAAGTTTGAAGTTTTTTTAAATTTAAGTAAATTAATGTTTTGCATGTATATTATATACACACGCAAAAGTAACAATATCTATAATTTTTGTTATTTATCATAATCATCTCACATGTAAAATTTGAGATTATCATTGAATAAACAATGTCAAAAGATAAAAGACTAGAGGTAACAGACAAGGAAAAAGAAAAACCATGAGAGAGAGTGGTAGAGAGAGAGGCAGGGATTCTAACAACAGGCATCGCTCGAGGACCAGACGGACAGCACTGGGAAGAGAGTGGATTAGTACCCAAGAGAGAAGCTGACAGGTGAAGACACAAGACGCACAGCAACAGAGTTTGAACAGAAATAGGAAGGGTTCCGATGAATGGGGATTCAACAGAGGGCTATACAAGCAAGCTACAAACTTCTTCTTTACAAATATACCGGACGACTGGAGCTATAATGATATGTGGAGCACATTTGGCAAGTATGGTCGGATATTCTCTATTTACAATCCACAAAGAAGAAGTAAGAGTGGAAGCAGGTTTGGTTTTGTTAGATTCTTGGATGTTAGGAATGCTAGGAGCTTGAGAGACAATTAGATCAGATTATGATTGAGGGGCATAAGATATGGGTACATCTAGCCAAGTATCTAGAGGAGAGAGGCAAAAAGGAAAAGGTTAAGAATGGCATCAATGAAAATAAAGTAGTTCATGGGAAATCATATGCAGATGTTGTACAAGGAGAATAAGGAGGAGATCCAAGGAAAACCAAAGATCAGATACCAGCGACCATTCTGAAGTATGATCCCCATAGGCAGTCAGAACAGAGACAGGAATGGAAAATGAAAAATAGAGAAGAAGAATGGTCGGGTTTGGAGTTCACAGTGAAAGAGGAAGATTTTGAGTGGCTAAAGGGATGTTGCGTAGGTTTAACCCGCTCAGTGGAGACTGTCCCGATTCTGCAGGAGAGGTTCTACATGGAAGGGTATTTTTCATGTAGACTTAGAGCTATGGGGGGGAAAATGGTCCTTATGGATTGTGAGGATAAAGAAGAGCTTAAAGACTTAATGCAACACACCTCTGATTGGCTTGGCCAGTGGTTCTTAGAAGTAACATCGTGGTCTCCCTCAATGGTGGCAAAAGAGAGGTTCATTTGGATAAGGTGCCAAGGTGCACCTTTACATGCTTGGGGCCCATAGTTTTATGAATCCATGGCATCAGTTTGGGGCAAGTTTGTTTGCTTGGATGATAGTACAAGCAAGAGAAGAAGGTTTGACATTGCCAGATTCCTCATCTCAACAACAATGATGGATTCAATCTCAGTAAAAAGGAAGATTAAAGTTAATAGGGCCATGTATAAGCTAAAATTCACAGAAGAAGAACTAACAAACAACCTTTTTTTCTCTAAAATATGATTTCATGCCAAGCTTCAACAACGACCTAGAGTCTGATGAATCATGGTCTGAAGACATCGATTATGATGATGGTTGTGACAATGATAGCAGAGAAGCAGATAAAGAGACAATCGTTGGTGAAGAAGATGTGGCCAGAGACAACCTAGAGCATGAAGGAAGAGGAAGTAGGTTGGTTGTAGCTCCAACACCCGAGGCAAAATTTGAATTGGATGGAACAGGTAATGATGAGACACAGCTCAACAAGGGTGATAGCCTCTCACATAGCAGGGTGGGTGATGAAGAGTCGGTAGAAATGGTAACGAATAGCTTTGACATGGAAATCGAAGAAGATGACGTTGGTGACAGAGAAAGAGTTGGAGAGTGTGAAGTAGAATTTAAAAAAGGGAGGCAAACTAGTTTAGGTCCAATAGCAAGCTCAGGAAGAATTGAATCAGGCTTACAACTTCAACCCAATCCAAAAACATTGGGCCAGCAGAACAGAGCAGAAGGACAAAGGGGAAAAGAAGCATGGGTTTCTGAAAAAGGCTTGGAGAATTTACAATTGGGAGAACACTCACGGTCTAAGGTTGAAACACAAAAGGAGGCTTCACAATGTAACGCAGAACACGAAAAAAAAAAAAAAGAAGGAATAATTTGGAGAACAGTAGCTCCTTTTGGGAGGGAATTGGGAGCGAAGATAGGAGCGTGAAGGAGTGGATGGGTGCGATGCTGAAGCAGGGCAAGTAGAAAAGAAAGAAAAGAACCAATTAGCCGAAGCATGTAGCACGATATACAAAAGATATGTTCTTCCCGGAGTCATGAACCAGAAGAAGAAAAACAAAGGCAAATTTGGGTCGAGACAAGCAGAGGGGGAGGAAATTCCGAAGTTCTATCCAAGCACGAGCAACTCAATAGTAGGGGGCTCTGTGGGGACAATGGCATTCAAAACTACAATAAAAGGCTGAACAAGGTTCGCAACAAATGAATTGCAACTGATTTGTGGAATTTTGCAAAGAGGATTGGGGTGGTGGTAGAGGAAGAGGAGCTAATCATTAAAAAGCTCGAGGAGATGGAGAAATGGGATAGAGCAACAACAGAGGTAGAAAACGCAAGAGGAGCAAGTAAAGCGCAGAAGGTCAATGATGTAGTTAAATGAATATTCTATCCTACAATATCAAAGGGTTAGGGGGAGTGGGAAAGAAAAGAACTATCAGAGAGCTTGTGAATAAAGAAAGAGTAGATTTCCTAGCAATATAGGAAACTAAGAAGTGTGGGTTAGATAGGAATTTTTGTAAATTGTTATGGGACTCAAAAGACTTTGATTGGGTAGCAAAGGATTCTGTAGGAATGTCAGGAGGTTTGATGTGTGTATAGAACTCAAAAGCCCTCAGTATGAAGCATGTCTGGGAAGGAGAGAACTTTATTGGTATCCAAGGGGTGTGGAATGTAGAGGATGTCACGGTCAATGTCGTCAATGTTTATTCTCCATGCCAACTTGTTGGAAAAAGAACCTTATGGTTGGAGTTAAAAAATTTAGTTTTGCAAACAGGAGGAATGTGCTGTGTTATGGAAGATTTTAATACAGTCTGGAAAGTTGAGGAGAAGATAGGGAGTAGAAGATTAACTACAGAGATAGGAGAGTTTGACAACTTCATTATAGAATCAGAACTAATTGATATGCCATTAGTGGGTAGAAAATTCACATGTTACCAAATAGGGGGCAAATTCATGAGTAGAATTGATAGAGTACTGTTGTCAAAGGAATGGCTATCCAAGTGGGAGGAAGCTACACAATGGGGGTTGAGCAAAACAGTCTCTAACCATTGTCCAATCTTGCTTAGACATCAAAAAATGAATTGGGAACCCAAACCATTTAGATTCTTTGATATCTGGCTTGAGCAAAAAAGATGTAGGGATTTGATAAGAGAAGCATAGGGACAGGCAAATATCCAAGGATGGGCTGGGTTTCGACTTAAGGAAAAGTTGAAGATCACTAAGGAAGCACTGAAGAAGTGGAGCAAAAACTTTGTCCCTTTAATTAACAACAGAATAAAAGAGGCTACAACACAGATTGAGCAATTAGATTTGAATGGGGAGTCAGAGCAACTATCAGATAAGGAGATTGAAAGAAGAAGACAGGCTTTGCTAGCTTTATGGAACAACATAAGATACAAGGAAAGTATGCTACAACAAAAATCTAGAAAAACATGGTTATCAAATGGGGATGCAAACACAAAGTTTTTCCATAGCTGTGTGAAGGGGGGGTGGAAGAGGAATGAAATGAATAGCATACAAATAAAAGGAGCTCAGTATACGAAAGCTAGCAGAATGAAAGAGGAGATTGCTAGCTTTTTTCAAAACATGTTTGTAGAAGAACAGTGGAAGAGGCCAACTTTAGAAGGAGTAAACTTCAAGAGAATTTTTGCAAAAGAGAACAACTCTCTCACTACACCCTTTACCGAAGAAGAGATTAAGACTGCGGTATGGGACTGTGAAAGCTCAAAGGCACCAAGGCCCAATGGATTCAATTTCAAATTCATCAAAAGTGAGTGGGAGACAATCAAAGGGGATGTCATCGGTTTTCTACAGGAATTCCAGAAAAATGGCAAGTTGGTGAAAGGTCTATATACCTCCTTCATAGTGATGGTGCCAAAAGTAGATAACTCACAGAAAATTGAAGGATACAGACCTATCTCGCTTATTGGGGCGGTGTATAAAATTCTTGCCAAAACTCTGGCTAACCAACTTAAGAATGTTTTGGCTAGGGTAGTGGATGAACAAAAAATGGCATTTATAAGTGGAAGACAACTGATGGATGGGGTCATGATAGCAAATGAGATTGTGGATGAAGCAAAAAAGAAGAAGAAGAAAGCCTTTATGCTCAAGATTGACTTCGAGAAAGCTTACGACAAGGTTAGCTGGAGCTTCTTGGATTTTATGCAGCAAAATATGGGTTTTTCTACTAAGGAGGAAATGGATCATGGAGTGTCTGAGATCTAGCATGGTGTCTGTATTACTCAATGGCAGCCCAACAAGGCAATTCACGGTTTTGAGAGGCCTTCGGCAAGGGGACCCACTGTCACCTTTCCTATTTTTAATCATCGCAGAAGGGATTAACGGGCTTGTCTCAAAAGCAATACAAAATGGGTTACTGGAAAGAGTGGAAGTAGGACTTAGAGGATTCAAGGTCTCACACCTGCAATATGCAGATGACACACTTCTGTTTGGTGAAGCCACCGAGGAAAATGTCTGGGCCATGAAGGGTATTCTGAGAACATTCGAGCTGGTGTCGGGGCTAAAGATCAATTTTAATAAAAGCCAACTCATTGGCATTGGGGTAGAGGAAGAGTGGCTTGACAAGATGGCATGGATAATGTGCTGCAAAAAAGGGAATCTGCCTTTCAAGTACTTAGGGATCCCTATTGGGGGTAGCTGCAGAAAGATTTCCTTTTGGGAGCTGCTAGTGGAGGTTTTCCACAAGAAATTAACAACATGGAAGGGTTAGTACTTATCTCTTGGCGGTCGGATCACTCTCATTAATTCAGTGCTATCCAATCTTCCCATGTTCTGGATGTTGATGTACTTGATCCCGAAAGGAAAGGATTACAAAATTTCACAATTGGAAGGGTGGCTCAACGGAACATGGACATGGCATTTGGAATGGAGAAGAGGATTGCACAGCTGGGAAGAACAAGAAGTATCAGGGCTCAATAAGATGATCAAAGATAGTATAATCACAAGAGGAAAAGATGATATATGGGAGTGGACTCATAGCAAAGACGGAGATTACTCAACAAAGTTAGCTTACCAGGCACTCACAAGGGAGCACGGAATGGAACAACAAGAGATGGCTCTCCACAAAGTCTGGAACACAATTGTACCAAACAAAATTTCAGCATTCTCGTGGCAAGTGCTATAGGATAAAATACCTACAAAGATTAATTAATCAAAAGGGGTATAACTCATGGCATAGAGGACTGCAAGTGTGACTTATGCAGTAGCCAAACAGAGGAAGCCAGCCACCTTTTCATCCACTGTAAAGTCGCCCACAACCTTTGGAATGCATGCTTCAAATGGTGGGGGATAAAATCAACTATGGCCAAAGATTGCTTGAAGGTATTCCATCAACACTCTTCCGTAATTAAAATGGCAGGGAAAAAAAAGGGCTGGAGCTGCATTTGGTTTGCTATTGTATGGACAATTTGGTTAGCTAGAAATGAGAGGATTTTTAGAGGAAAAGAGGTGGATGAGAACAGACTCCTTGAACTAGTCCAGCTAAAAGCCTTCAACTAAATAAAATGCAGATCGAAAAGCTGCCTCTTCTCACTATCAGATTGGTTCCAGAATCCATTAGCCTACTTAAAGAGCTGGTGCAGCAAGAAGAAGAGGTACGTACATTTGGGTAGGGAAGGAATGGCATGATTATCAACAAAAAGGAAGCAAAGGTCGATAATTTCTTTGAGCTAGTTCAAACTCCTTCTTTTTACTGGGCAAAGAACATTGCAGAAATGGATGCGTTTTCTCTATCAGCTTGGTGCGAGAATCCAAGCAATTGTTTAAAGTCCAAATTCAACTAGAAAGACAGAGTTTGAACTAGTATTCTCTGGGACAATATGATGTTTTGTTCTTTTTCAGCTGTCGGTAGGAATTTTGAAATCTGACATGCTGATTTTTGTATTTATTGGGTTGGAATACCCCCAGTATTCCAAAATTAATAAATATTTTGCTTTTCAAAAAAAAAAAAAAAAGATAAAAGACTAACTACCATTTAAAGAAAAATATGTAGGCAATTAAAGTGATTGTCAATGTTAATTGGACTAAGCATAGGAGGGTCAAGTGTAACAAATTTCTCCAATTGGGAAACACACGGTTCTTGAATGTTTGTTGCAATTTGACTCCATTAGGGTCGGCAGCTTCCGTTAAGTAAATTTCAGGAAAACTAGTACCTTGGTACAAATATGAATGGAACACAAAAACTCTATCCTAATAAGTTGCATACCCAAAACGTATCATAATCATGCTACACCTAAAATTCGGGTTAATTTCTTGTCATTTGTCAAGGGATGTGAATAAATTAGTTCACCGACAGATGGAAAGAAAAATCTGATGTCACCGAAAGGATAAAAGTGGGTGTGTTATGGTCCCACAATATTTTGTTAAAGTTACATAAGTTTTATATTTAGTTTTACATATATTTTATTAATTTGTTATTTTTCTTATATGGTTAATTATGATATTTAAAAATATTAATTTATAAATTGATTTCAACTTATTATATAATAAATATTGGTTGCTCCTAATAATCAAATAAAATAAAATCAGTTTATTTTAAAGGATAATGATTAGTGTATCTTTTAATTTAACAAACTTCATAATATATTCATTAAGAAATTATTATTTTTAAATTTGAATTAAATACGAGAAAACTTAAAATTACAAATTTTAATAACTAAATCGATAGGCATTAAAAGATATGCTAAATCAAAAGATATATTAACTATTTTTTATAGGCTTAATGCAATTTTTAGTCTATTAACTATCACCTTGATTTCATTTTAGTTTAGAAACTATGTTTTTTATTTCTAAGTGGTCTATTAACTTTCAAATTTATTTCAATTTCGTCTACTTGGTCAAAGATAACAGAAGACTTCCTATTCTGTTAGAAAACAGTTAGTCCTCTAACTACATTTTTTTTATCTTTTAGTCCTCAAATTTATATTTGTTATAAAAATAGCTTTTATACTTAAAATTATTATTTTTAGGCTTTGATACCAGATTTTTATACTTAAAATTTACTTCTAAGTGGTCTATTAACTTTCAGGCTCTAATATAAAATTAGAGAAATAGGAGAACCCGTATAAAAATCTAATATCAGAGCTTATAAATAATAATTTTAAGTAAAAAACTATTTTTATAACAAATATAAATTTAAGGACTAAAAGATAAAAAAAAATATAATCAAAGGATTAACTGCTCTCTAACAGAATATGAAGTTTTCCGTTATCTTTGACCAAGTAGATGAAATTGAAATGAATCTGAAAGTTAATAGACCACTTAGAAATAAAACATAGTTTCTAGACTAAAATGAAATCAAGGTGATAGTTAATAGACTAAAAATTAAATTAAACCATTTTTTATATTTTAAATTATATCATGTAGTCTTAATAAATTAATATGTGGTCATAATTACAATAGACAAAAGTATCATATTGGAAAGGTTAAATGCTCATTTTGGTCCCTCAACTTTAGTGGTTTGCACATTTTTGGTCCCTTGAGAATTTTTTGCACTTTTTTGATCCCTCAACTATA
>BPVZ01000013.1:169074-185050 GCA_020521535.1 Rubroshorea leprosula
TTATTTTCTGGATTATATCGAACTCAGATTTGCTGGTTCCGTCGAATTTCATAATCGATGGGCAAAGCAATTGTTAGTGGTGATGTGGGACCCACTTGCATGGATTTAGTGTGTTTTCGCCTGATAGCATCTCACATGGCAAAAATTTTAACCATGTCATCACTTTTTGAAATTTTGCTCTCCACGTCATCAAAAAAAATATAAAAAATGCCACGTAAATAAGGTTAACGGCCCAAATTAACAGAAGGACTAACGGAGTGCATTTCGTATAGTTGAGGGATCAAAAAAGTGCAAAAAATTCTCAAGGGACCAAAAATGTGCAAACCACTAAAGTTGAGGGACCAAAATGAGCATTTAACCTATTAGAAATATGTAACCAAAGCCTTTTTTTTTTTATCAGCCAAAAGAAAACTTTTTATTTAAATGGAGCACAAGGGTGCCCCTGCCCATATATAACACTTAAAACCCACAATTGAGAATAACCAACTCCTTATAACCAAAAACGAACAAAGCATTAAAACCAAATCAAAACAATACCATCAGGTACCCAGACATAAAACGTTTGGAACATATTCTGCACCACCCACCCATTAGCTAGAGGACACAAAAGCCTTAGAGAACTGCTTTTGCATCCTTTTATGCCGTTTGACAGACATTGCACACTACATCGGACAAATTTGCCATTCATAAAAGGAAAAAACACAACCATTCACTTTGGTCTTAATCCATAAAAAGGTTTTAACTTGCACCCTTTTCAGCAGGCTTTCTAATAATCCTTCATCTTTATGAAACACTTCGATTAATTAATATAAAAGGACATTAAGTAATACATACTTCGATTTAACATATTGTATAACATACTTATTAAAAAAATTATTATTTTCCAATATGAAATTAAAGATAATTAAACTTAAAAATGAAGCCATGCAAATAAGGTGTAAAAACTAATTGAATCGACTTATACTTATGTTATATTTTAATAATTATAGTTGGATGAATGTAAAAAAATATATTAAACCAAGTATAACTAATCATTTTCCTTTATAAAAATACAATTATTATAGATTAAAAATTTATATTTACCTGTGGGACTGAATTAATGAGGAGGTTGAGAATAAATAAGTTTTATTAAGGAAGTCAAAATGATTTTTTTTTTGAATAACAAAAACATTTTATTGATAAGATAGAGTACAAAGGGTACTCAAATTAAACCCACATAGCACAATCCAATCCAAACAAAATAAAATCCATTACATATAGCCCGCTGCTTTGGTACCCTTCCGTTTACCATAAATCATTTTTAGACATGCAACTAGATCAATAATCCAATCTGAAAAATTACCAGTGTACCAATCTATTCTTGCTTTAATCCAATGAAGTCGAAATGAAATTGCAATAGGAGCAAAGTTGGCAAGAGAGCTTTTAATATTTTATTTAAATGGTTTGTGTAACTTGTACCCTATGAGTTAAAAATACATTTATTACATATTTTAAATATTAATTTACATAAAAATAAAAAAATTTATATTAATTTTAACAATCATGTTAGTGCATGCTTTTAATTGAACAATCAAAAAAATTAATGTCAATCTTTAATTTTTAATATATAATAAGTGTATATCTAAAGAATTATAGCTTAATTAGCAAAAAAATTTCCCCCTCAGCTTGTTAACTAAGGTCTCAATAATTGGGGAAACTAATAAGAAGATAATTTCTCATAATTTTCTTAGTCTTGATGTGAATGGCCCTGAATTTGATCAAATCAAAAAAAAGATTAATCTTAAAGTGAATACAAATTGATTCAAAAACACTATAACAACTAAATTGAATATATATATATATGCACAGTGTATAAAATAAAAATTGACAGACACCTTTTTCTAAAAAGTATGACATGTCACTAACCAGAGAGGTTAATAATGATCTTGTGTATAGGTTTTTTTCCCCCATTAAAAGCTATGTATGAATTGATATGTTTCTGGACTGGCCGAAAAGGAAATCAAAGAGCTGGGAACATTTTTGTCTTATCAAATTTATAGGAAAAAAAAAATTCTTGGGCCGTACTATTATTAATTTGACGTTACATCATTTGCATCCCCATCATACAAGTTTAGTAATTAATGTTTGAATATATTTTTCTGAGTGAGTTAAGGGCAAGAATGAGAGTTCATTTTTTTTAATTTTTGTTTTTATTTATATTTATATTTATATTTATATTATTGTAACAGCTGGTGCCAGTTTTCTTGTTAATTTGTGGGCTGATGAAATAGATGGGATACGCAGCATATATATACTGGAACTTTTGAGTGCAGGTAGTTGGACCTTTTGATTCTTGTACGTCGTTATTAAGAAAACAAATATATATATATATATATATATTTTTGGACTTCGTGTCTGTGTTTGCTGCAATATGAAATGAGAAGGATCATTAGTTTCCAGGCAAAACCTCATATCAAACCTTTAAATTTATTTTAAGTTTTTGATTAAATTATTAAATTTTTATTAAAACAAATAAATTTTTAAATTTTACAATTTGAACAATTTAATTTTTTCCTTTATAATAAACTTAACATCTATTTGTATCTTACTTCTGTAAACAAAGAATTTACGTATCATTGTTTACATGGTGGATATTAACTTTATCCACATAAGTAAAATATGAATGAATGTTAAATCTACAATAAGAAATAAAGTTAAATTGTCTAAATTTTTTTTTTTTTTATCTTGGTTGCTTAATAGAGACAATTATCTCTCATCCCTTATTCTACTTCACCCGCATGTCATGCGACTTGAACTCAAGTTTTCTTATTTTTAGTGAAAAGAGATTATCACTGAACTATTTAAATCGTTAGTATTGTTTAAATTGTTAAGTTTAAAAATTTATTTACTTTAATAAAAATTTAAAAACTTAATTAAAAATCCAAGATAAGTCCAAGGATTGAATGTAAGGTTTTGACTAGTTTCAAAACAAAACTTTCAATTGATTTTTTAACCTCTCTTTTTTCTGTTGATATTAAGCAAACATTGAAGACACTTAAATTCAACCTGGATTCCATGAATTAACCATTATTTAATGTGCTTTAGGATTCCATATCTCTCCCTTAATTAGACCATATCAACATAATATAATTATAAGAAATATTTTAATCTTTCCCAAAGTAAGAGGAATCAAACATGTCAGTATTTTCCAGTTTCTCTCTGTCGGATCTGTCTTTTTCCGATGTTGACATACACGGTCATCTCAAATGGAACATTGGATTGTCCTTTTTCGCTTCCTGTCATTCAACGTAGTTGGTAGGTGTAGCTTTCTCCAGTTCTTACAATCTCCATACTTTATCAAAAAATTATAACCTTTGTTCCTTAACTGTCGATTGCACGATACGAGGTATATCTATTTCCATTTATACATTTTTTGGCCCCGCCCAAGTAATGTACGTAGTCATCATGATTCTAATAAACCAAGTTTAATTAGGGCAATTAGCTACCATCTCAATCAGATCGTGGAATGCCAGGACTTGGTAGTGTCCCAAGCTTTATGTGTTCCTGCATTAGGCCTGTTGTGCCCATAGCTATATTATTTGTGTTCTTGTGAATGGTGATACTTAATTTTAATTTTTTTTGTACATGCATAGAAAGTTAATTACTAATTAACATTCTAAAAGCTTTATATATATGTCTTCTTTTTTTTTTTTGAACAGCAAAAAATATTATTTTATTTATTAATAAACGGAGTACAAGGGATACCCTAACTCATCAACTTGACAATTTGAAAGTCATACAATTTCAAACCCTTTTGTTTGGGTGCATACAATATAGTGTCGACACCAGATCCAGTGTAAGTATGCCTTATTTGTTTGAATTATCTATTTAAATACAACTAGTTTCTTGACTAATTCAATTAATTGCTAAACCTTAATAAGTAAATATTAACTTAAAATCTTATAAGTCTATTGATGCTTAATATTTCCATTTCCTTAATTAGTTATAGTTGAAAAGGTTGACTTCACGTTCAGTACATAATTCAGCATGCAAGGCTCATATATAATTATATTGCACCGCTAATATTATGGTCTTTGGTGGTGTGGAAATTTTCTTTGGTACTAAAATATTATCTCTAAAGTGGTATAAGCCAGCCATACCAAAAATGTTTATTAATTCCTGCTTGTTCTTGTCGGCTTGATCCCGTTTCTGTTATCAGAAGCAAATTAAGGAAGGCGTTTGAAAGCCTGTTATTCAACATTTTTTCTATCCTTTTGGAGATATTTTTGCGTTTCTTTTTCTCGTTTCATCTGGTGTTTGCTTTCTGGGGTATTTGAAAGTGTTTTGAGATTGCCTCTTGGCTACTTGGTTTATTATTGATAGAGGAAGTAGAAGGGTACTTTAAACCTGTGCAGTTAGCTAATAGCTAGTAACTACATATACTAACTTTCAGAGCAATTTCCACTTAATTAAACACAAAAATTATGTATCCTATATACAACCACAAAAAGAGGGACACATTTATTTCCAATTAAAATTAAAAATTTTAAGTTTGAAGGTTCCTTAATTTAAGGAAATGTTTTGCGTGTAGACACAAGCAAAAGTAATAATAATATCCACAATGCATGTTAGTTATCTTAATCATATCACAATCACATGCAAAATTTGGGTTGACTGTCATTGGATGAAAATTGCCGAGAGATAAAAAAGCTAGATACCATTTGAAGAAAAAATGTAATTAAGTGATTATCAATCTTAACTGGACGAAGCATAGGAAAGTAATAAAAAATTTCTAAAGCTTAAGACTTGTTTGGTTAGAAGCAAACTTTATTGAAAAAAAGGTTAGAAAAATACTATTTAGAAAGTTAAAAAAATATTGTATGAAAAGTTGATAATTTTTTTAAATGAAGTTTTATAGGAATTTAGTTAAAGTGTTAATTTTTATGTGTTTGGTAAAAAATAAGCATAGGAAAAATTATGTGGATCTTGCATAAAAAAAGTTAGGGGAAATTTTTTTCCTTCAAAAAATGCAACAAAAAAATTTTCCTAGTTAAAACCCCTGATTAACCCCTCAACTTATAAAATTTAAAGTTATTCACCCTTCACCTTAAAATTTAAGAGTATTAGCCCTCAAATTGCACAATTTAAGGAAAATTGGCCCGATTTAGCAGATTTGTAATGGCAAGTTGACGGTTTATAGCATGTTGCGACATATTTGTGGGTTCTTTTAGAAATTTTTAAATTTAATTTTTAATAAAAAAATCCTTAGTGTGATGCCATGTTGGAGAATGGAAGGCCACGTGTCATTGGATGGACCGGACAAGTGGATATTTAACTTACACCGTTAACTTAGCATTATAAATCCATTAAATTGGGACAACTTCATTTAAATTGTGCAGTTTACAGGCTGATATCCTTAAATTTTAAGATAAAGAATGAAGAATCTTAAATTTATAAGTTGAGGGATTCAATAGAGTTATGCCATTGAAAATTATATGTAGAAAATAAAAAAAATTTTGTTTTTTAATTGTAATACTAAAGTACAAAAATATAAAAATAACTCTATAAAAAGAATTAGGAGGAAACTTCCCCCAAACAAAACACACCCTTAGGATGAATCCTAGAGCAATTGAGAAACTGTTCTTGCAGTCTCCTCGTAAGGCTATTTTCTTGCAATTTTACCCCCAAAACTCTAGCTCTAATTTTTAGGAAAAGTAACGCATTCGGTACATATGGGCAATGACTATGGCCACATAATCAATTATCAACGTAACAAAATTTGTTACTTAAGATGGTTCAATGGTTAAAATTTTAAAATTTTAAATTAAAAATTTCTAGTTCAACCTTTAAGTTGGGTTGAGTTGAGTAGGAAAGAATTTGAAAAAAAAAAAAATTATCATTTCTTATATAACTCATAATCATATATATATAAAGTAATATAATTTGTTTTTTTTTTTTTTTTTGAATAGCAAATGAAAAATCCATTGATGAAAAACTGAGTACAAGGGGTACTCAAACCCTTACTACAAATACAAAAATCAGCCCTTCAATGTTAATCCTATCTTTCGGATCATTACTACTTTCCTCTACCATTTACTAAAAGACAAGCAGTAGGATCAATCATCCAATTCGAAAGACTGAAATAACACCTAGCTTTCCTTGCTTTAATCCAATCAAAAGATCTCAATTGAATAAGCTCAAAAAGATTACATTTGTTTACCTTTGAATCATGAAAAACCTTTCCGTTTCGTGCCATCCATATAGTCCATATAACTGTATTCCAGATGCAATCCCACCCTTCTGAAATGTGTGGTTTTGTAGTCCATGTCCCAAAATGATGAAATGTTGTCCAGCAATCTCTGTGAAGTGTAAAATTTGTTCCCCACCAGTTTGCGCATGGTTGCCACAAACCTCCAGCTACTTTGCATTTTAAGAACAGATGGTCAACATCCTCAGTCTCTTCCTCGTATAAGACACATTTTCCTTCTGCCATGGCTTTGATAATTCCCCTTTTGATAAGATTTAACTTAGTTGGGATTCTGTCCAGCAATGCTTTCCAATTAAATGCAACCACTTTGCTAGGGACGGTGGGGTTCCAAACCCTTTTAAAAATTTTCTCTTCCTCTGGGTTCTTCCTTGGCATTGATATCCTTTGATAAGCTATTTTTGTCGAGTATTGGCCTTCCGTGCTGTGGCTCCATTCCCATCTATTTGGGCGGCTTGGTGTGATCTTCACTTCTTCAATCATCCCTTTGAGTTCTCGGACTGCTTCTTCTTCCCACTCAAACAAATTTCGTCTCCAAGATAAATTCCATTTCCATGTGGTTCGATCCCCATTACCCATTTCATGACATTCTTTTTCTTTCCCTGTTGACAATAAATACAGTCTAGGAAATTTGTTAGCTAGACACTCCTCCCCACACCATGTATCCCACCAGAATTTAACACCTCTCCCGTCCCCTATCTTGAGCCTAAAATCCTCCCACAACCATCTCACATTCACTCCCTCCCCGATTTTGAGTCTTCGGACGTCTCTCAACCATAACGATCCGATGTTCCTGCCATCATGCACCCAGTCCATCCAGTGACCCCCTTTTGCTCCATATTTTCCTACAATGACACTCTTCCACAATCCCTCTTCCATATTTGCTAACCGACTCAACCATTTTCCCATCAATGCCACATTAAAATTCTTCAAGTCTTTTACTCCTAACCCCCCCTCCTCCTTTGCTCTACATACCCTTTCCCAACTAACCCAATTGATTTTCTTTCCCTCTCCCTCCCCTCCCCTCCCCATAAAAAATTTCTACGAATTTTATCTAAAGAGTATAGAATACCTTTGGGGAGTAGGTAGGCTGACATCTGGAACACCGGTAAGCTGGACAACACAGAGTTTATGAGCGCAATTCGACCTCCCATTGATAAATCCCGGCCCTTCCAACTTGCAAGCTTCTTCTTGAACGAGTTCACCAATGGCTGCCACATTGATAGCTTTCTATGATTCCCTCCAATTTGAATTCCCAGATACTTGACAGGAAGCTCACCTTCTTTGCAGTGAAGAGTGTATGCCATTCTCTTTTTCCAATCTTCCTCAACCCCGATACCCATTAACTGACTTTTACCATAGTTAATCTTAAGACCCGAAGCTAGCTCAAAGGTTCTCAGAACGCATTTGATAACTTGAATGTTCTCCTTTGATGCTTCGCCAAAAAATATCGTGTCGTCTGCAAACTGGAGGTGGGATACCATCACATCTACGTTTCCAATCCTCACCCCCTTGTAAAGATTCTTATCCATCGCAGATAACATTAAGCCATTCAAACCCTCCGTTACTATTAAAAACAAGAAGGGAGATAGTGGGTCACCTTGCCTAATCCCTTTACTAACCAGGAACTGCCTTTTTGGGCTTCCATTAATGAGGATTGATACTGTGCTCGATTGGAGACATTCTTTCATCCATTTTCTCCATTTGGCAGTAAACCACATTCTCAACAGCATGTAGTCAATAAAGTCCCAACCTACCTTGTCATAAGCCTTTTCGAAGTCCACCTTGAGTAGAAAGCTGTTTTTCTTCTTTCTCTTTGCTTCCTCAATCACCTCATTAGCAATGATCACCCCATCCAGCAACTTTCTGCCCTTAATGAATGCCATTTGTTGCTCCTCGATGATCGTATCCAGTACTTTCCTCAGACGGTTAACTAATAACTTTGCCAGAATCTTGTACCTGACTCCAATGAGCGAGATTGGCCTATAATCTTCAATTCTTTGGGGATTTTCAACCTTCGGGATTAAGACTATGAAAGACGCATTTGCTCCTTTTTCCATCTTGCCTCGTTCATGAAATTCCTAAATATAGCCAATAACATCTTGCTTTATGTCCTCCCACATAGCCTTTATAAACTTGAAATTAAACCCGTCAGGCCCCGAGGATTTTGTTAGCTCGCAATCCCACACTACATTTTTAACTTCTTCCTCTGAAAACTCAGCCATAAGGGTTTCATTGTCTGCATGGGATAGTTGTTTGAAGTTGATGCCATCCAGCTTTGGTCTCAGCTAGTCATTTTATGTGAACAGATCTTGAAAATACTTTGCCACTCCTTCTTTTAACTCACCCACCTCCCGCAGCTGTTTCCCATTAACCTGGATGCTGTTTATCTCATTTCTTCTCCATCTGCCCTTCACACAGTTGTGGTAAAACTTTGTGTTAGCATCCCCATCTCTTAGCCACATCTTCCGTGATTTCTGTTGCCACATACTCTCCTTGATTCTCAAGTTCTTCCAATGATCTAGGAAGCAGCCTTTCCTCCTGTTGGTGTCTTCTTCCAATAGTTGGACAATTTCTCCTTTCTCATCCAGAGTAGCTATCATCTTTTCTGCTTCCTTTATCTTGCAATCTAATTCCGACATGTGGTTGCCACTCCACTCCTTCAAGGCTTTTTTAGTTCCTTTCAGTTTCTCCTTTAGTCTGAATCCCTTTCTCCCCTCTTCCGCTGTAGAATTCCATGCCTTTCTTATCAGCTCCTTGCATTCAATTTGCTCCAGCCACGCATCGAAGAATTTAAACAGCTTTGGTCCCCAGTCTACTTTTTCATTCTTCAGAACCAGTGGACAATGATCTGACACTAATCTGCCCAAGCCCCACTATTTCACATCACTCCACTTCTCAAGCCAATCAACAGAAATCAGAAATCTGTCAATTCTACTCATCTGTTGACCATTTGAGTTGTACTAGGTATACTTCCTGCCTATCAATGGTAAATCTATCAACCCCGCATCATGAATAAAGCTATTAAAATCATTCATCTCTATGGTTGGATCTTTGCACCCCGCCTTCACCTCTACCCTAGTAACAGCATTAAAATCACCTCTTAAGCACCATCTTCCCTTCCTTCTATTGATTAAATTACCCAGCTCCTCCCACAACTCTCTTTTGCCCGCCAGAGTACATGGAGAGTATATGTTAATCAAATGCACCGGTATCTGCTCTTCTCCCCATACCCCAAACACACCCATAAAAAAACGCCCCTCAATCACCTCCTTCATTTTAAACAGCGTTGATTCCCAAACACATAGTAGTCCTCCAGATAAGCCCTCTGAAGGTTTAAAAATCCAATCAAAATTCTCATTGCCCCACACTCTCCTGCATAATTTCCTATCTACAACTTCCAATTTAGTTTCCTGCACTGCTAAAAACTCTACCTTTTCTTTAATCACCATCTCCTTTATAATTCTTTTCTTCCCCACCCCTCCTAATCCCCTTATATTAAAGGACAATAGTATCATTACTCTCTATGCTTACCTTCTTTGCTTCCTCAGCTACTCGATTTACCATTTCTTCCTTCTTCTTTTTTTGTCTGTCTCTCCTCTCCATCTCTTCAATTCTTTGCACCATCGCCTTGTCCTTCTCTGTTGTTGCACCCAATTGTTTGGCTAGATCCCAATTTTCCTTGGCAAGGTGGCTGTGCATTTGTTCCTTCCAAGCCCTGTTACAGTTTTCTATGCCACTATCTCCGATGGATTCCCCTGCTATCTCACCATTTGGACTAGCCAAAAATTCCGGCATTAATCTTCCTTTCTTTGTTTTCCGGATCTATTTTGCACATCCTTCTTTTTTCTTTTTTTCTCTGTTCAACACCCACAGCCCCCTCTCGTCGATAGACAGCACTACATAGCTTAATTTTCTTCTTCCTCTTTTGCAGAAGTGTTCTTGACCCCTTCTGCTTCAGGATCTGCAACTGCATCGCATCATCATCGTGATCCCACTAAACAGAATCACTTCCTTCCTCTTCGAAAATTGACACCTTGGCCCCCCTCGATCCCATCTACTTCGGGGTCTGCTTCTGTTCTGCTTCACCCTCATGTTCCCACATGATCGACTCCCTCACTTCCTCCACGGTAAAAGCCACCTTGTCCCCCATCGACCCCTTCTGCTTTAACCTTTGCCTCTGCTCCTCTTCATCATTGAGCTCCCTCTGGACAGATTTCCTTTCCTCATCATCATAAATTACCGCCTTTGTCCCTTTGTCTTTATTCATCTCTATTAATTTACCCATAGATGGGCCTACTCCGCTTAGTCCTTGGCCCATTCCTTCATTGGTTGACTCTACATAACTTGGGCTACTTCCTTGTGATTTGGGCTTGCTCTTCGGCCTCCTCCTATGTTTCCCATTAGAGCCCAATTTTCCTACCACAATTTCCAAATTCCCCTGTTGTGCTTCGTCCCTTCCTCAGCTGCACTATTGATATCTTCATTTGAATTTTGAATTCGAACTGAGCTCTCTGCCACAGCTTCGATTATCCCTTTTTTGTATTGCAGATCTTGTGTCAGATACTTTCCATCAGTCTTCCCTTTACTGTATGCCACCTCATCATCTTCCTCCTCCAGCTCAATGTCCCTTATTTTCTCTTGCTCCATCTCTGCAATTTTTTCCAGATCACTATCTTCCTTTTCCCTATCTAGTGACCATGATTCCTCATTATCAGACTCACTTTGAAAAGTTGGCATAAAATCCTGCTTCAAGGAGAAGAAGCTATTGGTGAACTCCTCCTCCGTGAATTTAACATTGTACATGGACCCATTTATTTTAATCTGTCTCGAGACTGATATGGTATTCATGATCGGTGTTGAGAGCAAGAATCTAGCTACATCAAATCTTCTTTTTTGGCTTGTGTTATCATCCAAATAGATGAATTTACCCCATGAGCTACCCATTTTTGCAAAAGAATCTGTCCCCCACACATTTAAGGGTGCTCCTTGACACCTAATCCACACAAACCTTTCATCCGCAACCTTTTCTGGTGACCATGGTTTCACTTCTGCAAACCATTGTCCTAACCACTCTGATGCCGACTCCACCAAATCTTTCAGCTCACTTTTGTCATCACAATCAAGTAACACCAATTTTCCCCCCATTGCACGGATTCGGCATGCAAAGTACCCTTCCATGTAAAATTTTTCTTGCAAATTACGAACCATTTCCACCGAGTAAACGATTCCTACATAACATCCGTCAAGCCATGCGTACTCTCCTGGGTTAACATTGTATTCAAATCCAGCCCAATTAGCACTCTTGCCTTTTTCTTGCCACACTTTCCTATTTTCACTGCCTCCCACTTCACTTCTAGCTTGGCTTCTGATGTTTCTCTGCCCTTCCGTTTGATTCACCGTGAAATGCTTACTCCCCTTCTCCTCTTGTTCTTTCTCCTGTCGGCTCTTCACCACTTCAGCATAGCTCCTGGTTTGAAGTTTTAGTTCAAATCCTTGAGTAGTTTTCTGATCTCGCACCTCCATTTTTGCCTTACATATCTCGAAGAATTTAGCCACAGCTTTCTTCCTTCAACCCAGATCTAATCCAGCCTCCTTTCCAGCTCCCTTCTGTCTTTCACCTCTAAATATCTCACAAATCCAAACCTGCTACCGTTCCTACTTCTCCTGTTTGGACTGTAAATGGTGTATACTCTACCATACCTTCTAAAAGTGTTCCACATGTCTGCATAAGTCCATTCATCTGGGAAATTTGTAAAAAAATACAGTACAGCTTGTTTGTAAAGCCCCCAGTCATATGAATCTCCTAGCTTTCCCTGTTGAAACTGATTCCGGTTGAGTTGAGTTCTCCTCTGTCCCACCGGCGTAGTCTTCCTCTGTTGCCATTTACCTGCAGATCTTCCGCGACCTCTACTCTGTGTTGTCCTTCTTGCCGTAGTCCTTCGGTCACCTCCTCTCCCTCTCTCATGTCCTCTCTCTCTCATTTTGCTATTAGTAATATAATTTGTTTAATTTTTATTTTAATTTGATTATTAAAAAAATCAATAAAATGTTTATATTTATTATTTAAACAATTAAAAATAATTTATATATAGATATTTTTAAATATTATAATTAATTATTTAACAAAAAAAAGTTATAAATTGTTAAAAAAAAGGAGGATAAATTGTGTGATTATAATATTCAGTAGAGTGATAACCAAATCTGTACAAGTGGATTGAACACGGTTCACGATTTACGTGCTGCGGTTCTAATAATTGTCACTCAACGAAATTTTATTGGTGTATTAATGCTTAATAGCCACCTAAGCTCGAGATTAATTAATGGACTAAAAATTGAAAAATGAGTATTATGTTGCAGTGTATAAAAAAATGACAGCTGTCATGTGACCTTCCAAATATTCATTGAAAATCATGCAATTAAGTAAGCACCTAATCCTAGTTAAAAAAAAGTAAGCACCTAATCCAAGTTCAAAAAAAGTAAGCACCTAATCCATTTTGTTGTTTTTGTATCTGTCTAGGTCAACGGTCCCACTCAACTGAAAAAGAAAATGTTACACTTTTGGACTCGGGTTATTGCCTTCTTCCATTTCTGTTAAAGTTACATATTTATAATTTTATTAATTTATAATTTTTTTAAAATAGTCAATTATAATATTAAAAATATTTATTTATAAATTTATTTTAATTTATTAAATAATAAATATTACTTATTTTATTAATTATTAATTATTTTTAATAATTAAATTAAAATAAAAATTTAACAACTTAAATAGCTTAAACAAATTTAAGGATATGATTAACCAAAGCCCTACTTTTGTCTACTCTCAATTGTAACAACATTTATTATAGGGGTTATTGTAGTGCAAATTATCTGGATAATTGTTTTTAAAAGACTTATTTAAAAACTCATATTCTTAATTTTTTTTTTTTTTTTTGTGATAGACCAAGAGAAATTTTATTTCTAAAGGTATGAGGGTTTCTCTAAAACCTTACACATATTTCATGTAGTTCTTATAACAATGACTTAAAAATAGTAATTCACATTTTAATTAATATTTTTAAAAATTAATTGTTAATTGAAAATTTTATTTATTTAAATTATGTATGTTAATTTTTAAATTAATCTAATATTTTTAATTTTTTGATAAAAAAACTCTATTTAGTAATATATATTTAACAATATTAAATTTCGTATAATCAATGAATTATTAGGCCTATTAAATCAATCTAAAAATAAATATGCATGATTTATATAAATAAACTTTTAATACAGCAATTAATTTTTAAAAATATAAATTAGATAAAGAATTTTTAGGCAAATTCTTCAAAAAAATTTGAAAGGACAACCTATAAAACATTTCCCCTTTATTATATATGAGTGTCTTTACTTAGTTATCATGCACACTTTATTTTTTTTTAAATGCATTAAGTGTTTTGTTTAAATTTTACTTTTATTAAATGGTTGAATTAATTTTTAATTTACAGAAAGAAGGAATAAACAAAATTTAAAGGGTCAATAATTGTGTATTTGTAATTCTTTTGAAGTGGTTAAAAACTTAAAATTTTAAATTAAAGATTTTGAATTTAAATTTTAAAGTGAGTAAGAGGGATAA
Source organism: Rubroshorea leprosula (assembly GCA_020521535.1). Lineage (NCBI taxonomy): Eukaryota > Viridiplantae > Streptophyta > Magnoliopsida > Malvales > Dipterocarpaceae > Rubroshorea > Rubroshorea leprosula. The sequence goes on from BPVZ01000013.1 coordinate 182,934, forward strand.
AAGAAGAAGAGAACCATTTTTTATTATATAATTTATTATCTAACATAAAAAAATATTTATTTTATATTTCAAGTTTGAAGGCTTCCTGAATTCAAAGAAATGTTTTGTTTTGCATGCAAACAAAAATACCAATATCCGCTATTTGTGGTAGTTGTTAAGTAGGAAATTTCTCATCGAAAATAATAAACAATTATATGGGTTAAATATAAAAAGGTTACTTTACTTATAATCAATTAATTTTAATTTAGATGTAAAACTCGTGTTGAAATTTGGGTGTTGATTAAATTTTCACATAATATTAAAACTCTGACTTCATTCCTATGAAGTTCAAAATCTTATGGTAGTTTGGGTTTGTATAAGGGGAGGCCATATTAAGCCCAATTTTTTAGCCTAAGATCTACATGTTATATTGAATATGTACATGAGAGGGCTTTAAGTCCATTCATTCAGATTTGGGAGAGTTTGAAAAGCAAGGAGAACATGATGCAACAGAAATCAAGGAAAGCTTGGGTGGCTCAGGGGGATGCAAATACTAGGTTCTTTCATAACTGTGTGAAGGGCAGATGGAGAAGGACGGAAATGAATAGCATACAGATAAAAGGGGATCAAATCAGGAACGCCAACAAAATGAAAGAGGAAATTGCTTGCTATTTTGAGGAATTATATACTGAGGTGGAAAAGGACAGACCAAGACTTGACAGGTTGTATTTCAAGCAACTCACAGGGGAAGACAACGATATTCTCACATCTCCCTTTACTGAGGAGGAGATAAAGATAGCAGTAGGAGAATGTGACAGCATGAAGGCCCCAGGTCCTAATGGATTCAATTTCAGGTTTGTCAAAGCAGAATGGGATGTAATCAAAGCTGATGTGGTGAGGTTCCTGCAGGAATTCCAGGCAAATGGCAAACTGGTGAGAGGTCTAAACACTTCTTTTGTTGTCCTGGTTCCAAAAGTTGAAAATCCAGTTCGGATTGAGGAATATAGACCTATCTCACTTGTTGGAGCGATGTATAAAATCTTGGCTAAGCTTCTAGCTAATCGGCTGAAGAAGGTGCTTGAGAACTTAATCGGGGAGCAACAGATGGCTTTCTTGAAGGGAAGACAGTTGATGGACGGCATTGTTATAGCTAATGAGGTGATTGACGAAGCAAAAAAGAAAAAGAAGAAAGCATTCTTGTTTAAAATAGATTTCGAGAAAGCTTTTGACAAAGTAAGTTGGTCCTTTCTTGATCACATGATGCAGAAGATGGGTTTTTGTGTGAAATGGAGACTGTGGATCCAAGAATGTTTACGATCCAGCCTGGTATCAATCTTAGTTAATGGCAGTCCAAGTAGGCAATTCAAAGTGTCAAGAGGTCTAAGACAAGGAGACCCTTTATCTCCGCTCCTATTTTTGATTGTAGCAGAGGGCCTGAATGGGCTAGTTTCAGAGGCTGTTAGAAAGGGGAAGCTGGAAGGTGTGGAGGTGGGTAATAAAAGCTTTAGAATCTCACACTTACAATATGCAGATGACACGATCCTCTTTGGCAAAGCTACAAAAGAAAATGTGTGGGAATTGAAAGGAATCTTGAGAGCATATGAACTGGTTTCAGGCCTGAAAATCAACTTCAACAAAAGCCAATTAGTGGGTATTGGCGTGGAGGATGCCTGGTTAAACAAAATGTCTTGGGTGCTGAGCTGTAAAATAGGTGTTTTGCCAATAAAATACCTAGGTATCACAGTTGGAGGAAGTAGTAAAAGGACCGCTTTTTGGAAACCTCTGATTGAAATATTTGAAAGAAAGCTAGCTTCATGGAGGGGCAGATACTTATCTCTGGGGGGTCGGATTACGCTTATTAACTCAGTGCTGTCAAGTCTCCCAGTCTTCTGGATGTCAATGTATATGATCCCAAAAGGTACAATTCTTTTACTTGACAAAATTCGCAGGAAATTTTTGTGGGGCGGGGCTGAGGGGGGGAAGAAGATTAATTGGGTTAAATGGGAAAATGTATGCAAAGAAAAACAGCTAGGTGGTCTGGGAGTTAAGGATCTTAGGAAGTTTAACCTCGCCTTATTAGGCAAGTGGTGGGGGAGACTAGTGAGAGATGACAAAGGGCTTTGGGGTAAGGTTATTCT
>BPVZ01000013.1:193816-204740 GCA_020521535.1 Rubroshorea leprosula
TGACAAAGATAAACACTAATTATAATTTAATTAATGATTAAAGTTAAAAATTTTAAATTTTTGTATTATTAAATAATTAATTTTATATATTTTTTAATTTATATTTTGAAGGTGTATGTTAAAAAATATAATCAATCTATTTTTTATAATTAATTTATATGACAAAGATAAACACTAATTATAATTTAATTAATTAATCAATTAAAATTATTTATGTATTAATAATATTAAATAAATATTAATTTTTATAATTTTTTATTAATTAACTATAGAAAATATATATTGCATTCTTAACTTGTACTTTTTAAAATATAAGTTAGATAAATTCTTAATTTTTTTATATGTAAAAAAAAAAAAAGAATGAAATAGTGTCTTTCTCCGTAATTTCCCTCCACTCACTTCATTAAGTAAAAGATTTAAAATAAAATAAAAATATTTCCCTCCCATCTCTACTCACTAATTTTCTTAATAACCAAACATAGAAATTCTGTCCCCTTCAAAAAGAGAACAATCAGTAGTTTCAAAAACAATTATAAGAAAAATGGGCATTAGGATCCCATATATTTCCCTTAATTAGACCATCAACATATACAATTATAAAAAATATGTTAATCTTTCCGAAAATGAGAGGAATCAAACATGTTATTTTCCCATTTCTCTCTGTCGGATCTGTCTTTTTAAGATCTCGACGTAGGCATCTCAATAATAGAACATCTTTTTCTTTTTCGCTCCGTGGCATTCAACCCAGTTGGTAGTTGTAGCCTTCTCCAATTCTTCCAAACCCCATGCGGTAGAAATCACGACTTTTTTGGTTGACTGTCGATTCGTTTCTTAACGGTCGATCACATAATATGAGTAGTACATGTAGTCATCATTCTTTTTATCAGCTAATAATATAAAATTTATACTAATTAGGAGTATAAAGGGTATTCTATCATATTATGAACATAATTCAAAATTCTCTCAAATATGCAAAAACGAATAAATCAGTCATATAAATTAATTCACGCTAAATCATGTTAATTGATCCCGTACTTGTCTTTGCTTTTTTTCACAGCATGACCTAGGAGTTTAGAACCTCTACTTCTATAAGATATGAGTGACCTTGTTTCTTTTTCTTTTTCTTTTTCTTTTTTTTTTTTTGTTAAATCCCCAATTAAGTCCCTCAACTATTGTACGGACCCTTAATTTAGTTTTTGAACTTAAAAAAATCCCTGATTTGGTCTCTAAATTATTGTACGGATCCTCAATTTAGTCCTTACTGTTTACCAATTTGCCCCAAGTTGATCCTTCTGGATAAAAAATAGTTAACGTGTCTCGTTATTAACATAATACATAACCATTAAATTACTGTTTTTCACCGTTAAATAATAGATACATCAGCTATTTTTTGTATAGAATGGCCAATTTGGGGCAAATTGGTAAATAGTAGAGACCAAATAGAGGACCTGTACAATAATTGAGAGACCAAATTAGGGATTTTTTTAGTTTAGAGACTAAATCAAGATCTATACAATAGTTTAGGGACTAAATTGCGGGTTTAACCTTTTCTTTTTCTTGTGACAGAGGACAAATTTTATGATAAGAAGTACAAAGGATATTTTTATCTATTCAATAATACAATTCACAAGCGAAACCAAACTAAAAAATTTGACAGTCTTTAACCCTCCAATAAGGACAATGATTAGTTGGTTAGAAGAGAAAGCATAGGGATTTATATTTTCTTTACATGAATGGTCAAGTAAGCCCTTGGAGTGTGCTAAAGTAATTGACTAGTATAGGATGCTGCAATGTTCAAATGTAACTCTTAAAACAGAAATTCCTAATTTTGAGATTTTGTGTTAATGTAGAATGGGTTTAAGGTACCTTGTACCTTTTTAATAATATTTTATTTATTAATAAAAAATAAATAATAATTAGTATATACTTCAATTTAATATACTATATAACTCATTTATTAAAAAAATAATTATTTTTTGATATGAAATTATAATTATAAACTTAAAAGTACAATCATATATACATGATACAAAAACTAATTGAATCAAACTATATTTATATTATATTTTAATAATGAAACTGAATGAATGTTAAAAAATATGTTAAACCAAATATGTACAAATTATTTTTTTCTCAAACAAACACCCATTAAAACTATTTAAATAACCAAACACAAGCATTTCTCCAACAAAACATACCAATGCCTCATATCCACGTTTTAGCTTGTCCCCTGTTATTGCTTGCGATATTTTTTCAAATGATACTCAAGCATTTTAAGAGCATCAGCACATTAATTAATGAGTGACTAATTAGACTTCGTCGTAACAAGCTTAATAAGACTAGCTAGTGTCCAAAGCTTTATTTGTTCATGCCTAAGGCCAGTTGTGCCCATAGCTTTATCACGTGTTCGTGTAAGTTATGAATTGTGAATGGTGATGGGTACTCATGCTATAGAGGTTGGAGTACCCTTTATACTTATACAAATAATCAAAAAAAGTTATGAATTGTGAATGGGGATGCTTAAATTTTTTGTACATGCATAGAAATTAAGTTAATTGCTAATTAACATTCTAGAAAGAGGAGTGCTAGGAGCACTCGCCTTCTGCACTCTCCAGTCAACACTTTCACTTTTATTGGGCTACGTTATTTTAGTCGGTAAGAGGTTGCACTTCAAAGCCAGAAACAAGCTTACGTGGCCAAATGAAAGGGGAAGTGCTGGCCAAAGAGTGCAAGAGGCGAGTGCCCCTAGCACTGCTCTTCTAGAAATTAAGTTAATTGCTATTTTTTTTTTTTTCTGTACATGCTTGGTTCAATACACTTTCTAACACTTGTCCTAATTTAGTTATATATTAAAATATAATATAAGTACAGCTCATTTAACCAATTCTTACATCATGTATATATGATTGAATCTTGAAATTTGTTTATTTTTAATTTCAAATTAAAAAATAATGATTTTTTAATGAGTATGTTAGATAATGTATTAAATTAGAGTATATACTGGTCAACGCCCTTTCAAAAAAAAAAGAACATTCTAGAAGTTTTATTATATTACTACATCTTGTTTATTTGGATTACCTATTTAAATATAACTAATAGTTAATAGTCATATTTAATCGCTAATTAATAGTTGTTATTTATAATGGTAATGCTATAGTTACAATATTATATAAAATTATAAATTTACAATCATGTTTTGACATTTAATGAATGTAATATGTCATTAAACAAATAGGTACATACAATATCATGCATGAATCCTTGAGTAAAAAAAATCAATTATACAACAGTATTAGGTTGTAAGGTTTACAACAGCATGTGTCATAATATCTATATCATTTTTGTTATTTATAACCCAAACACTCATATTCACACAATTAGAAACCAACAACTAATATTTGATCCACAGCGACTTAAACAAAATATTTCTAGCCTTAACAAATAGTTGTTTTGGTTGGAAATTGCCTCTCTAGGAGCTCTCCGTCAAAAACTTACCGCAAAAGAGCGGCGTGTCCCTAACCGTGGAGATTTGTTATGTCTTTTCTGTGGAAAGGAAGAGAAGAATATTGATCATGTGTTTATATCTGCAATGTGAAATGGTCCAGAGCTTGTGGAAAAAAATGCTACAACTGGTGGGGGTAATTATATACGCTTTACTCCTAGAGATTAGTTTTAGCCTTCTGTGAAGCTCACTGTGTTTGTATTCCAAAATTTGGTGGTGATTGAGGTAAGAGACTTCATTTTCTTTGTTACTTCTTTGTCCATATATATAGTTTCCAACAAATTCCATTCAATTCTCTACAGCTCTTCTAATTCCTGGGAGATTGAGGAGTTTATCTTTGACATGATTTTAAGAAGATCTTTTGTGTGGCTTAATGGCAACGCAAAAGGTCTTAATGAGTTCTGACCAGTGGTGTTTATTTTCCAGTTTGTGTACCAAAGAAATACACTGTAACTATTTGCGTCAAGATGTCTGTCCTAGACTCGTGCTAATTAGAACTCTACTGCTACCATGTTGCGTGTTCTCTCAAATCATTTTGATTTATAAAATAAAGAAAAATCAGCTGTACTAAACTCTTATTAGTATATCAATGCTTATATTAATTAATATTTTTTATTTCCTTAATTAATTATGTAGTTGAAAAGGTTGACTTCAAATTCATTGTATGAATCAGCTCTCTCTCAGTCTCATACATAATTAATTGCGCCACCAAGTTATGGTCTTTGTTTGGTGGTGGCGTATGACAAATTCTTTGGTATTTGCATGCATGACGGGGTAGGTTTAGAGGTTTCTAATTTGGAGGTGAAGATTACAAAATTATCTTTGAAGAAGTGGTATAAGGCGGCCATACCATACCAGGATGTTGTGTTTTTTCTAACTTAAGCTTCTTGGTGGCTTAATCACGTTTCTACGAGGAGAGGAAAGGGAGGCGTTTCAAAAGGTGGAATACATTTTCCAGTTTTGATTTTCTATGGTTTTGGAGATTGTTTAGCTTTTGTTTTTCCCCACCGAGGAAGAAGTTAGAGCCTATAAATCCGCATTTGACTGATCATGTATTATATAGCTTGATCATTAATTTGTTGTATTGACCCCAACAAATTAAAGTTAATTTGGCTTCCCTCTTTAGGCAAATTGAAGTCTCGTATCCTTTTTCCACTAAGTCAAAAATGCTACTATTACTAAGAACTACTCCAACCCTTCCATTTACATTTACTAAATTTCGATAAATTTGGCTTCCCTCTTTAGGCAAATTGAAGTATCTTCTCATTAATGAATTACACACACAAGTTGTAGAGTAATCCTAAATAAAATCACAAAAAAGTGACACATTAATTCCTTGCAATTAGAATTTGAAATTTCAAGTTTTAATTAAGGCTTCTTTAATTGTGGGAGATGCTACGCAAGCATACCCATATGAAAAAGTAACAATATTCGCAATTCATGTTAACATAATTATTATAATTATGTCACATTTAAAATTTAAGATTACTGTCATTGGATAAATAATACTAAAAAATGAAAAACTAGATACCATTTGAAGAAAAAATGCTAGTAATGAAAGTGATTATCGATCTTAACTGGACCAAGCACAGGAGACTAAGGAGAGTGATAAAAAATTTCCAGACCTCTGTATGAAACCTAGAGGAATTGAGAAACACGGCTCCTGCAGGCTCCTTATAAGACTATTTTATTGCAATTTGACCCCCCAGAACACTAGCATTCTTAATTTCCAGGAAAAGTAGTGCCTCTTGTAGTCTTGCTAGTACAAATGGATGGAACACAAACTCGATCCTAATTAGTTAATAACCTGTTGTAGTCATTTCTGATGCTTTGGTTTGACATATGGTTGCTGTTTTTTTAATCTAAATACTCTTATTCCTTTGATTAGAGAAACAATAATTTAAACTCTATTTAGTCTGATTGTAATTAATTTTTGGTTTTTAGTTTTAATTTTTCTAAAATTTGTAATTATAAACAAAAACTCATTTAATTTTATGTATTTGTGTAATATATTGTTATGATTATTAAAGAAATAAAAATAAAATAATTTTAATATTATTAAATAAGTTCATATTTTTAGTTGTGAGTGTTAAAACTTACTTATCTTAAACAAATTATTAGTTTTCATTTTTAATATTTGCAAATTTTATAAAATCAATATTAAAAAATAAAAACCAAAACTATATTGAACAAAATTGACTTCCTTTGGTCTGATTTAATTGTCCCACTCTTCATTTTAATAAAATATTTAATGTTAATATTTTAATTTTATCCTTATTTCAGAAGAAGTAAAAATACATTATGATTTTTTTGTTTTATTGTAAATAAGTGTAACAATAGAAAGATAAATCTTAATTATTGTAATAAATAAATATCTTAATAATAATTTTAATGAATAAAAGTGGGACAACTAAACTAGATCAGAAGGACTACTAATAGTTATTCCCTAACAAATACGCCCTTTTTCCAGAATAATATGCGCTTTTTACTTTATCTCCGTATTAAAGATTTAGAGACAATTTGCTTTGTATTTGTTCTGTCTTTCTTTTTTCCCGGAGCTTCATTGTGTACTTTTCGGTTTCTTTATGAGCATGTAACTTGACTGCATTTGGTTTCTGGACTTAGAGTTGTAATTTGCTTAGGAGTCTTCCTTTTACTCCTATAATAATAAACTTCTCTTTTTTTTCTGTTTTTTTCTTTTTGCTGATTAAAAAAAAAAGATTTAGAGACAATTTCTGTTAAAACATTAATTGGTATATTATCCGATTCAATACATTATCTAATATATTTATCAAAAAATCATTATTTTTTAGTTTAAAATTAAAGAAAAATAAACTTAAAAATGCAGTTACATATACAACATGTAAAAGCTGGTTGAATATGCTATAATTATATTAGTTTTTAATAACTGATTTGAGTGAGTATTGAAAGGTATATCAAGTCAAAAGTTAAACTAATTATTTTTCTTTATGTTCTTACCTACATTACCCTTAAAACGAAAAGAAAAAGATAACAAGAGATTTTTTTATAATAAAATAAATAATCACAATCAATAAATAATAATAAGGTTAAAGTAACAAAAAAAAAATTTATCTCCTTTAAAACATGAAAATTACTATAATTTGAGACAAATTTTGTATAAAAAAAATGGTAAAATAGTCTATTATTATGGGATAAAAGAAGTAACTTAAATTATTCAAATGAGTATCAACTCTACAAAATTCTTAGTGATATATTGATACCTGCTCCATCTGTCTCAAAATAATTATCGTTTTTTATTTTAAATTTGTCTCAAATTAGTTGTTATATTTTATTTTTTTGGTAGATAAATATTTTTTCTACTTTAATCATAATATTATTTATTCAATTTAATTAATCATCTAATTAAAAAAAATCTCCCTTTGACCTTTGATCTATTTTTTAAGGATATAATAAATAAATGAGATATTCTAATACACAAGTTAAGGATGAAATAAATTATTACAATTTTTTTAGTAATATGTATAAAAAAATAAAAGCTATCTTAAATTTTATTAATAATTTAATTAAATTGTTTCACCTAACATTAATGTTAAAAATAAAATTTCATAACTTTTTATTTGAACTAATAATAAAAATATTAATAAATGTATCCTTAAGATGCAGATTATAAAAATAAATATATAAACTATGGCTAATCTCTTAATTAAAAAATAAAAAATTTATAACTTTTGTTTTTAAGCACATGTTAAAAGTATTTTTTTATCATAAATATATATAAAAAATATAAAAATTGATATTAATTTTATATTAATATTAAGTGAATAAATTTAATTAAATAATTAGTAATTTAAAGATCAATTTTTATTTTTTAAACATAAATTATTTTAAAAATATATTTTTTACATTTTTAATTTATATTTTAAAATACAAATTAATCAACCATAAAAAAAAGGCAACAATTATTTCGAAGCAAATGAGTAATAATCACGTAACCTCGAGATTAATGACAGCTGTCAAGTGACTTCCAATTCCACAGATTCATTAATTGCAATCACTCAATCAGTATGTTTTTCTTACAGCAGGTCGACGGACCCCACTCAACCGAAAATGAAAATATTACTTACAAAAAAAAAAAAAAAAAAAAGATCATTTGATAAACCCAAATTACTTTTATGTGCGACTTAATTATTTTGGACTCGTCCAATGACCACATAACCATGTTAGGTCATTTTTATTTTATGTTGGTTACATAATTAGGGATAAATTTTTTTTATTTATATATTATATTATTTAAATTTAAAATTTTTTATTTTTAATAAAATTAATTATTATTAAATTATTGACAACATTAATTAATTTGGTAGGTGTCACTGACATAATTGAAAGGGCAACGTAATTCCAGCAACGAAGTCTCAAAACAACATCAAAAGCAAAGTACAACAGTTTTAGATTAGTACCATAGAAATTGAATTGACCCAGAAGGGCCAGAACAGCCCACCCAGCACACTCATGCAGCTATGAGCTACCCATGTCCATTGTTTTTTGCAAACAGTGAATCCTCAAAAGCCTTTGGTACTGTTTTTTTTTAAAAAAAAAAATTTTTTAATAGAGTTACATTGTGGGGATGGAAAAATGAGAAGGACTCGAAATTGAATCCGATGAGAAGCACCATGTGAAGAGCAGTCAATTGCTTTACTCAAACTTCTCAAATTCCTTTGATACTGCTAGATTACACAAATACAAGTAAAATTAATTTGGGCTTACCATCATGGGATTCGAATGGCTAAAGATGAAAAGGTAGCTTGTTACCATCTGAAGAAAAAAATGTAAGCAAATATATCAATCTTAAGATCCTTAACTAGACCATGCATGGGAGAGTAATAAAAAATTTCCAGAGCTCAGTATGAATTCTTGAACAGCTGATAAACACGGTTCTTGCATGCTTGTTGCAAATTGACCACAAAAATGGTAGCTTCCTTAATTTTCAGGAGAATTAATCAGTAACTTAGCGCAAATGGTTTGAACTCAAAAACTCTATCCAGTAATAATGATATCAACATGTGTATAGGGATGCTAATCAGTGTGCAGGTCGTCTTACTGTTGTGGCCCGTTCATAATTTGTGGATTTTGCTGTTTTCGAGTATTGTCCCTGGGCTTCTTTTGTATTGTACTGTTGATATGATGGGAATTTGTTTTCTCATGCCATAGGGTATTTGCGCTATTTTATCTTAAGATTTTTTTAATTTATGTTATTAGGTCATAAGTTAAGATAAGAGTATAGTTAATATATTTTTTAATTATTAATTTATATGAAAAAATAAAAAATTTAATATTAATTTTAGCTTAAATACCATGTATCTCAATTTAATTGATTAATCATTAAAATTAAAATTAAATTTTATTCTTTTTATATAATTTAATGACAAAAAATATATTAATTGCTTTATTAACATGTGCCTAGAAAAACCTTTTATCTTAATATATTCTCCTATTTTCACCAAAAAACAAAAACAAAACAAAAGAGCAACATAAAGTTTACTTCCTATGGTGAAATGCGCTAAACCTATTATTAACCTAACAATTCTTCAAAGTAAGATTTATAGACTCTTAAAAACTCAAAACTTAAGTTATTAGTAGTAGTTAATCTCAATATTGGTATGGTACTCAAACCCATAATGTCTATCCTTATGTTAGATTTTGGGGCGTTACAAATTATTTGGATGAAGTGTTTGAATTAGTGAGGCATTTGAGCAGCATATGCCAATTTTTTTAATATGAAAACCTGTGAGGGAAGGATAGGAAGTGTTACGGTTTGCAGGTGTTTGGCCTATTTGGCTTGCTAGAAACAATTTTATTTTCACGGGAAAGAGGCCGGATCCACCAAGAGTGTTTGAAACTATATTCAAATCAGTTCTTCTGAGTACTGGTTGAAAATAAAGAGGAGGGACTGGCGGGTTAATCTCAGCTCCGCTTATGGTCACACGCTGAAATTACATTTTTATCTACTCATTTAAGAAGTGTTGTATGGAATTATATGGAATTAATTGGACAAAAATATAATTTAATAAAATAAAATGTACAATTTGTGTGACTTAAATTAATAATATGCTGTGTGGCCATAATTGAAGCGCCCTTTTTTTTTTATCAACGAAATTAAACTTATTATTAATTTGGAGTAGAAAGGTACTTCTACACTTACATCGATCCTCATAATTTTTAAATTATCATACCAGAGAATATCTGAGTCAAACAATAGACTTAGCACATAACCTCGATCGGATGAGAGTATCAGTCATACAAACAGAAGGTACAACTCTTGGCAAATGCTTTGGCCCACAAAATCGAAGCAGTTAATCTCCCAGACTGGCTTACAGATCCAAAAGAATGCATGAGGCGCCTTTCAAAAAAGAAAAAGAAAAATGCATGAGCCAGGGAACCTAGAGCAGGCGCTTGAAGACAAGATAGATATTAGGCTGTGGACAATTAAGACATTGAGGCATAAGGATATAGCACTGTTTGTAAGAGAAATCATTTTGTAGTGGGGGAGTACCCAATTTTAGTAACATAATTTTCTTTGCTGCTGGGGGCACGGCCGAGTTCGAGCACAGGTTTTGGTGAGAGAGCCTGTAAAGCTTCAACCAACTGACCTACACAGGCTCCTCCACTCTAATGCAAGGTTAAGTCCTTTCAATCCACATTATACAAGCTTAGAAATTAATGTCTGAATATATTTTCCTAGCTTCGTGTTTGCTGCAACTGCTGCTGCCGCCCAGAACATAGCTTGATCACTCAAAACAAGTCAACATGCTTGGAGTTTGATTGTCAACAAAAATTATAATCAAGAACAAAATTTTCAGATGAAATTAGCACTTGTGATAAAATTAGAAGAACTGGGTTTGATTTGGTAACCTCTTCTTCTTGACGTTGAAGATAAAGAAGATGAAATCATAAAATGATTGGTCTTATTATAAAAAAAGAATGAAAAGGATTAAATCATGTAATGATTGTTTTGATTATAGAATGAAGGAATATTATATAATTATGAAGACTGACCAGTTTAAGAAAAATTAATTTACCAATTGATTGATTTTAAAATTTTAATATTGATTAATCTCATTACTAGTCATTTTTAATTAATGAGGTTATGGGTGGAGTAACCCTTATATTTTCAGTAATAAAAAATTTTTGATTCATCTAAAAAAAACTAATCTCATTAATAGGACATTTTTAATTTATTATTAATTATTTCCTTCTATTAAATATCCCCTCCTCTATAAATAGGGTTGCTCATCATATATATGTAAGAAATGCAATAAAAAGAATTAAACTTACAAAAGCTATTGAGGCATTTGTATCGTAGATTGTAGGGGATCTTGATATATTATATCAAATCATACAATATTGTATCTTCCTCTTTCTCACTTATCTTTTATTTTACTT
>BPVZ01000013.1:204840-215873 GCA_020521535.1 Rubroshorea leprosula
AGAGTGCAAGAGGCGAGTGCCCCTAGCACTGCTCTTCTAGAAATTAAGTTAATTGCTATTTTTTTTTTTTTCTGTACATGCTTGGTTCAATACACTTTCTAACACTTGTCCTAATTTAGTTATATATTAAAATATAATATAAGTACAGCTCATTTAACCAATTCTTACATCATGTATATATGATTGAATCTTGAAATTTGTTTATTTTTAATTTCAAATTAAAAAATAATGATTTTTTAATGAGTATGTTAGATAATGTATTAAATTAGAGTATATACTGGTCAACGCCCTTTCAAAAAAAAAAGAACATTCTAGAAGTTTTATTATATTACTACATCTTGTTTATTTGGATTACCTATTTAAATATAACTAATAGTTAATAGTCATATTTAATCGCTAATTAATAGTTGTTATTTATAATGGTAATGCTATAGTTACAATATTATATAAAATTATAAATTTACAATCATGTTTTGACATTTAATGAATGTAATATGTCATTAAACAAATAGGTACATACAATATCATGCATGAATCCTTGAGTAAAAAAAATCAATTATACAACAGTATTAGGTTGTAAGGTTTACAACAGCATGTGTCATAATATCTATATCATTTTTGTTATTTATAACCCAAACACTCATATTCACACAATTAGAAACCAACAACTAATATTTGATCCACAGCGACTTAAACAAAATATTTCTAGCCTTAACAAATAGTTGTTTTGGTTGGAAATTGCCTCTCTAGGAGCTCTCCGTCAAAAACTTACCGCAAAAGAGCGGCGTGTCCCTAACCGTGGAGATTTGTTATGTCTTTTCTGTGGAAAGGAAGAGAAGAATATTGATCATGTGTTTATATCTGCAATGTGAAATGGTCCAGAGCTTGTGGAAAAAAATGCTACAACTGGTGGGGGTAATTATATACGCTTTACTCCTAGAGATTAGTTTTAGCCTTCTGTGAAGCTCACTGTGTTTGTATTCCAAAATTTGGTGGTGATTGAGGTAAGAGACTTCATTTTCTTTGTTACTTCTTTGTCCATATATATAGTTTCCAACAAATTCCATTCAATTCTCTACAGCTCTTCTAATTCCTGGGAGATTGAGGAGTTTATCTTTGACATGATTTTAAGAAGATCTTTTGTGTGGCTTAATGGCAACGCAAAAGGTCTTAATGAGTTCTGACCAGTGGTGTTTATTTTCCAGTTTGTGTACCAAAGAAATACACTGTAACTATTTGCGTCAAGATGTCTGTCCTAGACTCGTGCTAATTAGAACTCTACTGCTACCATGTTGCGTGTTCTCTCAAATCATTTTGATTTATAAAATAAAGAAAAATCAGCTGTACTAAACTCTTATTAGTATATCAATGCTTATATTAATTAATATTTTTTATTTCCTTAATTAATTATGTAGTTGAAAAGGTTGACTTCAAATTCATTGTATGAATCAGCTCTCTCTCAGTCTCATACATAATTAATTGCGCCACCAAGTTATGGTCTTTGTTTGGTGGTGGCGTATGACAAATTCTTTGGTATTTGCATGCATGACGGGGTAGGTTTAGAGGTTTCTAATTTGGAGGTGAAGATTACAAAATTATCTTTGAAGAAGTGGTATAAGGCGGCCATACCATACCAGGATGTTGTGTTTTTTCTAACTTAAGCTTCTTGGTGGCTTAATCACGTTTCTACGAGGAGAGGAAAGGGAGGCGTTTCAAAAGGTGGAATACATTTTCCAGTTTTGATTTTCTATGGTTTTGGAGATTGTTTAGCTTTTGTTTTTCCCCACCGAGGAAGAAGTTAGAGCCTATAAATCCGCATTTGACTGATCATGTATTATATAGCTTGATCATTAATTTGTTGTATTGACCCCAACAAATTAAAGTTAATTTGGCTTCCCTCTTTAGGCAAATTGAAGTCTCGTATCCTTTTTCCACTAAGTCAAAAATGCTACTATTACTAAGAACTACTCCAACCCTTCCATTTACATTTACTAAATTTCGATAAATTTGGCTTCCCTCTTTAGGCAAATTGAAGTATCTTCTCATTAATGAATTACACACACAAGTTGTAGAGTAATCCTAAATAAAATCACAAAAAAGTGACACATTAATTCCTTGCAATTAGAATTTGAAATTTCAAGTTTTAATTAAGGCTTCTTTAATTGTGGGAGATGCTACGCAAGCATACCCATATGAAAAAGTAACAATATTCGCAATTCATGTTAACATAATTATTATAATTATGTCACATTTAAAATTTAAGATTACTGTCATTGGATAAATAATACTAAAAAATGAAAAACTAGATACCATTTGAAGAAAAAATGCTAGTAATGAAAGTGATTATCGATCTTAACTGGACCAAGCACAGGAGACTAAGGAGAGTGATAAAAAATTTCCAGACCTCTGTATGAAACCTAGAGGAATTGAGAAACACGGCTCCTGCAGGCTCCTTATAAGACTATTTTATTGCAATTTGACCCCCCAGAACACTAGCATTCTTAATTTCCAGGAAAAGTAGTGCCTCTTGTAGTCTTGCTAGTACAAATGGATGGAACACAAACTCGATCCTAATTAGTTAATAACCTGTTGTAGTCATTTCTGATGCTTTGGTTTGACATATGGTTGCTGTTTTTTTAATCTAAATACTCTTATTCCTTTGATTAGAGAAACAATAATTTAAACTCTATTTAGTCTGATTGTAATTAATTTTTGGTTTTTAGTTTTAATTTTTCTAAAATTTGTAATTATAAACAAAAACTCATTTAATTTTATGTATTTGTGTAATATATTGTTATGATTATTAAAGAAATAAAAATAAAATAATTTTAATATTATTAAATAAGTTCATATTTTTAGTTGTGAGTGTTAAAACTTACTTATCTTAAACAAATTATTAGTTTTCATTTTTAATATTTGCAAATTTTATAAAATCAATATTAAAAAATAAAAACCAAAACTATATTGAACAAAATTGACTTCCTTTGGTCTGATTTAATTGTCCCACTCTTCATTTTAATAAAATATTTAATGTTAATATTTTAATTTTATCCTTATTTCAGAAGAAGTAAAAATACATTATGATTTTTTTGTTTTATTGTAAATAAGTGTAACAATAGAAAGATAAATCTTAATTATTGTAATAAATAAATATCTTAATAATAATTTTAATGAATAAAAGTGGGACAACTAAACTAGATCAGAAGGACTACTAATAGTTATTCCCTAACAAATACGCCCTTTTTCCAGAATAATATGCGCTTTTTACTTTATCTCCGTATTAAAGATTTAGAGACAATTTGCTTTGTATTTGTTCTGTCTTTCTTTTTTCCCGGAGCTTCATTGTGTACTTTTCGGTTTCTTTATGAGCATGTAACTTGACTGCATTTGGTTTCTGGACTTAGAGTTGTAATTTGCTTAGGAGTCTTCCTTTTACTCCTATAATAATAAACTTCTCTTTTTTTTCTGTTTTTTTCTTTTTGCTGATTAAAAAAAAAAGATTTAGAGACAATTTCTGTTAAAACATTAATTGGTATATTATCCGATTCAATACATTATCTAATATATTTATCAAAAAATCATTATTTTTTAGTTTAAAATTAAAGAAAAATAAACTTAAAAATGCAGTTACATATACAACATGTAAAAGCTGGTTGAATATGCTATAATTATATTAGTTTTTAATAACTGATTTGAGTGAGTATTGAAAGGTATATCAAGTCAAAAGTTAAACTAATTATTTTTCTTTATGTTCTTACCTACATTACCCTTAAAACGAAAAGAAAAAGATAACAAGAGATTTTTTTATAATAAAATAAATAATCACAATCAATAAATAATAATAAGGTTAAAGTAACAAAAAAAAAATTTATCTCCTTTAAAACATGAAAATTACTATAATTTGAGACAAATTTTGTATAAAAAAAATGGTAAAATAGTCTATTATTATGGGATAAAAGAAGTAACTTAAATTATTCAAATGAGTATCAACTCTACAAAATTCTTAGTGATATATTGATACCTGCTCCATCTGTCTCAAAATAATTATCGTTTTTTATTTTAAATTTGTCTCAAATTAGTTGTTATATTTTATTTTTTTGGTAGATAAATATTTTTTCTACTTTAATCATAATATTATTTATTCAATTTAATTAATCATCTAATTAAAAAAAATCTCCCTTTGACCTTTGATCTATTTTTTAAGGATATAATAAATAAATGAGATATTCTAATACACAAGTTAAGGATGAAATAAATTATTACAATTTTTTTAGTAATATGTATAAAAAAATAAAAGCTATCTTAAATTTTATTAATAATTTAATTAAATTGTTTCACCTAACATTAATGTTAAAAATAAAATTTCATAACTTTTTATTTGAACTAATAATAAAAATATTAATAAATGTATCCTTAAGATGCAGATTATAAAAATAAATATATAAACTATGGCTAATCTCTTAATTAAAAAATAAAAAATTTATAACTTTTGTTTTTAAGCACATGTTAAAAGTATTTTTTTATCATAAATATATATAAAAAATATAAAAATTGATATTAATTTTATATTAATATTAAGTGAATAAATTTAATTAAATAATTAGTAATTTAAAGATCAATTTTTATTTTTTAAACATAAATTATTTTAAAAATATATTTTTTACATTTTTAATTTATATTTTAAAATACAAATTAATCAACCATAAAAAAAAGGCAACAATTATTTCGAAGCAAATGAGTAATAATCACGTAACCTCGAGATTAATGACAGCTGTCAAGTGACTTCCAATTCCACAGATTCATTAATTGCAATCACTCAATCAGTATGTTTTTCTTACAGCAGGTCGACGGACCCCACTCAACCGAAAATGAAAATATTACTTACAAAAAAAAAAAAAAAAAAAAGATCATTTGATAAACCCAAATTACTTTTATGTGCGACTTAATTATTTTGGACTCGTCCAATGACCACATAACCATGTTAGGTCATTTTTATTTTATGTTGGTTACATAATTAGGGATAAATTTTTTTTATTTATATATTATATTATTTAAATTTAAAATTTTTTATTTTTAATAAAATTAATTATTATTAAATTATTGACAACATTAATTAATTTGGTAGGTGTCACTGACATAATTGAAAGGGCAACGTAATTCCAGCAACGAAGTCTCAAAACAACATCAAAAGCAAAGTACAACAGTTTTAGATTAGTACCATAGAAATTGAATTGACCCAGAAGGGCCAGAACAGCCCACCCAGCACACTCATGCAGCTATGAGCTACCCATGTCCATTGTTTTTTGCAAACAGTGAATCCTCAAAAGCCTTTGGTACTGTTTTTTTTTAAAAAAAAAAATTTTTTAATAGAGTTACATTGTGGGGATGGAAAAATGAGAAGGACTCGAAATTGAATCCGATGAGAAGCACCATGTGAAGAGCAGTCAATTGCTTTACTCAAACTTCTCAAATTCCTTTGATACTGCTAGATTACACAAATACAAGTAAAATTAATTTGGGCTTACCATCATGGGATTCGAATGGCTAAAGATGAAAAGGTAGCTTGTTACCATCTGAAGAAAAAAATGTAAGCAAATATATCAATCTTAAGATCCTTAACTAGACCATGCATGGGAGAGTAATAAAAAATTTCCAGAGCTCAGTATGAATTCTTGAACAGCTGATAAACACGGTTCTTGCATGCTTGTTGCAAATTGACCACAAAAATGGTAGCTTCCTTAATTTTCAGGAGAATTAATCAGTAACTTAGCGCAAATGGTTTGAACTCAAAAACTCTATCCAGTAATAATGATATCAACATGTGTATAGGGATGCTAATCAGTGTGCAGGTCGTCTTACTGTTGTGGCCCGTTCATAATTTGTGGATTTTGCTGTTTTCGAGTATTGTCCCTGGGCTTCTTTTGTATTGTACTGTTGATATGATGGGAATTTGTTTTCTCATGCCATAGGGTATTTGCGCTATTTTATCTTAAGATTTTTTTAATTTATGTTATTAGGTCATAAGTTAAGATAAGAGTATAGTTAATATATTTTTTAATTATTAATTTATATGAAAAAATAAAAAATTTAATATTAATTTTAGCTTAAATACCATGTATCTCAATTTAATTGATTAATCATTAAAATTAAAATTAAATTTTATTCTTTTTATATAATTTAATGACAAAAAATATATTAATTGCTTTATTAACATGTGCCTAGAAAAACCTTTTATCTTAATATATTCTCCTATTTTCACCAAAAAACAAAAACAAAACAAAAGAGCAACATAAAGTTTACTTCCTATGGTGAAATGCGCTAAACCTATTATTAACCTAACAATTCTTCAAAGTAAGATTTATAAACTCTTAAAAACTCAAAACTTAAGTTATTAGTAGTAGTTAATCTCAATATTGGTATGGTACTCAAACCCATAATGTCTATCCTTATGTTAGATTTTGGGGCGTTACAAATTATTTGGATGAAGTGTTTGAATTAGTGAGGCATTTGAGCAGCATATGCCAATTTTTTTAATATGAAAACCTGTGAGGGAAGGATAGGAAGTGTTACGGTTTGCAGGTGTTTGGCCTATTTGGCTTGCTAGAAACAATTTTATTTTCACGGGAAAGAGGCCGGATCCACCAAGAGTGTTTGAAACTATATTCAAATCAGTTCTTCTGAGTACTGGTTGAAAATAAAGAGGAGGGACTGGCGGGTTAATCTCAGCTCCGCTTATGGTCACACGCTGAAATTACATTTTTATCTACTCATTTAAGAAGTGTTGTATGGAATTATATGGAATTAATTGGACAAAAATATAATTTAATAAAATAAAATGTACAATTTGTGTGACTTAAATTAATAATATGCTGTGTGGCCATAATTGAAGCGCCCTTTTTTTTTTATCAACGAAATTAAACTTATTATTAATTTGGAGTAGAAAGGTACTTCTACACTTACATCGATCCTCATAATTTTTAAATTATCATACCAGAGAATATCTGAGTCAAACAATAGACTTAGCACATAACCTCGATCGGATGAGAGTATCAGTCATACAAACAGAAGGTACAACTCTTGGCAAATGCTTTGGCCCACAAAATCGAAGCAGTTAATCTCCCAGACTGGCTTACAGATCCAAAAGAATGCATGAGGCGCCTTTCAAAAAAGAAAAAGAAAAATGCATGAGCCAGGGAACCTAGAGCAGGCGCTTGAAGACAAGATAGATATTAGGCTGTGGACAATTAAGACATTGAGGCATAAGGATATAGCACTGTTTGTAAGAGAAATCATTTTGTAGTGGGGGAGTACCCAATTTTAGTAACATAATTTTCTTTGCTGCTGGGGGCACGGCCGAGTTCGAGCACAGGTTTTGGTGAGAGAGCCTGTAAAGCTTCAACCAACTGACCTACACAGGCTCCTCCACTCTAATGCAAGGTTAAGTCCTTTCAATCCACATTATACAAGCTTAGAAATTAATGTCTGAATATATTTTCCTAGCTTCGTGTTTGCTGCAACTGCTGCTGCCGCCCAGAACATAGCTTGATCACTCAAAACAAGTCAACATGCTTGGAGTTTGATTGTCAACAAAAATTATAATCAAGAACAAAATTTTCAGATGAAATTAGCACTTGTGATAAAATTAGAAGAACTGGGTTTGATTTGGTAACCTCTTCTTCTTGACGTTGAAGATAAAGAAGATGAAATCATAAAATGATTGGTCTTATTATAAAAAAAGAATGAAAAGGATTAAATCATGTAATGATTGTTTTGATTATAGAATGAAGGAATATTATATAATTATGAAGACTGACCAGTTTAAGAAAAATTAATTTACCAATTGATTGATTTTAAAATTTTAATATTGATTAATCTCATTACTAGTCATTTTTAATTAATGAGGTTATGGGTGGAGTAACCCTTATATTTTCAGTAATAAAAAATTTTTGATTCATCTAAAAAAAACTAATCTCATTAATAGGACATTTTTAATTTATTATTAATTATTTCCTTCTATTAAATATCCCCTCCCCTATAAATAGGGTTGCTCATCATATATATGTAAGAAATGCAATAAAAAGAATTAAACTTACAAAAGCTATTGAGGCATTTGTATCGTAGATTGTAGGGGATCTTGATATATTATATCAAATCATACAATATTGTATCTTCCTCTTTCTCACTTATCTTTTATTTTATTTATTTTATAACTATATTATTAGGTGATTTTTACATATTTATATATATAAGAGATTTTTTCATTATATTAGAAGGTTCTACGGACGAACATAAGCAGACATATAAATTGAACTTGGAATCTCTTCCTCAAATTTCTCTGTGGCATCTGACTTTTTTGAACTCCTTGACATAGATATATCTCAATAATTATTGGGACCTTTCTTCCTTTTGCGCATCCTGACGTACTTTTTTTTTTTTGTTTTGTTTTATCAGCAAAATCAAATAGCAATTATATTATTCTAGGAGTATAAGGAATAATCCACAACAAAATACAAACATTTAAACCAAAACTAGACCAAAAAAAAAAAATCAAAAGTGCTAAAAACAGTTGGCCAGAAGTTAAATACATTCAAAAACTGTGCCAAAAGTACTCAAATAAAACCCACAAGTAGATCAGCTCATGTCGAATTGCATCTTTTTGTAATTCTTCAAATTTTTATGATGTTGAACTATGGCTTCCTTACATTCCATAGGGTTTGATATCCAATCTGTATAAGAAAACACATATCCTGACTCTTTATTTTTAAGCCATAGAAAAGACATAGTCTGAATAGACTCCAATAACTGCACTTCAAATAGCAAGACTAGCCCAAACACTTTCATTTTCCTCCAATACCATACAAACCAAGCACTAACCAAAAAAGTAAGGGCTCCTAACTCCTTCAAGCATCCCCCACTTATTCCATACACCGCTGACTCCACCAAACCAAATAAGTCATTTGGCAAGACACTTAATGAGCTAAAGTTATATATATATATATATTAATGTGAAATTTTTGTTTTGATATTATTGATATTTGGATGAATTTTATGAGATTTTACATGGCTTTCATTCATTGTGCATAAAAGAACTTGAATGCATAAAAATAGGAGTTTGTGGGATTAATTAAACATCTTTTGAAAGTTGAGGGACTGAATTGCAAAAAGAAGGGTGCCTATTTGGGACTTAAATGAATGAATCTTGAGTTTTGGATCTAATTTCTCATCGTACGAAAGCTGGAGGACCGGATATGCTATTCTACCATTGAAGAAATTGTAGAGAGATCAGAAACTTGACACAGGTGTAGCGTCGACACCATGTATTAATCATCCAGAATTCGAGTTTCTATTTCCTATTTTGCGTCGACACATAATTTGGGGTATCAACACCATGCATTCAACGTCCAAAATTCAAGTTTCCTATTCTGTTCTAAGTCCAACTTCTATTCCAACCAGGGTTTTTAAAATCCTATAAATATCCATTTAAATTCAGAATTGAGAGAGCTGTGGGAGGCCAATGGCAATTCTCTTTTGGGCATTATTAAAGATCAAGATAGAGGTTTCATCAACAATAGAAGATCAAGGAGTCTAATTCCCTCAAATTGGGTTTTGTTTTTCCTTAGATTCTTTTTATCTATTATTTGATATTCGAATGTTTATAATTATGATTTCAAGTTTTATTATTTTTATTATGAACTGATTTAGTCAACTAGGGCTAAGTTGTAGCCTAATCAATCAATATGGGTTTTTATGATTTTTACACTTTTGAGATTACCATTCCATGATGAGTATATATTATTGTTCTTAATGTTTTTTAATGCTTGATCATCATTAAAATTGATTTGAAGAGCATAATTGAGACCAAGAGAAGATTTTATGCAATAGCTTCCAATAATATATACCATAAATTGAAAGAAAGCCAAAAATGAACCAACGTGATTCGTACAGCATTTAAGTGGACTTACTTTTCTACGTAAGCTAAGGAATTTCACAAAACATAATGCATCTTTATTGATTTAAATTCACATAAAGATATAGTGTGTTAATAAATTAAGATAGGTTTGGTATAACTTGAGAAAGTATATCGAATAGGATAAGAAATCCCGCTGTCATATGAATAGTAATAGCTTAAAAATATAATAATTGAAAATTCATATTAATTGATTATGATGAAGTCGATGTTTTAGTACTTCATATCTTGATTAGTTCTATTTTAATTGCTATTTTTTTATTAATTTTAATTAAAGTTTCTTCTTTCTCGATTGTTTAAATAAATTTGGATTAATTATTTTGATAATTAGTTAATCACAATCCTCGTGGGTTCGACGCTTTACTTATCATTATATTACTTGGAGCAATTAATACACTTGGAGCAATTAATACACTTGCTAGGGTAATTTTAGCACATCAACACTCTGCAAACTCCACCATCACAAAACCGTCATCCATACTAACCATACACCTCCACACTCACAAAAAATATGATGACACCTCTCCACACCCTCATAACAAAACCCACAACTAACATCCCCCTTGTCAACATAATCCCTCTCTTACACAAATTTTCCTTAGTGGCTAACATATTCAAAAATAAACTTCTCCCAAAAACACTCAACTTAAAAAGAACATATTTACTCTGAATAATCTGAAACCTTTTTTTATCAAAAACACAAACTTTCGGTGATAAAAAATCATAAGCCGCCTTTACAGAATAGATACCATCTCTACTATGAATCCATCTCCAAGAATCTACTTCATCTATCCTTGGCCTTACCCCATTAATCATTTCCCTTAACTATTCTTCCTCACCAACAGACCTCCCTGCACATCCACGTTGCCATCTACAATTCCATACCCAACTATCACCCCTTTAAAAACCAATATCCTTCAACCACCCCTCCCTAACAGTAGTTAACACAAACAACCTTAGAAATAAATCTTTCAAAGAACCTATCTCCCACCCATTTATCACCCCAAAAATCCACACATCTTCCATTACCAACTTTCCATTTAAAACCCTTTACTAACATCTCCAC
>BPVZ01000013.1:249696-264852 GCA_020521535.1 Rubroshorea leprosula
ATGCTTAATGCAGGTTAATAGAGGTCTTTTATCTTCAGGAATCATGGCTGCTTATGTTGTTTTCCTCTGTTGGTCTGCTATTAGAAGGTTAGGACTTGATCCTGTTTACTGAACTCTTGCTCTGCATACACATAGGAGTTCTCCATCTGAGAATTAATGGGTGCTTTAAATATTTGGTTATTGGTTGTCTATCTCATAGGTTCAGAAAAGTCCTAATTTTAGTTTGTGCTTCCTTGATTTATTCTTTGGGCTAAATCAAATGAGCCCAGTCTCTTCATGCTTAATCAATAGTAGGTTTTCTGCATTTACTAGTTAAAGAGTTGCCTTTGGAAACAGAAATCTAAATTCCAGTTATATCATATGGCTTTTCAGTGAACCAGTCAACAAGAAATGCCATGCACAAAAGCAAGAAATCAGCAACAGTGATTGGACAACAATAGTTGTAAGAGTTTGCAATTCCTCCGAGCTGGCAATTCCTCCTTTCCCTTATATGGCAAACTACTCCTGTGGCTTTGAAATTTGGAATTGTTGAACAGATCTTTTCTTGTATCCTCACTTTCAGGGTTTCCTGATTGCGATTGGTGCAATTGTTATGGCAACCTTTTCAACTGGTATCGATTCACAATCATTTCAGGTAAACCAATTTCTGTTAACAGTCGTCACTGTTCCTCCTCCTAGGCTAAGCTAAGAACCATGAAATTAAAAAGAAATAACGAGCAGTAATTTCCCTGTCCAGTTCCGCAAAGATGAAGTGCAACAAGAGGATGACATCCCTTATGGCTATGGATTTTTCCATCTCATATTCGCCTTGGGGGCCATGTATTTTGCAATGTTATTCATCAGTTGGAACCTACAAAATTCTGCAAGGAAGTAAGTAGATTACTAAATACTAATACTTTCCAGTGCTCATCTAGTTTTTTTTTTTTTCAATGTTTGCACTTATTTGTATCTGTATATTTACGCGCTTCTAAACAATCAGATGGAGCATTGATGTTGGTTGGGCAAGTACTTGGGTGAAAATTCTCAACGAGTGGTTTGCTGCTTCAATATACTGTAAGTGAATACTGTATG
The DNA here is from genome assembly GCA_020521535.1 of Rubroshorea leprosula. Classification (NCBI taxonomy): domain Eukaryota; kingdom Viridiplantae; phylum Streptophyta; class Magnoliopsida; order Malvales; family Dipterocarpaceae; genus Rubroshorea; species Rubroshorea leprosula. The sequence goes on from BPVZ01000013.1 coordinate 250,768, forward strand.
TATTTGCTTTCCCTTATGTCACTTATGCAAAAATCATTTTGATGAATTCTCCACAACATCAACAATATTCTGTTTTCAAACGATTGTTATATAAATTTCGAGTAAAATGCTGCAATTCCACGCGAAACACTGACATTATTGTAATTTTCTTTATATTTCTCCTTCATTTCCTTTTTCTCTTATGCAGTGTGGAAATTGCTTGCCCCTGCCATGAGACAGCCAAAGGTCATGCACCGTCAAGACTCTCCGCACCATAACATTGACTCAACCGTGCCATGATTTTGTCAATTAAGATATAGCAATGGCATTCTCATTTGTTGTAATTCTATATTCTTTCGTTATTCTTTTGGCAGATACATATATATCCCAGATGAGCCTAAATTACATGTAAATGACAAATTAGAAGTCAGAATTTCTAGACTAACTCCATTCATATTTACCATTATTAGCATGCATAGACCAAACTACTTCACCCATTTTAGCAACATACCAACTCCATTCAATACTGCAAATCCCTATTTCAGGGCCAAGATTTGCTGCATATTCTCGCGCAAAGCACTCAAGATGTTCATTGCAGTACTAGTATCTCTCATGCATGTATCAATATCTATGACTGCAGCTGCAGTCGACCCAGCAGCGGCAACTGGGAAAGAACCAGTGCTTGAGCTATACATGTATGACATTCTTGGTGGCAGGAGTCCAACCTCTAGGCCGGTGACTGGTTTGCTGGGGAGTATATACAGTGGTCAAGTGCCATTTGCTAAGCCATTAGGGTTTCTTCCCCCAGCAGGTGGGGTACTTATCCCCAATGCTAATGGCGCCATTCCAACTGTCAACGGCCAAAACGGCCTCCCGTTAGGGACTAGCTTCGGAGGCACGGCTTTTGCTGGAAAACAACTGCTGGGTCCCGATGGCTTGGGACTTGGGTTCGGGACAGTCACTGCTATTGATAACATCCTGACCTCCAGCCCTGAGTTGGGGTCTCAGGTCATCGGAAAAGCCCAGGGAGTGTATGTGGCCAGCTCGGGAGACGGCAGTAGGCAGATGATGGCGTTTACAGCAGCAATTGAAGGAGGGGAATATGGAGACAGTCTTAACTTTTACGGAGTATACAAGATAGGAAGCCCCATGTCCCGTCTGTCAGTGACCGGCGGGACAGGGAAGTTCAAGAATGCAAGTGGCCATGCGGAGGTTAAGGCATTGATACCGCCGGGACAGCATGAAACAGACGGAGCAGAGACATTGCTGAGGATCATTGTGCATCTAAGTTACTAATGATTGATGGGCTGTGTCAAATATTTGCTTGTAATTTCAGAAAGACATAAATTACACAGATACTTGTGAGTTAGAATGAACATTGATCATTTTCATCATTCTCTTCTTTTTTTTTTCTTTTTTTCTTTTTTTCTTTTTTTAAAGGATCATGATTAGTTAAAAAAAAATCACCTGAAAAAGATGTGTTTTCAATAGTCTTACTCAAAAATTAAAACCAATAAAAATTACTATACATCATATCATAAAATTTTACTGTAAACAAATTATTTTATCTTCTTGTATAACCAAGGATAAATCGAGCTGTTATAAGTGTCTTGAATCAATTAAGATAGAACCTAACTCGAGCTTTAAAGAGTAATGTCTTTGAAACATTACCTGACATTTTAAACTCTTGTGCAACTTAATTCTTGTTAGGGTAAGAAAAAGATACAGCCTATATGGTTTGAGAGGAGTTGAATGGATAAGAAAAAGTAGCAAGAAGGGAGGCGCTTCTCTTTAATTTCTTTTATAATTTTAGCAAATCCAAACAAGGAAAGGAAGGGGTGGAAACAAGGGGAAAAAAACCCTTTAACACTAAGGGTAAAAACTAAAGGGATTTTCTAACCAAGTATCATTAATTACAATATTTGTAATTAATTTTTGTATAAATTTTGATATGTATGAAAATTTATACAAAATTATTTATAGATACTATAGTTAATTAGACTCAACCTGTGCCCCTTAAAGCACAAGTTAAGCAAATCCAAATTTCAAAATTCGTTCTTCAATCATGTTATAAATTTAGAGATTTAGAGATTGGAGGCCTTGAAAATTTGAACTTCTATTCATTTTTATGTATGAAGTGAAGGATTTGAACTTGAAACTTTTTTTGGGGGGAGGGGGGATACATCTCTCAAAACCTTTATATAAATTATATTGTCCTTAGGAAAAAGCTTTATGCACAACCATAACAATTGGACAAGGGTGGACCCCTTGATATTGAGAACCCTCCTCATTTAATGGCTCTTGTTTTACCGTCTAAACTATAAGACAAGTGTCTCTTGTCCTTAATCACTGGACAAAGCAACGGCAAACCTTGAATCTTGAACTCTTGATAGACAAGTAATTAATGCCAGAAATGAGTTTTGGACTCAGATCAAAACATATTTTAGCAAGAATCAACAACTCCAGACGTCCCTTTCTAAGGTTCTGTTGAACTATTTTCCTTTCTCAATGGTTCAGCTCTATCCCAACAACTCCTCATCTTAATTCTTAAATAGGCACTACCAAATCCAAGATGCAGAAAACAATGCAGACTCCAAAAACTGAAATCCAACGATCAAGTTTTCAGGTGATGGATTTCAAACATGCAACAGCCTCCAACCACCTGCCTTAAGCCAACTACATTGTGCTTTCAAACAAAAAATGAAGATAAAATCAGAAAACCTGAAACTCTCAACATGTTTAGGCTGTCAACCTGAATTTAATAAGTCATGGTTATCAACTTTTTCTTATGACACAAAAAGAATAAAAGAAGTTGGTGCTTAGCATTGTAGAGATTCAAATCCTAAGCTTAATTTCAAAATCAAGGTACTAACTTGGCTAAGTTATTGTTGGTGGCTGTTAAAACTTATTGCTTTGTGCTTCCATCGAAAAGTTATGCAAATGTTAACTAATACACCTAGAAGGCTAGAACAAATTTATAACTCCCAACAACTTCACCACTACAGGTTCATCCAACAACTTCATTTGACCCTGATCTTCTTATTTTTCTCTATTTAAAGAGAAGGTCCATAACCGATCTGCATATCAATCCAAAAACCTTCCTCCAGCAACTCTTCAGAGAACCAAAGACTCAAGTCACAAATCACAAGATGTTCAAGCTGCTACCACAACTTTTCACCACATTTCTAATTGCTGTTACCTACAGTGTGACGTACGTGACTGCAATTGACCCAGCACCAGAAGGAGAAGTCCTCGAGTTATACATGCATGATATTCTGGGAGGAAGCAGCCCTACGGCTAGGCCAATAACTGGCTTGCTAGGGAACATCTATAGTGGTCAAGTACCTTTTGCAAAACCTGTAGGATTCCGACCCCCTCAAGGAGGTGTCCCTATCCCCAATGCCAATGGTGCCATTCCAACCGTAAATGGCATCAATGGCCTCCCACTAGGAACTGGCTTGGCAGGACGAACTTTTTCTGGACATCAAAACGACCAAAATGGTAACCCTCAGATCCCACTAGGACCTGACGGATTGGAACTAGGCTTCGGAACAATCACTGTCATTGATGACATATTAACAGCCAGTCCTGACTTGGGATCACAGGTATTAGGGAAAGCTCAAGGAGTTTATGTGGCAAGCTCTGCAGATGGAAGCACACAGATGTTGGCATTTACAGCAATGATGGAAGGTGGGGAGTATAATGACAACCTCAACTTCTATGGTGTATACAAGATTGGAAGCACCATGTCATATTTATCAGTGACAGGAGGAACAGGAAAGTTTAAGAATGCTAATGGAATTGCCGAGGTTGGATCTCTTATACCACCTGGCCAACAGGTCACCGATGGTGCAGAGACCTTGCTGAGGATCACTGTCCATCTAAAATACTAAGAATGTTTTCGTTTTTCTACTATAAAATCATACGTCAGTGTGTGTGTGTGTGTGTGTGTGAAAATGAGTGTGGCCTTTGTTCTGAGATACCCTGTGAATGTTCCAACTTTCAGTCAAATTATTTATCCTCTATTTTATGTGGCCAATTATCTCAGTGTTCGCTCCACCCATGAGTCTAATAATCTATGAAGCAAATGACAACATATGCTAAAGGATTCAATCCCATAAAAGGGATTCCTTTACCAAAAATCGTAAAATAGAATTGCAAGTTTGCAACATACCATTCACCCAGCTCCTTGAGTACTATCCAAGTTTGTGACTTTAACGCGGGAAAGCAGAGAAGCTTGATCGAGCCCAAACAGGGAATCAATCAACTGCACCCGCAACGAAGCTGGACCTTTAGCCAATTCCATGCCAATCTCACCAGCAACACCAAAAATGGAAAATGCAGAGGCCGTGGCTTCTAAAGCATGTGATGGGTCGACAGCAACGAAAGCAGCTATCAGGGCAGTGACTGCGCATCCTGTTGCAGTGATCTTCTGCATCATGGCCACCCCATTGCAAGCACCAATAACTCGCTGCCCATCAGTCACCACGTCCACGGCGCCTGACACAGCCACTATCGAACCACTGGACCGAGCAAGGGCCTTGGCGGCTTCCACTGCGTCCAATGACTCGTGGGAGCTGTCTACGCCCTGGAAACCAAACCAAAATGATGAATCATAGGTTAATTAATTCTGTCGCGACTGTTCAATCGCGCATCAAGATTTCGAATTTCATGAAAATGAAAACCCAGTAACCTTCGACGATCCTAGAGAAGCACGAGACACGGCGATGATCTCGGAAGCGTTTCCTCTAATAACAGTAGGCCTAAGCGCCACCATCTCTAAGCAGGTTTTCAACCGGAAACTGGAAGCGCCGGCAGCGACGGGGTCAAGCACCCAGGGTGTCCCCAACTTGGAAGCCAACTCGGCGGCGGTCTTCATCGCCGGTATCCAGTCATCAGAGAGCGTACCCAAGTTGACGCAGAGCGCCGAGACCTGAGGGGTGAAGTCAGGGATTTCGTGTACTGAGTGAATCATGGCCGGCGATGCACCGGCGGAGAGAAGAGTGTTGGCCATGATATCCATGGAGACGAAGTTCGTGATGCACTGTATCAACGGCGATTGTTCCCGGACGGACCTGAGGTGGGCCCACGCTTTCGCGCCCCAGGCGTTTTGTTCTTCGGGTTTCACCTCCATTTCGGGAGACGCTGATGCGGAGCCCATCGGATTTCTGGGTTTCCCCTCATTCTGTGTGGAGTGTGGATAAACTTAGATCCCTTAAATTTCTTCATTTTTTCATTTTTACCCCATTATATGGTACCGTTTTGAATTACGTAGTCCCACACTATTTTCTCACTCATAGCATTTATTTTGTTAATTTTTCAAGTTTCATGTTTTTTTATGTGAAAGTGAAACTCTATAATACTATGTTTTTTTATTTGGCCTCCAACATAATAATATGTTTAAACATTAAAATTATTAAAATATACTTAGTGGTAAGAAAAAATTTTATTGAAGATATTTTAATAATTTCATATTCAAACTAGTTTTTATATACAATTTGAGTAAACAAAATACTTTATTATTTATTTTTATTATTTAAACAACCCTTCCAATATCATTTGATATTTTTATCATCTTTTATCAATTAATTTTAAGAAAATATTATTTTTGACCATTGATGAAGAGATAAGTTTCAATATCAAGAAAATCACTTTATGTATTAAATAATTTATTTTTTGATTAAGAGATCCACCTATATATGCATCAATTCATTTAACAGCAAATCATAATTGTATAATTATGATTTTATATAGCATTATAAGTATAACTATATTATTACCACTAGTCAAACTAATGGAGTAACTAATTATTGAAGTTATTAGACTGTTTTGGAAAAACATAAACTTTATAAACCAAAGTGATAAAATTTTGATAATTAATAGATAAGCCGATCTGATTGATTCTAAAATCACAATTCATATGACACATGGTACAACCAAACGGGGCCCTCGGAGATCAGCAGATTAGCAGTGAAAATCAGACAACCGAACGAACCATCCTGTCCCAGTCCCTGGAACCAAGGCAATGCAGCACCACCCCCTACCGCCGTCGGCTCCGCCGGCGATCACCGCAACCACTAGCATCCCATCCCTTAAAGACCACACCAGAACCACCCTCTACATAATCATAGCCACATCCTGTTTCTCCCTCATCTTCATCCTCTTCCTCCCCTATTCCCCCTCTTGGTCAAACCTCTCCATCACCACCCGGCCCGACCCACTTCTGTTTCCTAACAGACCCAGCTCCATCGCAGAGATCCCGTCCGAGCCCGCCCCTCCCGCTATTGCATACCTCATATCTGGATCCTCAGGCAACTCGGGTCGGATTCTCCGTCTTCTCTTCGCGACCTACCACCCCAGAAACCATTACCTCCTCCACCTCGACCGCTCTGCTCCCCAAAGCGAACGTGATCGGTTAGCTCTCACGGTCCAATCAGTGCCCATCTTTCGCGCTGCTCAAAACGTCGACATTATAGGGAAGCCCGATTTCGCCTACCCAAGAGGCTCCTCCCCAATCTCCTCCACGCTTCACGGTGCCTCTATTCTACTGCGTCTGTCGTCGAACTGGGATTGGTTTATCAATCTCAGTGTTGGCGATTACCCGCTGGTTACTCAAGATGGTAAGAGTTTTGGTTTTCCTTTCCTTTGTTGTGATCTGGGTCACTGTTTTTGGTGGCGTTTTGTATCAGTTCTTCGGTTTTCTAATTAGAGTATTTGAGGGTTTATCACTCTCAGGACTGTTTCCTTTGGCCATTATTGTTGATTTAAGTGGTTTAGGTTTCTTTGTTTTCCCTTTTTGGAGTTTCTGACTGTTCTTTTTGTGGATTTTGCAGATCTTCTTCACATTTTGTCGTATTTGCCCAAAGATTTCAACTTTCTGAACCATACCAGTTACATTGGCTGGAAAGAGTATGATAATTTAGTTCAACAATTCAAAGAATGAGCTTTTATTTATTTATACAATGTTAGATGATGGTTTTCGTTGCATTGAATGAGTTAAGTTGATGAATGCTGATTATTGTTATTTCTGTTCATTGCCTATAACTTATTTTAGGTCTAGGAGATTGAAACCGATAATTGTTGATACTGGCCTTTATCGTTTGGAGAAGTATGAGATATTCTATACGACAGAAAAACGGGATTTGCCTACTGCTTTCAGGTTGTTTTCAGGTGTGTCTCATTTCTGGCTTTCTTTTAAGTTAGTTTCCTGATGTTTCCAGCTATTTGCTTTTATGGTTTAATGGAGGAAATGATAATATGCAAAATTAGATAATCTGAGCATGCCTGGATACATTTTGAGAGTAGGGTTTTAGGTTAATAGACAATAGTTAACTAAAATATTTGGAGTATATTGCAACTTCCATGGCATAAACATCAGAAGAAAACATTGCATCTTTGAGACAAAATTTATTGCTTACCATACTGCTTTTATCATATTCTGTTAGGTAGACCTGCAATTGATATATTAGAAGGGAAAGGAGGCAATAAAGAATGTAAGGTAGATGTATACTGTCTATAACAGTTTGACCCAATCATCACTCTTCTGCATCCATTCTGTTATTATTATTATTATTCTCTAATGCTGGTATTTTGAGGAGTTTAAATTACATAAAACTAGCTTTAAGCGGCTTGCTTTTGCTTTTCTTGTTCTTTGTGGCTGTAGCCAACTGTTGCCTCTGAGGAATAATCCCACAAACATGGAAAAAGATTTAATTAGCTTGGTTAGGTCTGTTCAACCTAGTTGCATTAAAGGTGGTTACTTAGTGGTGATGGGGATGCATATATTAGCTTGAGTCTGGACAGAGCCTAGTTTTCAGTCTTGTGGATTAAAGGTCCTATAATCTGCATCATTTTCTTGTTACAAAGCAGTAGAGAAAGTTAGGGAGGAAGAGAGATGCTATGAATATAGACAAGGCAGTACTTAATTAGCATATGGATTTAATTAGCATCTCCCTGCATCCCCTCTTTCCTTTTGGCCATCCCCTTTTAGGTATGCAGGTTTGATTTCGACATATCATGCCATACATGCTGCATAAATACTAATGTTTGATACTGTTAGAGTAACAAATTGCTTTGGCGTTAAAAAAAAGGAAGAAGACAAACAAATTGCTCTTCAAAACTGGGTTAAAGAGATGTATGATTTGCCTCCCAAAAAAGTCCAAAAAAAGAAAGTGCTATGGATGCATTGGGATGACAGAATACCCTGCTGCATGGCTAGCTAAAACTTATCTCATCATTCCTTCACAACTTTATTGCGCATTGATAATTCTTGATAGTCTTGTTATTTTACCTTTCCTTACTACGAGGGAAATACTGCATCCAGCAAGCACTGAAGAATCACCACTGTATTATTATTAACTCTGTTTAAGTATCAAAATGATGCTTCTGGGGCAAAGGAAATTTCGAAAATAACACTAGAAGTCCTTTTTGCAGGTTCATCTTTGTCAATTTTAAGTCGTAGTCTTATTGAGTTCGTCATTCTGGGTACAGACAATCTTCCTAGGAATCTGCTGATGTATTTTTCAAACGCACCTTATTCCCTCCCAAACTACTTCCCCACAATTGTGTGTAATTCTCATCAGTTCAAGAGGACTGTTGTCAATGATAACCTGCAATACATTGCTTTCAACAAATCCTCCACAAGGACCACAACTAAGCCTCACCAACTCAGTTCAGGAGAATTTGATGCCATGATTCAGAGTGGAGCTGCCTTTGCTACAGAATTCGCCTTTGATGATCCAGTACTTGATCGCATTGACCAAGAGATTCTGAAACGCAGCCCTGGAAAAGTTGTACCTGGTGGATGGTGCTTGGGTGAGCCTGGAAACAGAACATGTTCAGTTTGGGGTGATGCTAATATTCTTAGACCTGGCCCAGGAGCAAGAAGACTCGAAAAACACATTGTTGAGCTACTGTCAAATGGTAGGTTTCATTCTCGCCAATGTGTAGTTGAATGATCTGAATCTCCACCCATGTGAGAAAGTGATGGAACCCAAACCCAGCCAGGGGGAGGTAAGAAAGAATTCTCCTCGCATGATATGAAGCCTGTACTAACAGTACCACAGGGGAGAGGTAAGTTAACTGTGTTATTCACAGCCCACAGTGTTTGGTTTAATCACTCATTTTTTAACTACCAAATGATTACCTAGGATGTGGCTGTAATCTAGTAAGTGAAACAGGATTTGGAGGTTGTTGTGAATGAAGTAGGATTTTAGTGAAATAGGATTTAGAGGTTGTTGTGAATGAAGTAGGATTTCAGTATCTTATTTACTTAGGCAGCCACTTGTCTAACAGGGCAGGTGCACTTGACATGTCCTTAATCAAAGATTGATTGTACGTCACAGGCTGCACTGTCAATTCTTGGAATTTTTTCGAAGATGTTGGTGTGTAAATTATAATGATCTGAATATGGAATAATGGAAATGTCCTCTCTTTTTTTTCTTTTTCCGTCTCGTAATGTACCCATGTCAGCTTTTTTCGAAGAATCTTAAAAAGCCAAAAGTGTAATATTACAGAGCATTTAACGGCGAGATGGCGATGTAAGGAAGATGGTTGGTCTTTTTTGACCTGGTTTCTTTTTTTTTTTTTTTTGGCAAAGTTAAGGGATTACCATGAATTCCTTTTTAGGCAGAGTGATGATCATGACTCTTCTCGTAAAATTTAGGGATTTTTGGTGACGTTGTCATTTTTTTTATCATAATTTTATAAAATAGTAGAATTTACTAATGATGTATTTAGTGAATATTTTTACTATTAATTTATATAAAAGAAATAAAAATTAATTTTAATTTTTTTTTTACCAGTGAAAAATTGAGAGAAAGAAAAATAATTATAATATTGCTGCATTGGCAGCTTGAACCCTTGACAAAAAAATCAAGAGTGTTGGTGCACTGTCATCGCGGCTAAGGCTGCAAGTGCAAATTAATTTTAATTTTATTAACTGTTTAATTAAAACATCTGATATAGTATTACTGTTAAAAATAATATTTACTTATTTTATTTTTTATACAAATTAATGATAAATTTATATAATAAATTAATGACAAAATTAATGATACAAATGGTACGTTTTTAATTTTATAAATTAGATGAGTTTTTAAAAAAATTCATGCTCTCTATCATTACTCCACAAATTATTGTTTGATTTAAAATAATTTGTTACCCCAAAATAGCCAGTTTCTCCTCTCTATGCCAACTTCTCTTCTCTATAAATTAAGAGGAACCAAGTTCTCTCAATCCCAACAAAATGGACTTTTCTTCTCAACAACATTTCATGCTCCTAATCCCTTAGCATTAGGTTTCTTTCTAACTTCAAGTAATGCAGGTTTTTCCCAGCATCGACCTCACTTTTCATTGCAAGTCTGCAGTTGATGATCTTGGAGAGACAAAGCTTCCCTACCAAGGTACTCGGAATTTTAGCTTTCGCCCAACCTTTTGGGGCAGAACACAATTTTACTGTAGTTTTGTGTGGCAAGACCAGTTCCGTTATTTCGATATTTTCATTGTTAAAAGAGATTTATAGAGATTATGACAAAGACCATACATGCTTGTGGAGGATAATACTCAATGGCCCTTGTAAACTCAATTATGCTACCCATAAGTATGATATTGGTTATCCGTGGAACAAACCAAGTGCTTAGAATTAATGTGATGAGAAAATAAATAGTAAACACAAACAAATATGCTTTGAAATTCCATTTCTGAAAATGCTCACAGTCTTGTCTCTATAATTTTTGTGTCTAATTTTATTTTTTAACATTGAGAATTGTGAAAGAAGGGACACTAACTACATAGTATGAAATATTGATTTGAAATGGAGGTTAGAGATACTTATGTACGGTACAATTTAGATCAAGGTCATTAAGAAAACTATATATATATCGAACTATCATCTGTACAATGGTGTTTCTATACTGTATTGATTGCAAAAGTACAGATTTTGAGAAGAAAATCAGTTAATCTTCTGAACTTAACCTGCTGTTTGTGAAAGAATGGAGACAGTAATTTCTTGCTGAGCAAGTAACATGAGGAAGAATCAGAAGCCAAGAAACAAAAGTAATCTGAGTTTGGAAATGGTTACTCGTCTTTTAATGGAAGATCATAGGCAGGGGACAAAACGAAGTTGCCTTCTTGCTCATTAGTCTCTAAAAGCATCAAAACAACTTCTCTCATGGATGGCCGATCCGTAGGGGACATGCTTGTGCACATTAAAGCAACTTTTAAGACACTAATCATGTGATCAATGGTGCTTCGATCTTCAAGATTTAATCGAGCATCTAATATCCCAGATGTCAATGAATTTTCCCGAACATAACGTCTCACGAGAGTGACAAGATCACCTCCCTGATCCAGTGACTGAACTGGAGTCTTTCCGGTTAACAACTCCAACAGAACAACCCCATAGCTATAGATGTCACATTTTTCTGTAACCTTCATAGTGTATGCATATTCTGTCATATAAAAGATATCAAATATCAATCTATATGTCCACACAGCCTAATTAAGCTAAGAAAATATAAAGAAGAAACTCTTAAAACATGATCCTGAACCTTTTTGTTCAATTGAACAGCAAGCATGGTCGCAATAGCAAAATATTTTAAGAGCTTACCAGGAGCAATGTATCCATATGATCCTGCAACGGCTGACATTGACTTAGAATAAGGCATGTCAATCACTTTTGCCAAGCCAAAATCACCAACATGGGCTTCAAAGTTATCATCAAGCAAAATATTATTTGACTTAATGTCACGATGAATGATCCTTGGTTTGCAGTCATGATGTAAATAAGCAAGACCTTCAGCAGCTCCAAGAGCAATCATGAACCGCGTTGGCCATTCTAAGGTACAAGAGGCACCATGAAGCAATTCCCCCAAGCTACCCCTTGACATGTACTCATAAAGAAGCAGATTGGAACCCTGGTGATAGCAAAAGCCATAAAGCTTCACGATATTTCTATGCCTAATCTTTCCTAAGGTTCGAATCTCAGCCCGAAAACTATTCTCAATGTTGCTTCCCTCACCGCTGGATGCAAGCTTTTTAACAGCAATGGTTTGTCCAGAATGCATAACTGCTTTATAAACTGTTCCACAAGCTCCCCTTCCAACAATATAATTTTCATGAAAATTTTTTGTTGCAGCAATTAGATCTGGGAAAGTAAATCCCTCTTTTGGAGGAAAATAAATATCTGAAGCCTGAGATATCTCCTTATCTTGTGAGGAGGGAACTGTCTCCACTGGGCGTCTCATGAAATATAAAATAATCATGATGAGAATAAGAGACACTCCACCTATAGCAGTCATTACTACTGCAATAATTTTTCCTCGATAAGCATTCATACTTCCCAAAGTCCCCACAGAAGAATAAGATGGACCACTGCAATGTGGGAGAGGTTTACCACAAAGCCCTTTGTTTCCAATAAAGCTACTGAGAGCCATGTTCTGAAACAATGGTATAGCAGGCAAAGGACCAGTTAGGTCATTGTATGAGAAGTTGCATCCCAATAAACTTGACAAGTTTTCAAATGTGCTGGGAATATCACCACTCAAATTATTGTTATTCAACAGGAGAAACACCAGCATATTAAGATTCCCAAGCTCTGGAGGTATGCTCCCAGTGAGATTGTTGTTGCTGAGGTTCATTGCAATCTGCAAGCTTGAAAGAGAACCCAACTCTGGGGGAATCTGACCTGAAAATAGGTTGCCACCCATCTGCAGCTCAGTCAAATGTGAGAGGTTTCCTAAAGATGCAGGTATATTTCCAGAGAATCTATTTTCTGAAACCATGAGAATCTCCAGTTGCCGAAGGGTTCCAAGCTCATTTGGTAAAGTACCTGTGAAGCTGTTTTGGCAGAGATCGAGTCGTTGAAGCATCTTGCAGTTAACAATTTCTGATGGAATCGGTCCAGTGAGCAAATTAGATGACACATTAAAAGTCACCAGTTGAGACAGATGACCTATTTCCTTAGGTAGCTCAGAAGTGAAGTAATTGTCTGCAATATGGAGCCTTTGAAGCTTTTGGCAAATTCCAATCTCTGGAGGAATTGGTCCAGTAAAATTATTCTGGTCCAATTCAATAGCAGAAAGATTCACCAGTTTGCACAGCTCAGAAGGAAAGCTTCCAGTGAGCATGTTTCCTACCAGACGAAGTTGCACCAGAGTTTGACAATTCTTGACCCCAGTTGGGATATCTCCATACAGCTGATTAGACCCAAGGTTCAGCAAAATGAGGTTAGAATTTTGACAAAGGTGAGGAGGTATTTTTCCAGTCAGAAGGTTGTATGAAAAATCAACCACCCAAAGTGGGCTGTAAAGCCCAAGTCTCTGGGGAATGGTACCACTTAGAGAATTCTCAAAAAGCTGCAACTGCATCATTTGAGTTAAATATTGAAAACCATAAGGAATAGGACCTGTTAGATCATTGATTGATAGGTCAAGCTTTGTCAAGTTCTTCAAGCTGCACAGTTCATTTGGTATGACACCTTTGAGCTGGTTCTGAAAGAGGTAAAGCAAGCAAAGGCCCTTTATCCTGCTCAGCTCAGCTGGGATCTCCCCTGTCAAAGAATTTTCTGAGAAATCAATTTCAGTTGCAAGAGAAAGATTCCCAATCTCCCTTGGAATGGTTCCATTCAACTGGTTCCTGTAGAGGTACAACTTCTTCAGAAACTTGAGGTTTGCAAGCTCTGCAGGGATCTGCCCCACAAGACCATTTGCATACAAAGCAAGGGTCTGAAGGCTTGTACAATTCCCAAGTTCTTTCGGAATAAACCCTGATAGTTGGTTCTGCCACAAAATCAGATCAGTCAAGTTCTTAAGCATCCCAATTTCCTTAGGCAGTTCCCCTCCAATAAGGTTCTGGGCAACACCAAGCATTTCCAAGCTCTGGCATCCACTTATTTCTGTGGGTATGCTCCCAGAAATGGAATTCTGTCCTGCTCGAAATATCCTCAATTTCTGGAGATTACCAATAGAACGTGGCAGTGAGCCAGTCAAATTGTTGGTGTATGCCACAAACTCATCAAGTGAAGACAAGTTTCCTAGTTCCTCAGGAAGAGAACCAGAGATTTTGTTGTTGCATATATTCAAACTTCTTAAATAAGAGAGCTTACCC
>BPVZ01000013.1:284432-294677 GCA_020521535.1 Rubroshorea leprosula
GATATTATTTTTAACACAAATACCACTTGAATAATTTTAATTAGATAATTGATAATTTAAAATTAACTATTGTTTTTTCTATATAAATTAATTATAAAAAGATATAATTAATGTTATTATAATATCTATTATAATAAAATTACTTATATTAAGTAGTCACTAACTAGGAAATATGAGATCAATAATTATTATATTTTTATTTTATTAGGGTTAAATGTTAAATTTAATCCTAGACTTTTAACTCCAAACAATATTAGTTACTAAATTATTTTTTGTACTTTTTTCATTTATCAACTATTAAAAAAATATTTTTATTAGTTCTTAAACTTTTATTTTATGCATATTTTTGTCTGTAAACTAGTATTTGTTGTATATTTTAGTTTTTTAAATTTTATTTTATGTACTTTCAGGTCATTAAAGAAAATTTACAAAATATTAGTTGGATAGAATTTACAGACAAAATTAACATAAATATTAAAAAAAAGTGTATTTTTATCAATAAAAAATAATTTAAACACTAAAGTTATTTAAAATTATAAATTTAGAGACTTAATTTGATATTTAACCTTGAGTTTGTTTAATCTATACTATTAAAATATAAGTTAAGAGTACATTAGTTTTACCTTTTTATATTTAATTTTTATAAAAAATAAAAAAATTAACCTCATTTTTATAATCAACACCATATATATACTTTTGATTAGATAATTAATAAAATTAAAATTATTTTTTAATTTTTAATATAAATTAATTATAAAAAAATATAATAAATATATTTTTACCTGTACCACCTAAGTTACGTAAATTCCCTTTAAACCTTTTATTAAAGAGAGAGTACATATATGTAAGGAAATAAGATTGGGTAAACCGAAAGTGGGGCGGGCCGCTTGCCGTAAGCGGCCTGCTCCAGAGGGAAAAGGGGGACGACGGCCCATGCCGTTCTCCAATGAATTCCGACACAACACGTCAACTAATCGAATAGCATACTGCCACGTGGCATTATGACTAAACGATTAACCGCACGTGGCGGCGATCATCCGGTGGGATGCGATGCACAAAGGCTACTAGAGTCTAGACACTAGTACAGTAGTACAACCTCTGGATGCATTGTATTTACCAAAAAAGCCTCGGGGTGCATTGTCCTTTGCGTGCATATGAACGGCAGTGGGACCCACTGTGCACGTGAAAGGAAGGCAGGGGTCCAATAGACCGATTCCTCATGTTAGTGCTTCGTTGGGTCGCACAAGTAGGTGGATAGTGCCCGGTTGCCCACTGTTATGCACGTGATTGCCACGTCAGAATTAGTTACAACTAGGAAATACTTATTTGGCTTCTAGAATGCTATAATTGCAATACGTTATAAATTTATAATTATAATATAATATTAAATAAATAAATAAAAATAATATTATAAATAAATTATTTAATAAAAACTAATAATATAATAATATAATAGATTATTAATTAATAATAGCACGTAGATCTTTTTATTTTACTTTTTTCCTCTTCTCATCTCAAAATAATTGAATTGTTATCGTTTTTTATTTTAAATTTGTGTTAAATTAATTCTTTTTTAATACAAAAATATTTTTATTTTACTTTAATTTTATTATTTATTTATTTTAATTAATCATTCTAACATAAAAAATCACTCTTTATATTTTAGTATTTTTTAAAATATAATAAATAAACACACAAATTATACTCACATTCTTAATTTGAAGAAAAAAGGAAAAATAAAAAACAATAATTATTTAAACAATTTTGCAAACAGTACAAGTTAAGTTACATGTGTATACAATTATTATGTTGAAGTAAATTATCACCTTAAAAAAATATTAACTTAGTTTATTATTTTAAATTTTTATTTTTAAGAAATTGATTTAAATTATTACTCTTAAATTTTAATAAAAGGTTAATAATTATCATTAAATTTAAAATAATTTTGTAAAAATAAAATAAAAATTTAAGATAATGAATTATGTCCATATTTTTTTTAGTGACAATTTGATCGGACACGACATTTTTAAATTTTAAGAGAATATGCGCCTTTTTGGCTAAGTTACCACCGCATGCAAGTGACTTCGGCCTTCAGCTACAACCTGGGCCTGGGCTAGTTTTTTTATTGTTTTGGGCCCCGTCCAGCTAGTATTATTGCGGATTCTGCATGCACGTGGGCCTACTGTACTGCGTGAATGTTGGTTTTTGACCGACTCGACGTCGTTTTTATTTCCAGTGCGGAAGCTTCTCGTTTTATCTACATCAGCCACGTGGCAGATAGCAACAATCTCCTCCCATTCTCAACACACTCTCAACAGAGCCTTTTACAGGGAACTGTTCTTCAAATTAAACCTCAAACTCCCAATTTCCCACTCTTAATTTCCTCAGATTTTCAGACCAAAAGTGTCGGAAGCACCCCAGTTGTTTTTTGGGGCCAGTGTCGGAAATGAATTTGTAAGAACAGTTACCGACGATAAGAACTGAAAATGCAGAGATTGGTTCTTCACCGGCCCCCGGTTATTTCAAGAGGGAGGCTTCCTTTACTGCCTCTTGTAGACTCATTTCCATGTTTTGGTAGCATATCAAGAAAACCCACATCTCCTTCATGTAAGTTTTTCTTCCAAGTCTTGTTTTTTATTAGTATAGTTTTGTGTTTTCAGAAGTTTCTTTCCGTTGTGAATGGGATTGTGAATCTTTGTTTCATTTAATTTAGATGGGATAGGTGTAATTTTGATTATCTGGGTTGGTGGAGGAAGATGGAATTAGTTAGGCATATGTGGAATTAACTATGGTAACCAGAGATTTAGAAAGGAAGATCTGGGGTGGAGAAAGATTTAAAAATGCTTAAATATTTGTTAACTGTTGCAATTTATGTTTAGAAAGAACCTTTGATTCTTCCTTCCTAGGATAAGCAACATGCTTGAGTAAAATATCTCATAACCGCCTTTTGTAGTAAGATATAAAGAAATATCAACGTTGAGTTCGAGATTCAGCACATTAAGAGCACAAGCATCCAATGTTGGTATTGGATCTGGAGGCTATGATGGCCGGGAGGAAAAAGACAAGCTTAAGGGTTCAGCAAGCGACACTTCTTCTGAAATGTAAGTGGCATTCTAATAAATCTTGAAATTCCAACTTTCCAATATTTTACTGCTTACTTCTGGAGAAAGAGACTACGTGAGCAAGAAACCAAAAAAAGAACTAAAAAAAAGGCGTAATCCATCTCTATATTGGTTCATATTACAAGAGTTAACTTCATCTTTCTATGTTCAGTCTTTACTCATGCACATCTTTCATGCTTTTGCAGATTGAAGCCTCCTGGTCAAATTCCTTATCCTCTCTCCATAGCTATTGTGCTCTTTGGATGTGCTTTAGTGTTTTCACTGATTGCCTTTGCAAAAGGAGGACCTTCATCATTCTTATCAGCAGTTGCAAAGTCAGGCTTGACTGCTGCCTTCACATTAATATTTGTTTCCGAAATTGGAGATAAGGTAATTGTGGTTAACACGTATCATGGTCGTCTACCCTCTAATATTTAATCCATTAGAAATTATTTCAACATATGCTAGACCATGTACTTGTCTCACTTGTTGTCTCTTTTAGAACTTTAGATTGGTTTATTTTGAACAAGTTCCTTATATGCTGCAACTATATCAACCTTGCACATCTATCTTGCTAAAATCAGCAAAATTTGAAGGCTTAATTATTGGAGAACCCCTAGAGGGAAGACTGGAAATAATGTGATCGAGTATGCCAATTGTTAAAATGAATGAAGATTGTAGAATTATTCCGTCATTCTGGCAATGTAGTCATATAGAGATGCATCATGAACTTCTGTTTTTCTTTCATAATAACAAACTACTCTGTCATCCTTATTTCAGTGAGAGATGTAGTGCAACGATTCACTTGAAAGTGCATGTAAATTCATGTCTGAGTAGGTACAAAGTTGAGTTGTCATAATTAGCCATCATTCATAATTTTGAAATTTGAAATGAATTTTCTAGAGAGATAATTAGCTTTGCAGGTCACAAAAGGTTAATGTGGCTAAAACAGATAATCAATATTTCTATCGTACTTTAAGGTAAAATGGATTTGGTGGGGCTGTTTCTTTCATTCTTCCTTGAGTTTCTTTTTGTGTGGGTCATTCTCCCTTGAGTTGAGTGAGGGTGAATAGCTCAAGATAATCTTCTTATGGAAAATTTCTGGATCCTTTTGGTGATACTCATCGGGAAAACTTTTATATGCATATTTGGTGCCATTAAAACTTCCAATGAAGAAGCTTTTATTTATTTATTTATTTTAAACTGAATATCTGGCTTAGAGTGCAAACAAGTTGACTTGAGAATTTTTAGGTGTCTTTTTTTTTTTTTTAATTACAAATTTAATTGTTTTATATAGTTATATGCACTTTTCATGTTGATATTTGATGCATTTCTCTGTCATTTTTTTTTTCTTAGCTGTAATAAAATTCTCCATTCACTTATATGATTGGACTATTATTATACTTGTATTATTAAATGAAAAATCATTAAGCTAATTTCCTAAGGTTATGAACAGTAACCCAACCTCTTCTTTTCTTTTCAACCAAAAAATGCCTCTTCTTTTGACTTAAATGATGATATATGTTACTTCTAGCCAATGTAGTGCATCTTAGTAACACATTCTGTCTTGACCAGACCTTTTTTATTGCTGCACTGTTGGCCATGCAATATGAGAAAGGACTGGTATGTTCTCTCCTAACTTTCTATTTCTCTGCTGTGTTTGTTACCTGTTCTTTATCTCTATATTTTGCATCTGTCTCACTTTTATACTCGGAAGTACTTTTCTGAAATGACGATATGTGCCTGGTAAGTGAATTTGTTTCTTAAATCTTAATGGAAGCTTATATGGAAGTCTCCACTGTTATGTTAATTCTGTCATCTTTCTTGATGGATCATGGTTTGAATCATTGGCAAGGTTCTTTTGGGATCAATGGCTGCGCTTTCTCTTATGACCATCTTGTCAGTGGTGATTGGACGGATATTTCGATCAGTTCCTGCTCAATTTCAGACAAGTGAGTTGTTATGTCGAATCCTGTATCTGTGACTATTATCATTATTTTAAATCTTTGAGATTTAAATCAAAGAAAATGGCATTTGTGCTTCTTAATAGCCATTTCAATTTTTTATGATTTTCTTGCATAACTACTTTATCATTTGATCAACTGGACAGCCTTGCCAATTGGAGAATATGTAGCCATAGCTCTTCTAGTGTTCTTTGGCCTCAAATCTATAAAAGATGCATGGGACCTACCACCAACCACAAACAAAAAAGGTGACAAGAGCAGCCATGAACTTGATGAATTTGTGGAAGCCGAGGAACTTGTTAAAGAAAAGGTATTGTTCCAATGACCCGCTTTAATGTCCTTTTTGTTTGAATATTGATTTTAGAACAACTCTATGCGAATGCATTGTGTACACATTCAGGTAAACACCTTTTGGTCTATGTATGTGACTGTGTGAGTGTGATGGAGATAAAGGAAAGGATGTCCTTTACCAAAAACATTTATGAATACTGACTGTGATTGATGTGTTCAGGTTTCAAAACGGCTCTCAAATCCATTTGAAATTGTTGGGAAATCATTTAGCCTTACATTCTTTGCTGTAAGTATCCATTTATCCTTTTTGAAGTGACATTTTTTCTAGTAAAATAGAAGTTGGCTTGGCCTTTTTGCATTTGATAAATTTTAATCAGTTCTCAAGGTTATGTGATTCATTAAAACGTCTAGTACTTCCAGTATCGCAAAGATCTAACCTCAGATTTGAGGTTTTATTCAATATATTAGCCATAAGGCTCATTTGCACATTCAAAGTAGTGTCCAATCTGAGGTACTTACATAATGAAGTGGGGCCAAAGTTAAAAAGAAACAAAATTAGAGGTTAGCTGAGACAAGGAACAAAAGTAAAGAGTAGATGTGGAGGCCAAAATGAAGCCTTGAGCAAGGTCTCAAACCATTATAACGTGGGTTCAAAATTTAAGGATAGTTCTTTGTGTTTCAATATGTTAGCCGTAATGATGTTGGGGTAAACTCAGTTGGCTTGTGCCACATTGTTTGTGGGTGTTAGCTGAGATGAGAAGCAAAATTAATAAGTAGACTAGCAATCTCTCTAGACATCTAATATTGAACTGATTCCTTTATTTAAGGATGTGGCACTAACATTGGGTAAAAATTGATTCAACATTTTTGTTTTGGGAATGGCAAGATTTCATTTTAATAAAGCCCATAAGTGGTAGCGATAATTACTTACAGGCAAATTTCATCTGAATGCATCAAGTGTATACTTTCCTGGAGTGTGTTCTCAAACTTAATGTTCTTTTCACTGCTTCCAGGAATGGGGAGACCGTTCAATGCTTGCAACAATTGCCCTTGCTGCTGCACAGGTGCAACTTTGCTAACTTTCACTCTTATGGTGAATAACTTCTTCTATGATGATCCATAGCACATTTCAACAATCTCTGTCACTTTGCATTTACAGTCTGCATGGGGTGTGGCTAGTGGAGCCATTGCTGGACACTTATTTGCAACATCTATTGCAGTTCTAGGAGGAGCATTTCTTGCCAACTACGTTTCCGAAAAACTGGTAGCTGCAACTTGTTTTTTTTTTTGGATAAAGTAGCTTATCCTTTTCCATTACCATATTAGAGGTTCAAAATCACAGTTCGATTTTAATGCATCCAATTCCATCTTCAACCAGGTGGGTTATCTAGGTGGAGCACTTTTTCTGGTTTTTGCTGCAGCTACATACTTTGGAGTTTTCTAGTAAAATTTTGGGAGATTTCTCTGCGTGTATAGTAGAACACTGCTACCTGTGGACGTCAAGACAGAACTAGTGATTAGAGGAAACGAAGCCCTTGATTATTTGCCGCTGAATCTGTGAGGAGGCACACACATACAACCCTGAATGTCCTTCCCTCTACATGTTCATTGCAGCGGATAAAAATTCAAAATATAGGTCACATTAGAAATTTTAACAAACTTTGAAGGATAATCTTGGCCTTTGAGACCAGCTTGGTAGTATGTTATATAATGTATGTGTGGATCATGTCTGCTGCTGCTCGGATCACCAATGCTAGGCTGTAATGAGCTTATAAACTTGTTTGTTTACATTACGCCCGTCTTAATGATTGAATTTCACCACTTTGACTTAAAAGACACATTTTTTTAAAAAACTTTTTCGATATTAACTCTTCCTAAACATTAAAAAAATAACGATGCAATAGAATTTAATAAAATTTTAATTATAAGATATTGTAAAAAAATTTTTGAACCATTTTTTAAATAAAATTAATTTTTAAACAAATATATTTTAATTTTGTTATCTTAAATTGTAAAATGAAAAGTAAGGTCTTCCTCTCTTTAATCTATCTAATTCACTCGAATAGCATGTACTTTAAATTTTACAATTTTTGTTTCTATTGAAGGGAAATTATAATTATCAAATATATCATAAATTAGAGTATCAAATTTAACATTAACCATTAGCCAAAAAAGACTCCAGCTTGGATATTTCATTTCGCATGTAATATTTTAAATGGTGCACAGAAGGCCACGTCTCCATATGTTAGCTTAAAACCTTGATGACCTTATCCATTTTATTCGCCAGAAGGCGGCGGAACGTTGAAACTGAAAGAAAGCCGTCGCCAATGGAGTTCATGGTTCTCCGGCACCACATACCCAATACAATATTGACGCTCACTGTCTCTACTCCCTCCAATTGCTTTCGTAGCCGCTCCTTTACCAGGAACAGAATAGCAGCGATGACGATGGGGAAATCAGTAAGACGTAGTCAAGGAATTAATGGAAAACCATCTTTACCATCATTGGCAGCGAAGGCAGCAGCGTCAGGAGTTCCACTTCCGCCATTGGACTTGACAGAAGACAATGTCAGACAAGTCTTAGCCGATGCCCGTGTTGAGGCAAGTATAAAATTTTAGTTCTTTTTTTGTTTTTATTTTTCCACTTGAACTGTTCTAATTGAATCAATTTGTATGGTATTCTACTTCGATGGATACTTTTGTACTATTTATTATATGGGTGTGGTTATGGTCATGCACTAAAGTGTTAAACGCAAAGGAAAATAGTACATATACCTACTTTGTTACACATTTTTACATTCTAATAATTTTCATTACTTGATCTATTATATATAGGCGGTTGACTAAAAATAAGTTACTGATCTGAACACAAAATTAACGGGAAGTTAACAGATTAAGTAATGGAGGATTAGTGTGTAATGGATAGGGTATATGTATTATTGTCTAAATGCAAAGTATTAGTGTATAGATTGTATGGACTGATTTTAATATAGTAAATATTAAATATCAACTATTTTATTATTTATCAATGGTTATAGTTATTAACTACTTTTGATAGTGAAACTAGAGAGAGTAAGTGTGGTCATAACCATACCCTTATTGTGTTCACCAGGTCCACAATGCCTAATTAATGCTTAGGTTAGCATGGTATTGAACCCACTTCTCTAAATTAGATTATCTATTCAATGTTGTCTTTAGTTTTAGAATGGTGTGTGTTTTTTGCAGCTAGCTCAACTGTTTGACACCTCTGTTGGAATAACAGGTGATTCCTCCTAAGCTTAAGGTACATTTTGCTTCTATATTCAATCATTTTAGCATGTTCAATACAATGTTTAGGTTGAACCGTTCTATAAATGCTTTAGGGGAAGTTCAACTTTCCGAGTTAGATGGACCTTTTGTGAAGATTAGTCTCAAAGGTCGATTTTGGCACAAACGTTCCACAGTTGTTGCTAGAGTTGGTAATTATTTGAAGCAGAGAATTCCAGTAAGTAACTTGCTCATCTCCTAGCTCTACATTTGATATTAGGATCTTCACATTTTGATGTCTTGTACTCTATCATCTTTTCTCAGGAAATTTTGGAGGTTGATATAGAAGATGAGAAACAATTAGATGACAGTCCTGAAAACTTTTGAGTTTCTCAACTGCATATTGGAGCAATATTCTTTAGTTCAATGGAAGAAATTCTGGACACAGATTCATTGTTTGTGCAACTTATGACTGACAATCTGTTACATACCATTACTGCTGGTTCAGTCAAAACTTCGGAAATTTTGAAGTCTGCTTTCTCATATTAAAAATTTAATAAAGCATGTGAATGACAACTGAAATTTTTTTTTCTGTATATAATTTATATTGAGTAATTTTATTTGATTAAAAAAAAATCAATTGTTGATGACATACTATATTAAATTTTTATCTAAAATTAATATTCAAAAAGTTAAAAAATCAAACTAAAACGACTAATGATTAACAGAGGGAGTAGTTACTGAGGTTGGTTAAGAATTAAAACGTAATTTTATTTAACTCAGTTGATGTGATACCACATGATATGTCGACATAAAAATTAAACCACTAAGAAAACCAACAAAATTGATTTGAGGAATATATCAATTGAATAACTTTTTCTATGACGTTTTCTAGAATAATTTAAAAGAAGATAAATGTTTTAAAACAAAGTATTAACATTTTTTTTAATGTTACATGATTAGTTATACAATAAAAATTTTTTTTTTAAACTCCACCTTAACTATTATAAAATTCAAATTTGATATCTCTAACATGAAAATTTAAGCTTTTAGCCACATTACCATAATTTAGGGGACAGTAACAACATGTTGATAGTAATTAATAAATCAAAAATTAAAATTTTTTTTGAGGAATACTGTAATATGCTATTAAGAAAAAGGATTACAAGTGTTGTCTTCATATAGTAACTGTAAGGTTTAATACCCAATTTGGTCCCTAAACTTTCATTTCGAATCTTAGTTCATCCTTTAACTTCAGAAGGGGCCCAAACCATCCTTAAACTTTATTTTTTTAGAACCCAAATGGTCCTTCCATCACAGAAGTGCCTAGCTGGCACGTTAACTTGCCAAGAATTAATACTTTTATTTCAAAAAAATTATGTGGAAAAGAAAATAATGATTTAATCATTTTAATAAATTTAATAAAAAAAATATACAATTAAAATATTAACCCTCCCCTTATCTTCAACCCCCATCCCTCCCTGCCATTTCTGTTATTTCCCTGTTCTCCAGCACCGACATCAACACCAATCCAGCGGCATCATTCTTTCCCTTTCTCATTTTTCTCTCAACTCTCCACCCTCCTCTTTCCCCCTTCCTTGTTTCCCTTTTCTTTCCCTTTTTTTTTTTTTTTTCTTTTTCTTT
>BPVZ01000013.1:313463-335635 GCA_020521535.1 Rubroshorea leprosula
ATTTATTTAATTTTTAAAACTATTATGTAGTTGAAAATGCACCACAATTTAAATTATTGAGTGATGACAAATCCTCAAATATTAAAATTGTCCTCTTCTTTCTAATAATTCTTATTCTGACTTACATGACAATAATTTTGGCCAAAAACTCCATAGGATCGGTTTTTTAAGACGCCAAGACGGCAGCACCATAGGTTTTAAAAAAAAAAAAAAAAACCATTTTCTAAAACAAAGGCAAACAAACACAATTGTTCAAAATTCATAAGACAAGCTGGCGAATTTTAATGAAGGCTGCCGGCCGTCTACTTCGTTGAACAAGTGCAACCCTAACTCGTTGAGTTCACGGGTAAGAAAGGCTTCGTATTTTATGCGAGCGAGGTTTATGTTTTAAACTTTGAATTTAATTTTTTTAATGTAAAAATTAATATATAGTGATCTCTAAGATTATTTTAAAAAGAATTAATTTTAAAATACATGATAGATGACCTAAACACATATATAAATTAAAAAAATAATAATAAATGGAATCAAATAAATAAAATAACCCCCAACAAGTGGAACCTTCGCGAAACAAGGGGAAAAACGTGAATTGGACAAAAGCTAATGAGAACAAAAGAAGCACAAAGTACATGGAATTTGCAGATTTCAAGGTAGCTTGTTACCCCAAAAAGTGCACAAAGAGAAATGCACAAAGTAGAGTAGTCATCAAGCAACAAGCAACGAAGCCACGAAACATGCCAATAATAATAAAAAAAAAATGCTGATCTCCATCTCCATTCTGCTAAACACAAAGTCACCAACCCACTGTATGGTAGCCCAAGAAGACTTTTCAGTTTATTGGGCTTTTTATAGTCGATTTCAGACCAGTTTCACTTTCTATGAGTTTTGGGCTATAATCTATCCTGCTCCTGACCCATTCCAAAAACCACCCCACAAAGGCAGTTCCAAGATGAATCCAATCCATTCACCTCTATGGAAAAACTATGAATTAAGGACATAGAATTTACCTCAATTTGCAATCGAGGACAACATCTTCTATTTCTCTCAATTAAAGATATTTTTCTCAATTAAAGTCAATTTGTGAACAAGAAAACATGACAACTGACTTCGAAAGTTCAAATGCCTATTAGCTTTGTTAAATATATAAATTCACTTAGTTGAGAGCATTGATTGAAGGAAGAACTTACAATAGTGAGGTTTATATTAAATTTTTTATATATATTCATGATATCTTTTATTAAAAAAAAACTTTTAAAACTTATGCGTCCAAAAAAAAAAAAAAACCAAATAAGTCGAGAAACACACCATGTTTTCTGACCATGACTTTAAAATGTTCTCATTATCTAGATATGCATGGCCCATATAGCTTTATAATGTACTTGAAGACGAGTAATTGGATCAAGGGATAGCAAATGAAGATGGATGCCCTGCCCTGCCCTCACATTCAACGGCTCATCCAGCTCCATAATAAGGGGACAGAAACCAAGTGCTCTTAGAAAACACTTGAATGAGGTGACGGGACAACAACTCAAAGATCTTGACAGTAATTTCTCAACTTGTGTATATTAAATCTAATGCGCGTGCTCTCAATATAAATAGAGGGATCAAAGCAAAAACAAAAGCTAGAAAGAATATGTCTACCCCATTTTTGTTTATGGCTACTACAGAAAGAGACTGCTGCTGCCATCGTGCTATACATGATTTGTCTCCATCCTTCAGTGTAGATATCTAGATATATAGTTTCTTCAATTCATTGACTTTTTCTGTCGATGCAAATGGTTAGAAATGTTTCGGCACGAAGATTGAATTTACCTGTTTATATGAAAGCAATAGTATGTGTGTGTGAGTTTCTAAAAAGATCTTTTTTATTACAGCTACTTAAACTAAGCTCAAAATGCAGTTTTGTAAAGGTTTTTTATTAAGCAACTTATAAAAACTTAAGTTACAAGAGTGTTTGTTGTTAAGCTTTCAAATTTGATAATTTTTATTAATTTTTTTATTATTTTATATAAAACCATAATTCATCACTTCTACAAAATTTTTAGATGATTTCAATTAAATTGGCTTTAACTGAGCGCGAAAGAGATTTCCTTTTCAAGATCTCCTTTTTGGCCCCTAAAAATATTGGATGCAGCTGCAAAAATAAGTGACAACGCATGATAGATCATGATCATGGTCCTCGAATGGTGACTTCCATAAATTGACTACCATTACTCAGGCATGCAGGGCTTTCCTATATGTGCAGATATGTATGAACTCTACGGCCAAATTATTTTCATAACCAACTATTAGTTTTCAGTCATTGAAAATCAACAAAAAATAGAAAAGGAAAAGAAAAAGGCAAGTTAGGTTTGGTTGGCCATGAATTTAACTTAAGTCATGTACAAACAACTAGACATTTTTTTTGTAGTATTGCACAAGGAGCAAACCAAAGTTGGTCATGGAATTTAAAAAATACATATATATCTGGGTAGCTCAAGTGGGCACAAGTTGCGTCCTATATTTATAAAGTTACAAAAAAAAAAAAATCTAGTTAGAAAACTTTGCTTTTCCCTTAAAAAGATAGCAAATTCTAGACTAATTGATCACTTTTACCGTCTAACACATATGCAAGCAACTATTGAAAATCTCGGCTCCATCACCAATGATAAAATCTTGATTTCGAGTTAAGGCAGAGGATCAGATATGTCGAGTTATCGAGTTAATTTCTAGTTTGCTTAATTTGTTTCCTGGGGACATTTGATAAAATTGGACTGATAAAAAGTTTACTTAATTCACTCAGGTACGCCTGCTGGCAGATTTTTCTTAAACTGGTGGTCGAGAATCCATTTCAAAATCATGGTACTAGACAGACCCACCAGAGACAGTGATCAATACCAATCTGCAAATTAAAGAAAAAGTTGAGATAATTAAAAGAAAAAAAAAGGTTTCCATGAAATAAATGTTTCTTTTCAACTGATAAACCTCCCAACTTGTTTTGTTCCCTTCACTTCCACATAGGCTTGTTTGGTATGTGGAAGGAATTAGAAAGCTTTGCCCACAATTCTGCTGTTCGCCTATAAACCCCAAGAAACGGCTAATGAGGGCTTATTTTTCAGAGGTCCAAGCTCCGAAGGCATAATATTAGGTATGCTTAATTGACTAAACCATGCCCTCGGAGGGTATTTCAGTTGTTAAAAATTAAGTTTCTATGTAAAAAGTCTCAAATCCAAATTCTGAGATAGATTAAGACTTAAGAGGGGTTTGAGAAGTGAAAGGATATCCTTTATTGCATAACTTATTATCAGATGTACTAAAAAAAGACCAAAACCGTTTGCAGCAATTCTACAGGCAAACAACAAGATCCAGGAGCTAATGATACCAAACAGGACCTAAAGTTCAATTCACATCTGCTTCAGCAACTTCCTCATTCGTCACTCGCTAGTTTCAACTTCCTTTGCGGCTTTGCTTTCTTTGCTTCTCCACTTCTGCTCGCTTTAATTATTTTATTTTATCTTGCTTATGATTCTGCCAAACCTGATTGAAAGTGAAGATAAGCTAGATTAATGATTTCTATTCAGCAGGATTTATTTTAATCTTTCCACTTTATAGCACTCTCCCTTTTCACCTTTTATCCTAGTAATTAATTCGATCCTATAATATTCACACCTATATGGCTGTTCCATGCCCTTCAAAGGACAACATAGATATGCAGAATTTCCCTAAAGTCATCCCGTCTAGTACTACTACCTAGTACAAATTCATTACCTTCATGCCAAAATAAAAATGAACGTAAAATTTATTTTAAAAAGAACAAAAATTAAGGAGAACGAACTAGTAGCAAATATTACCATTTTATTTATTAATTAGAAGGAAAAAAAAAAAAAAGCTGAATTATTTTTTTTCTCTGTTTAATTTATCAGGGCCCTCCAAGAAAATTTTTTATGATCATGACCAAGAGAAATCTTTCTTCCAGTTAAACTCGTCATTGCTGAAGTAGAAGCCATCCTCCCTGACCAGCCAGGAGCACTTGTTGAGAGGGGCGCAACGGATGCTGTCCCGGCGCACCTTAAAGGCATCAAAGCGTTTCCTCCTGGCATCCCACTTCATGTTGCATAGGAAATGAGTGGTGCCCCATATGTTGGTCTTGAGCCTCCACCCAAAATCGTCACCTGCCTGGAGGGCACGTCCCCCAATATCACCGTCTAAGGAGGAGCACCAGATGACCAGAGGGAGGGAGGAGTTGTTGGTGAAGCCGTTGATCACTCGGACTTCATACACCGTGCCAGAGAAATGAAATGAGGGTGATAGGGACATGAGGAGAATGCCTACGGCCAGGCAGAACACAAGCAGAACGCTAGTAGAAATCTTCATGTGTGTGCGCAAATGGAAAAAGTAGAGAGAAAGCAATCTTGTTCTAAAGCAACTTGACCTATATTTTGGTTGCTCATTAATTGAGGTGCAAAAATGTATTATGACCGTTCCGCAGCGAGCCTCTTTTTGGGGCTTAACCCTATTTAGGCCTCTAACTTATATATTTTAATGTTATTAACCCCATCTAAAACTTAAGGACATATTTGGTTAGAGGGTTAATTTTATTAGAAAAAGTTCTATTGAAAAAATTATTAGGAAAATACTATATAAAAAGTTGATAAACTTTGTAGTGAAATTTTGTTAGACTTTTGATAAGTTGTCAAGTACGATAGTTGGAGTAAAGGTGAAAATAAATATTTCAACTTTGTATTTTTTTTATTTAAAAATGTTAACTTTATTAGTTTTTAGATAAAAATGTTAACTTTCAACTTTTTTTATTTAAAAATGTCAAAAGTTTCAACTTTTTTTATTTGAAGATTAATTGAGTGGTGATGCTGAGGTGGCTAACATATTTTTTTAGGTTAAATACTTGAATTGATCCTTCAACTTTTATTTTTAAACCAATTCATCCTTAAACTTCAGAAAGTACTGAAAATATCTTTCAACTTCAATTTTCAACACTAATTTCGTCTTTCCGTGAGTTAAGTGTTGATGTAACTAATTTTTTCGCTAAGTGATTGACTATTTTACATTTTCAATATTAGGTGGAAAATCCATCATGTAAAAAATGATTATGTGGATTTTTTTAATTTTAAATAATTTAAAAATTACTTTAATTCTTAATTTTACTTTATTTAAATGAAAAAATTAAAACAATTAATATATTTTCCCATTTAATTAGTCCCACCTACCATAAGTGACTCTTAATTTATAAAGAAATAAATTAACTCTCATTTAATTTTATTAAATCAAATCTCACATACTATAATTATTTCCTAATTCATAAAAGAATTAATTAATTTTTATTTAATTTTATTAATTGGAATTAAAATAAAATTAAAATAATTTTTTAGTTATTCTTCCTTGACCTTCTTTTTTGTTTAAATTATTAAAATAAACTGTAATTATTTCCTAATTGATTCTTCCATGATTAAATTCCATTTAATAAAATTAAATAAAAGTTAATTGATTCTTCCATGAATTAAGAAATAATTATAATAGGTGAGATTTGATTTAATAAAATTAAATAATAGTTAATTTATTTCTTTATAAATTAAGAGTCACTTATGGTAAGTGAGACTAATTAAATGAGAAAATATATTAATTGTTTTAATTTTTAAATATAAATAAAGTAAAATTAAGAATTAAAGTAGTTTTAAAATTATTTAAAATTAAAAAAATCCACATAATCATCTTTTACAAGATGGATTTTCCACATAATATTGAAAATGTAAAATAGTCAAACACTTAGCGGAAAAATTAACTTTATCAGCACTTAACTGACGAAAAAATGAAATTGGTGTTGAAAATTGAAGTTGAAGGATATTTTCGGTACTTTCTGAAGTTCAAGGATGAATGGGTTCAAAAATAAAAGTTGAGGGACCAATTCAAGTATTTAACCTAAAAAAATATGTTACTCATCACCACCTAATTAACTTTTTAAATAAAAAAAATTTAAAAGTTGATATCTTTATTTAGAAAAAATTAAAAATTGACATCCTTATTTGTACTTTTACTCATGATAGTTGGGCCTATATTACATTGAAAGATAAATTTCTATAAATTGCCACAATAGTATGCTATGTATGATGGAAATATTGATATGTCACTAAAAAGAATGAAGGTATCATTTAATAAATGATGTGCATTTTAAAATCATTCAATAAGAGGAAATTTTCTTGAATTGTTTTGTTGAAGAGTTAATACCCTTCAATTTTTAGGTAGAAGTTAATAATCTTAAAATCTATAAATTTAAGGGGTAAATAAAGTTTAAGCTTTTTTCTTTTTCTTTTCCTTTTTTTCTTTTTTTATGTGCAACAGGATGCTTCTTTCATTTACTTTCAATAGCGAGCCTTATGTATAGAGAAACTGAAAATAAATATCCATATATTGTACTATAGAATAGATTTAACAAAATTTTTTGTAGATGACTTTATATTAACCTTTTTTTTTAGCCAATAATAATGTTTTTGAGTCAGTTTATATATATATATATATATATATCCAATTTACGTAGTTGGTCTTCTTTGTAAAAAATTGTTGACTAATTTGGTCAAAATTGGTTACTATTTGGTCAACATTTGCTAAGTATTTTGTCCTTTTGTTAACACTTGGCTTCCTTTGTTATCTGTCTCTATCTGCATTTAGTTAGTTTGTTTATCTGTTTTTATCTACTCGTCAGTATTGATATTGGTTACCTTTGTCAATACTTACTTGTCTCTCTTTTTATAACTCTGTCTAGTATTGTTTAATATGACTGTTGATATTATTATCTGTTACTGTATTAACTTTATTGTTAATATTATTATCCATTATTGTTTTTTTTTTTTTGAACATTTAGTCATGGGGTCGGCTCGAATCGTTGACCTTGGCGAGGAGGATATGAACCTTATAAGAGTGGCTAAAACTACCTGGCCCTCCATTATTGTATTTGACTTCATCAAAATTTTAAAAATATATATAAGTTTAGATTATTTAGATTTAGCTATTTCACATTTTTATAAAAAACCAAAACCAACTTTAGATAATCATAATATAGTGTGTAGTTTTCCAAGTTTTAGTCATAATTTACATTCGGATAATAGTCAGTCAAATATCATTGTAGCCCTAATTATAAAATTTTCAAAAAATTATAAAAAACAAAAAGAAAAGGAAAAAGTAGTGCTAAAAAGG
The DNA here is from genome assembly GCA_020521535.1 of Rubroshorea leprosula. Lineage (NCBI taxonomy): Eukaryota > Viridiplantae > Streptophyta > Magnoliopsida > Malvales > Dipterocarpaceae > Rubroshorea > Rubroshorea leprosula. The sequence goes on from BPVZ01000013.1 coordinate 320,649, forward strand.
TTCCAAAACTTTGAAACACATTACAATAAAAATATCATGAAATTAATTGAAAATCAAGACTATCTACAACAACAAATTGAATTTGTCAAAAACAAAGTCAATTTAGTTAATTCTCAATTTCTAAGTAACAAAGGGCCAGATCATTTTGTTCAAAACCTTTGTCATCAAACAGCTACCTTGATCCAAAATCAAGAAGAATTGTTAAAACAAGTTCAGAAACTTCAAAAATTAATTCTTGGTTTGAATGGGTGAAACCTATTTTACTCAAAATTCAAACTATAGAGAAGCTTTAAAAGAAGCAAGAAAATTAGGAAATCCCTACGGATTAATCAATTTTCAACCCTTAGCAGTTTAAGATCAGGTATTAGTAGGATAGCAAAATACCCAAATTATTTTGCTACTACGAATCCTAGAAAACCAGGAAGAAATCTTAAGTGAAATAAAAGACATAAAAGATCTCTTGAAAGATACTCACTTAAGAACTACAAAAATATGTCAAGAGGCTAAGAGACAAGATCTTCTTCAAGAGGCAAGTGAAAGAACCATTAACATAAAAGAAGATCTTAAGCAAATAAAATCCACTCTTTCGTCTTTATCCCAAATAAAGGCTAAAGAACTTAGTGTCTCAAAAAATTACATTGTGTTACCTTAAAATCCAAAAATCATGGAATCATCTAAAATCACAAGCAACCCTCTGATTAGGATGTTCTCTAAAGGAAAACAAATTCAAGAATCTATAAAAGTTGAAACTTTAATAGATCTTGAAGAACAAATAAAAAGATTTAAAACTAATAAATTTGACTTGGTCAAACCCAAGTATCTTTATGAAAATGCCAATTTATTGTTTAATGCTGGATCAATCTTTCAACATTATCAAGAAGTTCAAATATCCTGTGTCAAAGATAGTGATAGTGTTACCCTAAAACTGTTAAGTGAAAATGGATATTTTAATCTCGAAAGAATGAAATATTCATTGGTCCATATAGGGTTAATCACTATAGGAGTCAAAACACTTCACAGAAAGGGTTTAGGTACAAAATGCCTTTTAACTCTTTTAGACTTGACATCATGATATGATTCAAGCCCTTATAAGATTTATCGAAATAGACCTATCAGAACAAGGAGGATTTGCATATTTTACTCCCAATTTCCAAATGAACATAAAAGCGTTTAAATAATTTTTAAAAGTAGGAATCATGACTAAGGCTATTCCATGGTTGAAGGAGAAAAAAATCTTTTAGTCTGCATAGGATTCACTGGCCAAATAACTCATAATGTCACAACCTATTATAGAGTAACCAGTGAAGAAATTTGTGAAATATTTGGGACAAAGGGAATTAAGACCATTCAAGCTAGACATTTAGATTCAACCTATCTGAGTGGAACTGAATGGAACATAACCAAATTCCTAAACAAACCCATAATGGTACCCACTCGAAATATCTTATATCAAAATTATAAGGGAGAAACGAGTTTAAGCTTTAATGATTATGAAAATATTCTTCCTGAACAAGAAAAAAATGAAGAAACAATTGAAATCAAGAGGCTACACTTCACTGAGGAAATAGAAAATGAAGAAAATGAACCTTCTTGGCTTCAAACCTTAAGAAAAAGGGAACAACATTTTGCAAAATGGGGACCAATCAAAGACAAATATAATGAAGAATGAGAATTTATTGAAACTTATTTTTCCTCAAAAGGAAAAGAAGTTAATGCTGAAGAAGTCTTAACATTGAAATATTATAGAGAAGACATAAAAGATCAAATCCTAGATCTAGAACTTCCAGTTGAGGCTTACTTTAAAAATAAAAAACCCATACTTCAAATCATTCGTGAATATGAGTCCCAACAGGAAAAAATATTTATGAATGTTACCCTTGAAAATCCAAATCCAACTCCAAAACCTAACTAGAACCCTAGTGCTCCAACTAGATTCGAAATTTAAGAGAATTATGAAATTACCAGAACATTTAGAGTTTTCGATTCTAGAACATACCAGTTAGGAGGAAGATATCCCATACCTCAAGCAACACTTGAGTATAGGGGTGGGAATAGAGAAAGGATACAATTTGGTAAAAGAATGGAAATTGACCCAAACTAGTTACTTGCTGCAAAACAACAAGGGATTATTCTAGAATTACCAAGTTGGAATCCACAACTTTGGGCAGAAATAATAGATCGGTGGGAAAGAGAAGCTTGCCGAGCATGGATCAATCGATCTATGGATGGTGAGATGTTTGAATTCCTAGAAACACTTCTAGGCCCAACTGTAGAATTGTACTAGAACACCTTTAAAAGAGAGAATCCAACCTTAGTCGTTGAAACACAAGACTTGGGGGAAAATCCATACAATTTTACCTCTTTAATCAAAAAGATGTTCTTAGGATCTGATGTAACTTTTGATTCTAAAAGAGCTTTACAAAATAAAGCTATTGAGGAACTTGAGGTCCTTAAGTTAACATCTTGGTATCAAATCGAGTCATTTTGCAATGATTTTCTTAAACTTGTTGTCAGAACAGGACAAGGATTTAATGACAACCTAAATAACAGAATCTTTGATAAACTTCCAAGCACTCTTGGTAAACAAATCAAAGAAAAATGGCTAGCTTCTAACCTTGCACCTCAACAAGGAGCAGGCCCTAGAATTTTGTTTATATATAAAATATTAAGAGAAAGATGTACAGATATCCAAATCCAAAAATCTCTTAAAAAGAAAAAATTTGGTTTTTGTAAATACATAATTAGGAGGCATGGTTCTTCAAAAGAATCATATAATAGGAGGAAAAAATATAAAAATTCCCAAAAAAGAATGTTCTTCATGCAAACCCAAAAATTCATAAAAAAGAAAACATATTCTCTTAGGCCGACTAAAACCTTCAAAAAAAGAAAAACTGGTAAAAAAGAGATGTGTGAAAAAAATCCAAAAATCCAAAGAAAGACAAAAAATGCTATGTATGTGGAGATCTAGGACACTATGCAAATAAATGCCCCAACAAAAACAAACCAACAGAAAGATCTCACATATAGGCAAATCTTGAGGAAAAAGAAGACATTGTCTCTATAAGCGGATACGAATCTAAAAGTGATGTCTACAGCATCATTTCAGAAGATTTGTTTATAAAAGATCTGTTTATAGAAGATCTATCTAAATCTTATTCAAAATCTGAAGGGGATATAGATTCTGAAGATCAAAATCTTCAGCAGTTTATAAATTCTCTTGATAAAAAACTAAACAGCGTAAAAATCATGATGATCAAAACTGATTCTGACTGCAAATATTTATGGCAATTAAACCAACCACCACAATGGGAAAATTTTTTAGATTGTCATACGTACACCTAGCCTTCTACAAAAATGAAATGTACAATATGCTTAAAGGTATATTGCATATTTTGTCACAAAAAATTAAAAGAAAAGGTTAAATAGGTACAGCCTTCAAAACATGTAAATCAAATGAACATCCCTACATCAAATGAAGAACAATTAATTAGAGATGTAAAAAAATTGTCTCTATTGCAAGAAATGAAATCAATGAATAAAACTCTCAATGAAAAAGACAAATACATCTTGCAATTAGAAGAACAAATCAAATTTCTCCACCAAAAAAATAAAAGAATTGGAGAAACAATTAGCAAAAATTCCTCTAAAAGGAAAGGATGCTAATGAACAGATAGCGGATAAGGAAGAATAAATCTCTACTTTATCAGCTAATGTTTTAACAAATCTCAAAGATCCAAATTCTTTGCTCAGCATGCTGTATTCAATCACCTTTAAAAATGGAGAAACAAAAGAAATTTTAGGAATGATTGACACAAGAGCATCAAAATCTGACATCCTAGAAGTTGAAATTCCAAGTTCTCAAGTTTCACCAATGAAAACTGTTTATGGAACTCAAATATGATAAATGCTTAAAGGATGCAAAAATTTTCTTTCTGGGATTGGGGATCAAAAACTTTTGGAGAAAAGTACACCCTACCTCAAGTAATTGTACATAATATCCAAAATAATTATCCCTTAATAATTGGCTTAAACTTTGTCACTCACTTTCAAGGCCAAATGACAATTTCTTCTGATGGAGTACAGTTTGCAAAACGAACAAGATACACTCCAATAGATAGATATGTCATGAACCTTCCAATATTGGAAGAAATAGCACTCCAAAAAATCCAAAAAAAAAAAAAAGCATTTTGAATACAATAGTAATTATTTAAGTAGTGATAAAAAGTTTTTTGATGATTTATAAAAATCTGATTGTATACCAAATCTCTCAGAAGAGACTTTGGAAATATTTGATGATTCTATAGATTATCAGTTTTTTAATGACTTAGCTAATGATGAAGAAGAAATATATGGAAATATAGAAAAAAACTCTTTCCAATTTGCAAAAAGAAGAAAACAAAAGAAAAAGTAAAAATTACAAAAAAAAAAAAAAAAAGGACCTAGATGAGTTAATTAGAATAGCTTATCAAACTCAAGTTTTAGGAAAAGACCCAATCAAATATTGGGATCGAAATAAATGTACAACAAAATTAGATATAATAAATCCTGAACTTAGAATTACTTGTGACAAGATGGATCACAGTCCACTTGACAGACAAGAATTTGAGGTTCAAATAAAAGAACTTTTAGCCTTGGGAGTTATAAAGCATTCCAGTTCCAGGGATTCCTCTGCAGCCTTTATGGTAAGAAGTCATGCAAAAATTAAACGAGGAAAATCTAGGATGGTCATAAATTATAAAAGGCTAAATGATAACACTTATCAAAATGCATATAGGATACTAGATAAAGATTAACTAATGAATTGCGTTCAAATTTCAAAAATTTTCAACAAATTTGATTGTAAATTTGGTTTCTGGCAGATCTAAATGGAAAAAAAATCCATTCCATGGATAACCTTCACTTGTGTTGAAAGACAATTTGAATGGCTAGTCATGTCGTTTGGATTAAAAAATGCACCTTCAATATTCCAAAGAAAGATGGATTAGATATTCAAAAAATATTCTGATTTTGTCTTGGTATACATAGATGATATCCTCGTCTTCAGCAAAACTGAGACCAAGCACATCAAACACCTTCAGATCGTTTTTACTAAATTCCTGAAAAATGACCTTATAATTTCTAAAAAGAAAATGGAACTCTCCAAAAAGTATATTGAATTTTTAGGAATGAGGATTGAATAAGGAAAAATTCAGTTACAGGATCATATAGTTAAGAAGATTCTTGACTTCCCCGACAATCGAGGAAACTAAAGAACTTCAAAAATTCTTGGATATACTCAATTATGCTTGAATGTATATAAAGGATCTATATAAACTGACTGAACCATTATATGTGAAACTTAGTCCTGAAGGACAAAAGTTTTTCAATAGTGAGGACATCAGACTTGTAAAAAGAATAAAAGATGAAGTAAAAAATTTACCATCTCTAACTCTACCATTCGAATATGACTACAAAATAGTCGAAACTGATAATAGTAGTGAAGGATGGGAAGAAATTTTGTTAGTAAGACCTAATGAGTTTTCATCTCAAAAAGAAGAGAAAATTTGTAAATATTCTAGTGGATTGTATAGAGAAAGTAAAAATTCTTTAACATATCTTGATTTTGAAATATTAGGATTTATAAATGCTTTAAATTCCTTTAGACTTTTTTATCCAAAATGATACTTTGACAGTTAGAATAGATTGTGAGGCAATTGTAAAACATTTTCAAAGAAAAATGAAAAAAGTCTTTCTTCCAAACGATGGATGAATTTTGTAAATATTATAACTGAAAATGGTTTTAAAGTAAAATTTGAACATATTAAAAGTAAAGATAATTATCTTGCTGATTGGCTAAGCAGATATACTCATTCTTCTCTTGTGTAAGATCAGAATGAGACGCTTGACTTCAGGCAAAACCAACAATAGAAGGAAAACCTCTAAAGTTAGGTCTTATATAGAAGGACTCAATTTGGATCCAGTTGCTGATCAATTTTTGAACAACATTTAGGAGAGTTTTGACAATTTAAACCTTTTTTAGAACAATTTAAGAACTCTAGCCCAATATTTGAGAAAATATAATAAATTTAATTATTATGTTCTAATCAAGGGAAAAACCCCTGGAGTTTATAAGAAGTGGGATGAAATCTTGTTCGAAATACAGGATTTTAGAAGACCACTCTATAAAGGGTTTTATCTAATTGAGGAAGCTATCCAATTTGCTCAATAGTATCTTGGAGATAGCTTTTTCATTAGCCCTTATCTTTCTTCAAATTTGCAGAAACCTTCAGGAGAAATAGTGAAAACCACCTTAGCCCCACTAGCAGGTGGAAGACAATTAGTTCCCCCATTAGGAATTAATCAATATTTAATTGAAGGATCTTCCTCAACTTCTACATCAATTCCATTAGTAAATGATACTTAAAAGCAACTCAAGATGTATTTCAATCCACATGTTTCTTTACTCGAGTTGCCAAATGATTCAAGACAGTTGATTTTTCAAAAACCAGAAGCTTCAGGCCATGCTAAATTAAATCTTGCAAATCTGGAGAAAGATAAGGGCTAATGAAAAAGCTATCTCCAAGATACTATTGAGCAAATTGGATAACTTCCTCAATTAGATAAAACCCTTTATAGAGTGGTCTTCTAAAATCTTATATTTCAAACAAGATTTCATCCCACTTCTTATAAACCCCAGGGGTTTTTCCCTTGATTAGAACATAATAATTAAATTTATTATATTTTCTCAAATATTGGGCTAAAGTTCTTAAATTGTTCTAAAAAAGGTTCAAACTGCCAAAGCTCTCCTGAATGTTGTTCAGGAGTTGATCAACTACTAAATCCAAATTGAGCCCTTCTGTACAGGACCTAACTCTAGAGGTTTTGCCTCTATTGTTGGTTTTGCCTGAAGTCAAGCATCTCATTCTGATCCTGCACCAAAGAAGAATGAATACATCTGCTTAGCCAGTTAGCAAGATAGTTATCTTTACTTTTAGTATGTTTAAATTTTACTTTAAAATCATTTCTAGTTATGATATTTACAAAATTCATCCATTGTTTGGAAAAAATACTTTTTTCATTTTTCTTTTGAAAATATTTTATAATTGCCTCACAGTCTGTTCTAATTGTAAAAGTATCATTTTGGATAAAAAGTCTAAAGGAATTTAAAGCATTTATAACTCCTAATATTTCAAAATCAAGAGACATTAAAGAATTTTTACTTTCTCTATACAACCCACTAGAATATCTACAAATTTTTTCTTCTTTTTAAGATGACAACTCATTAGATTTTACTAATAAAATTGCTCCCCATCCTTCACTACTACTATCAGTCTCGACTATTTTGTAGTTAAATTCCAATGGTTGAGTTAGAGAGGGTAAATTTTTTACTTCATCTTTTATTCTTTTTACAAGTTTAATGTCCTCACTATTAAAAAATTTTTGTCCTTTGGGACTAAGTTTCACATATAATGGTCCAATCAATTTAGATAGATCCTTTATATACATTTGGGCATAATTGAGTATACCCAAGAATTTTTGAAGTTCTTTAGTTTCCTTGATTTTGTCGGGGAAGTCAAGAATCTTCTTAACTATATGATCCTGTAACTGAATTTTTTCCTATCCAATCCTCATTCCTAAAAATTCAATGTACTTTTTGGAGAGTTCCATTTTCTTTTTAGAAATTATAAGGCCATTTTTCAAGAATTTAGTAAAAACGATATGAAGGTGTTTGATATGCTTGGTCTCAATTTTGCTAAAGACGAGGATATCATCTATGCATGCGAAAACAAAATCAGAATAATTTTTGAATATATGATGCATCTTCCTTTGGAATATTGAAGGTGCATTTTTTAATCCAAACGGCATGACTAACCATTCAAAATGTCCTTCGAGACAAGTGCAGGCTGTCCATGGAATGGATTATTTTTCCATTTTGATATGCTAGAAACCAGATTTACAATCAAATTTGCTAAAAATTTTTGAATTTTGAATGCAATTGATTAGTTGATCTTTATCTGGTATCCTGTATGCATCTTCATAAATGTTATCATTTAGCCTTTTATAATTTATAACCATCCTAGCTTTTCCTCGTTTGATTTCTACATGATTTCTTACCATAAAGGCTGCAGAGGAATGTCTGGAAATGGAATGCTTTATAATTCCCAAGGCTAAAAGTTCTTTTATTTGAACCTCAAATTCATGTCTGTCAAGTGGATTGTGATCCATCTTGCCACAAATAATTTTAAGTTCAGGATTTATTATATCTAATTTTGCTATACATTTATTTCGATCCCAATATTTGATTGGGTTTTCTCCTAAAATTTGAGTTTCATTAACTATTTTGATTAACTCATCTAAGTCCATTTATATATATATATATATATATATCGAGACTAATACCTCATTGATTTAATTAAAGACAAGTTATCCATTTTGAAATTAGAAAATTAATGAGAGATTACTTTTATTTATTAATCTTTTAAAAAAATAAATCTTGGTCAGTAAAATAGAAAATAAATTATTTTTCCAATTAAACCATAACTCCTTCGATCATATTAACCTTTTTCTCCACTCTTGAAAGTTGTAAATAAAAATTTTATAAATTATTGTAGTTACATGCATATCATTATTTGACATATAATTAGTATATGTACCTAAACTTGTAGATCAATTTGTGAAGTACAAATTTCATGTATTCTAGCAAGACCTGCTCAAATCCACCTTCCTAGACAATAAATAAATAAATAATTCATAATCCATTTTTCAATCATATAGGCACATTGTTAACTAAATTTAAAGGGAAATAATTTTGGATAATTTTTTTGTATCATTTTTTGATATAATTTAATATATTATTTAAATAATTAATTTTTTTAATTTATATAAAACTCATGATATTAAATACAACTACTCATTTAATGATACATAAAAATTATATTAAAAAGTAAAATAAAAAAATTATACCTATAACACCACTTAAATTTAAACCCCCAAATAGAATATAACATAGATATATACATTCTCGTCTCGCTTTTTCGCCACACAAAAAATTATAAAAGAATTTTACTCTACGGACAGGAATATTTAACTCTTTTTGGTGCCTCTTCCTGTTACTTCAGAATTAGCATCAGTACTCCCTTTTTTTTTTTTTTTTTTTTTAAAATTAATTAAAATTAATATTAGCATCTGTTAATAAAGAAGCTTAAACAGTGGAAAGGATGCAGATCATCTATCATCCAAGGGCAGCGTGGCCACTTGGGGGTCTGCAGCATCAGTACTCTTTTTCTCATTTCTATGACTACTTACACTGTATACCAAAGAAAATACAAATAAGTTAAAATAAATCCAGATAAAATTCAGCTCTCCCACCTTCTTAACCAAGGTTAATTAGATATTTAAGGAAAATCATGACTCATGAGTATTGTGAATTTCAATTATTTATCTTTAATTAAACTTAAGACGTATATTTCACGTGATGCACGAAAACTACTTAAGATTTTACATAAAATTTCTAATTTATTAGAATACCATCACCACAAAAGAAATTATTGGCGTGCTCAGAAAAGATTCAATATATTAAGAATAGCTATGAAGAATCTAACTAAAGCCCTTGAAATAAACAATCCCTGCAACTTGGAATTGCCAAAAGGCGCACACCTTGCTTTGGGTGCATTACAGCTGGAAAACGAAGAAAACGCGTAAGACAAACAAACAGTAAGGATTACGCGTATCTTATTACGATATCATTATTTCATTGCTAATGATTAAGCAACTTGTACTTTCATAAGTTACATCTCAAAGAGTAGTTTGAATTCAAGTTTTCAGTTTCGTCTGTTTCTCTAGTAAGACATAGACTACTTTATTACTAATAATTTTACATTAATTAGATAAAATGAAATTTAAGATTTATTTACTTTTTTTATTCAAGATTTATATTTATTTGGGTGATAGTTTAAGGAATACACATTCTCTAGTGAGTGCTTTATCATGAGCCATCAACTTACTCCAAATTAAAATTTTGAGTTCAAAATTTAAAACAAGTAAAAAAAAATTAAAGAAATGAAAAAATTATTTCTTATTATATAACTCATTATTTGATATATCAAAAAAAAAAAAAAACATCTTGCTAGGATGCATGCTTGTATGTGAAACTGTTATAATTGAAGAGGGCTGTATTTGAAGATAATCTATTGAAAAACACTTTATTTGAAGATAATTTATTGAAAAAGACTTAATCATGATTCATTAAAGTAATAATATGCTCGCATGAAAATAGCATTGGACATGAAAACGATGGCATAAAATAACAAGAAACGATATTAGAGGACCACGACAACATTTTGCATATCTAAGAGATGGCAGTGTTTAATCATAAAGGGATTAGTTTAACTCCTGTAAGTTTGTACTTTGATGGGACAAATGACAAAAGAAATTGGGAGAAAACCAAATTCCAACCAGAAGGACCAAGATTAAATGAAAATGAAGTACTGAAAAAGAACGTAACAAACAACAAAACTCCACAAGTCCAGAGAATGCTAATGTTATATATCTGTGATGCAGATTTTTCTGTTGCAATACTAGCTGTTAAAGTTCAAATGTGATCAACTGATCATGATATCTCACATTAAGAGAATTTTCTTCTTCCTTTTTCTTTTTCTTTTTTTTTTTTTGGGGGGGTGGGGGGAGAAAATGCTTTATCCATCACATCAAAAGAATAAAGTTTAAAGAATATGTATATTATGGAGGATCCACTAAACAACCAAGTTTTTTGGTTCAAATGGTCCTCAACAAGTATCTATATGCCTAGATGGTGAGCAAACTGCACAACCTAAGTAAATCAGAATGTTGCAGATCACAAGCTTAAAGATTTGGTTTAGAGTAGTTCCAGGACAGATCTATTAGACCCTACATGCAAACTTGGGAAAAATCCTACTTCCACGTCCCAACACTCACATCATCTTGATGATTATGGTCATGACTTACTTTACACATGCGGATGTGTTTCTATACAAAATTCTACAAACAGAACTAGAAGTCTAGAAGGGTTCAGTTGCAGCTGGAAGATCCAAGTTAAATGGAAGTGATACCAATAAAGAAAACAGTTGTACCTGTTAGCACTCAGTTCATTTGTATACCATTGCGGCTTTGTTTTGCCATACAATTCAGATTCAGTACCTTTGTTGTCAAACCACTTCACACAATTGCCTTGGCAGACAGCTGAAAATAATAAGTTAACCACTGCCTTGAAGACCCACTATGTTAGAAATTGCATCTTCAAGGGAAGAAAAGTGAGTCAAGAACTTCTCATGAAGCTCAGCAGACTCTACAGGACCTGGTTGCCACTGGGTAAGACTCTCACTAATTACCCTCAGACCATTCTGTAGCATTTCCACTCCCTTGCTAATTCCATCAGGAAGCTTCCTTCTTTTGTTTGATTGGTTTTCACCATCTACACTATCTATCCCTATATTTTCACATTGTACAACATCTATATTCATATTTGCTATCTTTTGAACCATTCCTTTCAGAACTAGACCTTCCTCCATAAGCATCCCAACTTGCTCATAGCTGGGTGTAACCGTAAGAAGAGCCATTTCTTTCTCAAGAAATGCCTTAAATTCAGACATGAATCTCTCCTCGCTTGCCTCATTTCCAGCCACTAAATCATATGAAAGAGCAGCATTTTGCGGCACAAATCTCCATAACTGATTACAATTAGTACGAGCAGCAAAATATCCAAATGATGCAATGGCCAAATGCACAAATGCCCAGTGCCGGTCTCTCAAAAGCATGTGATACAATGCCCACGTGGCAGAGCTTGTGGCACAATTATCACTTTCTGACATCATCATTTGACTAAGTGCAGCCATGTAAAGAGCCAGTTCAGGTTTGCAATGAGACAACTGGACATCTGAAGCTGTTTTTCCTGAAACAAACAAGTCCTCAAGCTCCAAGATGACCTCTTCCATCTCATTTGGTGCATATACGTGACTTATATTTGAGATTATCCCTAATCCTTCAGCCAAAAGCTTACAGAAACTGTCCTTAGCTAACTTGTCTGCAGAATTTCTGTAGCCATGAATAACTGTAACAAGGAACTTTGCAGTCTTCTTGTCAATGTCGGATAAGCTAACTTGCCTGCAAGAGACAATAATTTTAGGCACTATTACAACTTGAAACTTGAGAATTTTTTAAGAAAATTATTTTAAAACCAGAGGCTCTACATAAATTTCAAGCAATTTTTTTTTTTTCTTAAAGAACAGATTAGAAAGCAAGAGAGCAATCCATGTGTCTGAATGTGGAACAATTAGTATACATATTTCATATTTGTTTCTCTAAGATAATCAAACTCCTTAAAAGACATGTTATACTGTATAGTTTTGCAGAAAGGAATATTGAACTTCTATAAAAACTCCAGAATATAATACTTGCACTTACAGTGATTGAAGGGAAGCAGATAGAGCAAACACTGGAACCCCAAGGGAAAAACTGGAGAAATCTAACAATTTGTCATCAAAACTGTCTATAAGACCAAAGTAATCAGTAATGATTTTTTCTTTAGCAATGCTTCTCAAGCTATCTTGCAACAAGTTCAGCGGAAAGCCTTCCTGGAGAAGAGCTACATACAGAACCAGCAACTGAGATCTTTCATCACTGACAACAGACCTGTAAACCCTCTCTATGGCTGATGGTGAACCAAATGCTATAAGCATACAGATTGATCTTGCAGTTTTCCTTAGAGCAGAACCCTGAAAATGAACTGATTCTGAAGATGATACAAACATCATTAATGCACACAGTTTGTCAATGATCCCAATAACCAACTCTCTCTCAGCATGACGCACCACAAAGCACCAAAGTTCCATTATAATGTCCCAGCAAAGACAGTGAGGATGGAAGAAATTCTCCAGCAGGAAAGACTCCAGTTCACCCCAAGCAAGGGTTGAAGAAACAACTATCATGAAGGTTTTCAGTGCATTTAAAAGAGCTGAAAATATAGGTTCCCAAACCAAATCCACTGTCTTTCCTGAAACATACGACACTGGAATATGTGAAACAAGAATGAATGAATAAATCTCTTCATCAATTAATATTTGTAAAAACCAGTCCAGCTTTCTGGCAATCAAAAAGTTTACATCTTCCTCAAGACCAGAAGAGTATCTTAGAAAAGTGATAAAAAGTGCCACTCGACCAGGCAACAATACTCTCACCTTTGACATTGCCGAAAGATTTACAGAAAAGATTTCATCCATTGAAGTTGCCATACAATTTTTGACTGGATCACCATTAACAGAATCTAAGCAAGAGTCATCAATGAACAAGAAGTCAACAAGTCCATACTTCTGCTCCTGTTTCACATCACCTGAATTTAGCAAAGAACTAAGTAAATCAAAGGATGTTTTCTCCAAGAGTTCTGCCACCATTTCACTTGCATTTTTCAGAAGTTTCTCATTGCTCAGTAATAATTTGAAGGCTGAAATTGTCAGGACACAAAGTGCTAAATCCCTGAAAACTTGAAATCCTTGACAGGGATACAGAGAACATATTTTTACTGCATTAATCAAATAAAACTTTACTGGAATACAAGTCCTTCTAGCTTCGGCTACAGAAACAGTATCCTTCAGTGAAGAAGACCATAACTCAGCTGCACATTTGAGAGACTCATTGACAAGTGAAATTAAAGTCTTAATAATCTCAGCTACCTTTCCCTTCCATGATAATTTTCCCTTGCCTAGCTGAAGCAAGGTAACCACACCTTTCCATGAAACATTCAGAATGGTTACCAGACTTCCACCATCATTAGCTGCTAAGATGCCTAGTTCAAAAAGCTTTTCTATAGTAACCATTGTTATGTTAATAATACAGACCTTCTGACAATTTATATCCATCGTATCTTTCTCAAATTCTATGTCAGAGAGCTCCCATTTCACCACTTGCAAGTACTCCTTGCATAGTTTTATCGCAGCTTCAATGGCCATTTGTGCAGCCCTTAGTACCTCTCCACCAATTGAACTGATTTTCTGTATAAAAAAATGACAGTATCCTTAGAAAAGGACGCTATTAAAACAAAAGTGTTTCAGACTTTAAATAGTCACATTATTTAATAGCAAAAAGAACAAATTTTTTGCACTCCTAATCTCCCATCTAGGTCCAGCCACAACTCCAACAAATTAAAAAGCCTTGGTCTTTGACAAGACAAAAAATGTATCTAACCCCATCAACTAAGACTTCTAAACAGCCAAGAAGCTAATAAATAAATTGGAAATCTCAGTATGTATTGCTGTTTTTCAACTAATTCAATAAGAGCAGTATGCATTCATATAGAGAGAACCAGCATGGCATATATTGAACATGATGCAACCCTGGTTATCCATGCTTCTCTTCAAAACTTACCTGTCATGACTCAAATGTTAACAAAGGTTCTAGAAGGATACCAGATTTGATTTTTATTTTTATTTTCTATTTTTTTGGATAAGGCCAGCTGAAATATTCATTAAAGCATGCAACAAAATTTGCCACATAATATCTAGTCAGAAAAAATAGACCAATGCCACCTCAATGAACAAAATCAACCCATTATCAAGCTCTTCATAAAAGATTTATTCCTCACAAACCAAATAAGCTAAGCATTGAGTAGATTGCAGTTCCTATTTGTTAATGCTGCATGATGATTAGTGACACAGACAAACATAAAATAGATGAAGCTGATACCTTAATTTCTGATATTGCATTTCTTATCATATCCAACTGCTCCAAAATAAAATTTTCAACAATCTTCAATATCTCATCATCCAAGGTACAGTTCCTTGTAATAGCTGTGGAGATAGTAGCAGTGAAGTTCAAAACATCCAAGAGCAACTGCAAAATTATGTCAATGACAATAAAATAACTTTCTTGGACATAATGTAAGTAAAGAGACTATCGTACTCAAAAAAGATTAAACTGTTTTAGAAACCTAACAAACTGTAGATATTCTATACTGTCCACAATTATTAATAGAAATTCAT
>BPVZ01000013.1:383589-396989 GCA_020521535.1 Rubroshorea leprosula
AATGGTTTAAGTTAAAGCAGCACAGCAATCTAAGATCTTTGGAAAGGTACCACACACACTGCACCAAGACTGCAAATTAGGAATCAATTATTTCATGCTGGTTACCAAGCTGCGAGTGAGAAAAGGTGAAGAATACTCCATTATTTACTCACATACAAATGCAGAGGGAATCAGTGCCCCATCTTATTTCACTGGTCCTACCCAACTCAATTTATAAAGTAAAATATACAAATCAATGAATTCAACTTTTTGGCTTTTGGGAACTTTTAACTACTAGATCCCTTCCTTACAAGTTACATCTAAAAGCTCACGGTAGTTAAAACTTCAATCTTTAAATCACAAAAACTTTCCTATTTTTAAGTAGGAAATGCAAGTTTCAGGTTCGAATCTTGCATTCATGATAATCTGATATAAACATGTTATCCTCGTAAATATAAAAAATGAAAACCTACATGGATTGGATTGATGATGTTGAATTTGCAAGTTTTATGAGCTAAAAATTGAAAGCACAGTAGTTCTGAGTAAATCAGATAGGAAAAGAGAAGTGATAACAGATAGGAATGGAACTCATGGCTCTCTTTTTTCCACAGCATTTAGTTAATATTTGACAAATTCAATATATTGATTCTTTACATAAGAAAAAGAAAACAAGGATTTTATGGAACTGAAGAAACACCAATAAACAGGCTTCCCGAGTTCCTGCTTCTCAGCATTGCGGCAGCAGCAGCATGTTTACTCACTTCAAACTCATATTTCCATTAGATGAAGATAAGTAAAGCAGAGATGATTCAGAGAAGCTAGAGTTATTGCGTTTTGGACATAAGCTTTGGCCTGCTGGGTTTGATGAAGATGTAGCTGGTACCCCACCAGCATTCTTACGTTCTCCTGGGGCTGGTGATGCCTTGATGAGCACATCTACCTTGGCATGCTCCTCTCTTTCATGCTTGATCTCCTTGAGCATTGCCACAACATCTTTCATCGTTGGTCTTTCATCAGGAGATGAATTTACACACAGGAATGCTATGCCTAATGCCTGCATCATTTCGTCAATTTCTGACTCCGGTCGTGACAACAAGCTCAAATCAAGTACTTCAATCCCTCCTCTCTTCTGCCTCACCCAATCCACAACATGAAGGCCATCCGGTATTGTTGGATCAATAGGTTGCTTGCCTGTCAAGACCTCCAATACCACCACACCATAGCTATAGACATCACTTTTCTCAGTAATCTTCATCATGTAACCATATTCTGTATGCAACACTAAAATTGTTAGCTCCATGAGTATGTTACATAGAATATGTTAAATAGTGACATTTTGCAAAATGAAGAATAAATATAAATACATTAAAATGGTAAGCCAAATTGAAGGAAAAAGCTTACCAGGAGCAATGTATCCATATGAACCCGCAACAGTATTAGATGAATGGGCAAAATCTCCATCACCGACTAGCTTGGCAAGGCCAAAATCAGCAATGTAAGGTTCAAACTCAAGACCTATTAGGATATTATTGGCCTTGATGTCCCTATGAACAATTGGAGGGACACAATCATGGTGCAGATAAGCAAGACCTTGTGCTGCCCCTAACAGGATTTGGTACCTAAGTTCCCATTCCAGAGAACTACCTGTTCTCTCATGGAGCAGACTCCCTAAGCTCCCATTAGGCATGTAGTCATACATGAGTAACCTTGTGTTTTTGTTCCAGCAACACCCTAAGAATCTGACAATGTTCTTGTGACGGATTGAGCCTAGAGTTTTCACCTCTGCAGAAAAGGAATCTCGAATCCCGGATTTTTCATCTTTACATTCATCTGATCCTGCCATTGTTTGTGGCCATAGCTTCTTCACTGCAATGACTTCGCCACTGTCCATGTCAGCACGGTAAACAATCCCGGAACACCCTTTTCCGATTACATTAGAATCAACTAAACATTCCAAAACCTGCTCCACAGTGAAATTCAGTTTTTGGAATGGAGTGAACTGCCATGGCCAAGAGCCTCCCAACTCAGAATCTTCACCATCTTTGAAAGTTCTCCGTAGTCGGATCACTGCAATGGTCCCCAGGATAACCATAGCCACAGTCAGAGTAATTAACAAAGCAAAGGCGAGCTTTAGCCTTCTTGACCGCCTAACATCATTTTCATTCCTTCGTACTTGGGCATTTCCACCATCGCCCTGAAAGCAATAATCCCGGTTAGAAGGGCAGAGGCCTAGGTTTCCGGCCAAATCAGCAACCGGAAGCTGCCGGAAAAGCTTGTTATCAGGGAGACAGCCGGTGAAGTTATTGTATGAGATGTTCAATGCAACTAGATTGTCAAGTTGAGACAGAGGAGACAAGTTTCCTTCAAGCTTGTTATGTGAAATATCTAGTATGGAAAGTTTGGTGAGAGCAGATATCTGTGGCGGAATTGACCCGGTGAGTCCATTGCAGCTCAAGTTGAGAGCAATTTCAAGAGATTCAATCCTCCCCAGCTCTGCTGGAATGCCTCCGGTGAGCTCATTACTGCTGAGATCAAGCAATTGGAGACTGGAGCAAAGGCCAAGAGAGGAAGGTATGGTCCCAGAAAATCTATTCCTGCTTAGAATCAGATTGTTTAGTGAAACAAGACGCCCCAAGCTGGCCAGAATTGGCCCCTGGAATTGATTTGCGGAAACATCCAGCACTTGGAGGGCAGACAGCTTTGAAACAGGGTTAGGCAGGAGACCCTGTAGATCGTTGTTGTTGAGGTTCATCATTTGCAACTCTATGCAGCCACCAATCTCATCAGGAACAGACCCAGAAAGGCGATTTCCTTGAAAATCAAGAAACTTCAACTTCTTTAGGCTTCCTATTCCTCGAGGAATAGCACCGGTGATCCTGTTATTAGCAAGCCTTAGCCGGACTAGTGAGCTGCAGTTTCCAATTTCAGGTGGGATAGAGCCGGAGATATCATTTGATATCAAGAGGAGCTTTGAGAGGTTCCACAGCTGAAATAGGCCGGGTGGAATGCTGCCCGTGAGAAAATTGTGAGACAAATCCAGTTGTTGGAGATCAATGCAATTAGCCAAACTTGAAGGTATGCTCCCTTCAAGCTGATTTCCCCAAGCTAAGAACACATTAAGCTTTGACAACTTTCCAATCTCTTCAGGAATCAAACCTGATAACTGATTCATGTCGAGTTGCAGCTGCTGAAGATTAGTAGCATTGAATAGACTCAGAGGTAATGAACCGGACACATCGTTGTTGCTAATCATGAACTCCTCCAACTCGGACAAACCCTCTAATGATTGAGGTAATGTTCCAGATAACAAATTCAAGGAAAGATCAATTCTTTTCAATCGAGGACAACTTCCAATCTCCTCTGGGATACTCCCAGTAAGACTATTTTGCCATAGAAATAGTTGCTCTAACTTTTTAAGCTTAGTAATGTCGAGTGGGATTGATCCTGAAAGACTATTTTCGTAAAGAAACAAATCCACAAGCTCAGAGCAGTTACCTATTTCTGGAGGAATCTCACCGGAGATCATTGTTGTATATATTGACAGTGTCTGCAGCTTGCTTAGCTTTCCTAATGAAGCAGGAATTGAACCCGAAACCTGAGTTTCAGCAAGCCCCAAAAAATTTAGGTTGCTGCAGTCCCCGAGCTCATCTGGTATCCTCCCAACAATGTCATTGTTTCCTCCAGCTCGGAGAACTTTTAGGCTGGACAATTTTCCTAGCTCGGAAGGGATGGAGCCACCGAGACGGTTGTCAAAGAGGAGGAGATTTTGGAGTTTGCTGCAATTACTCAACCCAACTGGGATTTTACCGGTCAGCTGATTAGAGTTCAGAGTCAAGTCCACCAAATTCTGCAGCTTACTGATGCTAGTTGGTATTGACCCAACCAAGCTGTTTGAACTAAGATCAATGATTTCAAGTTCTGTACAATCTCCAATGTTAACTGGGATAGTACCAGTAAGATTAGCATAAGAGATTACTAGTCTTCGGAGAAATTTAAAAGAAGAGAGGTTTGTTGGTAAGGGGAGCTCTAGAGGAACTGACTGAATGTTGATTTCAATGACAAAACCTTGGGCAGAACAAGTTATAAAAGTCCAGTTACATGGACTGAAATCATGATTGTTCCAGCTAGAAAAAGAAGAAGGGGGAGAGTGAGATGGAGAGGAATGAAGCCATGAAAATAGAATGGAAGCTTCATGGTTTTGAGCTGCAAAAGAAAGGTAGAAAAGGGTAAAGAAGAAGGAGAAGAGAAATAAGATAAAGAAGAAGGATTGCCTCGAGCTGGGAATAGACATTTTCCTCAATTTTCAAACCTTTCTTCTCGGATTTGCATCCTTGGGTTTTGCATCTTCTTCTCTTTCTCTGTGCCTCCCCTTCTTGCTTTGAACTCAAACTCAAGGAAACTAAACCAAACAAAAGCAGAGATAGTAAAGAATTCAAGAAAAGCAAAACCAATTCCTAGAGATCAACAAAACCAAAACAGACCACCAGCACCTCCTCCTCCACGCCTAGGATGTATCTTCATATCTTTCAGTATCTTCTGAATTTTTTTTTTTTTTTTAACTGGATTACATTTTTGGGAGAAGAGAAAATGGGTTGAACTCGAACTCGAATCCTGTGAGAACTACGTGGGAGTTACCACTACTCTACCCAAGAATTTGCAGTATCTTCTGAATTCTTTAATATGTTTGTTTGCTGAGAAATTGATAAACGGGGTAAATACTTTGTTTTGTGACTCTATGGCAGTAAATGACCCATTTTTTTAGAGCAGAACTCTGCTTACTCTCTCCCATTTTGGGCATTTAAAAGCTTTTCTGGTCTCAGTTACAGCTGATTTGGCTTCTTCTCTTGTCTTGTCTTTTTCTTAAAATCTCTGAAATTTTGGAAGGTAGAAACTTTGGATGCCTAAAATAGAAGAAAATAGTAGAAATGGGTAGTTAACAAAGTTTTTGTCCATTAATTTTTTTACCATTGGTATGTGATGCATTCAATTTAAAATTAATTGATAATATATAAAATAATCTTCTCGACACATGTTCCTCTTGATGTATAATTTTTTGTTTAATACACAAAAAAAAAAATTATCATTAAATTACTAAAATTTTTGATATTTTGCCATCACCCTCTTATTTTGGGACATTGCAATAATAACTATTCCGACCATTGTATATGTTTCCATAACGATCATCTTTACCTTGCATGCAAAGAAACATTATGTGTGCGCCCCAAAGCATGACTCATTAATCTCATTAAACTAAAAAATTTTGCTTTGCTTGTATTTAAGAAAACCGATTTTTTTTTTTTTTAAGTTTGTGTTCACTTGACGCGCTAACTAAGCAGTTACGGGTAGGATTAAGCTTGAATTAAAGCTTAATATATGTAAATTAGAGGGCATCCCTTGAAAGAAGAGATTTGAGTAGCAGTTTGCTTTTGGATCCGATGGCATTTGTATTGTGGGTTAAGTTTCATTTTAAATGGGAGGAATTAAAACAATTTTTTAAAAAAAGTACAAAATTTTTTATGAATGGGTAAAATTTTTATTAATATAATTCTGAAGGGTTATGACTTTGAGGGGAATCAGTAGATTTTATAATTAACATAGAGTTAAGGGTTATGCTGGCATTTTGAATAAAAAAATGCAGAGCAAAGATAGATGAGTTTAGTGAGTTACCAATCACATTCACTGTAATTGTCGGATCAGTCAATTCTGATCAAATTTTTTAACAATATTGGTTGATATTAAAATCCCTTAATAAAATATATTACATTAAATGAGTAAATATATATTAATTTATATATTTTATCACTCTTATTTGATAAAAAAAAAAACTACTAATAATTACTTTGATCAAATCATATTGTAAGGATCTGTTTATAAATATTTTAAATATTAAAAGTAATAGTTTCTTTAAAAAATTAAATTAAAAAAAAAAAGTGATTATAAGGGATTGAAAAACACACCCAACCACCTTCACAATCGTAAAAAGAATGAAAGATAAGAAAAAAGAAAGAAAACAAGGCATGCATCCAGCTAACAAGAGAACTAATAAAAGATGACTTTAAAGTGTTTCAACTAGTAACCATTTGAGAGTGAAAATTGAAGAATTCATGTTTCAGTCTTGTCTAAACCGAAGATGGTTAAACAAGGAAAAGATTATCACTATTGTATAAAACAAGCAAAATAAAAATTTTTTGTTTTACAATTTAAATTATGTTAAATTACAAAATATAAATTAATAAATAAAAAATTAACTCTTAATATTAAAAAATTTATTTTTTATTTAATAATTTAATTATGTAATTTAAATATAAATATACATTATAAATTACACCACACTTTTTTTTTTCTTTTGACTAAATAAAATATTGTGAGATTTTTTAAAGAGAGTGAGTGGTAGTAGACTAGTAGCTTTAGCAACGAACACATCCCTGGTTTTTAGGCAACATCATGCGAGGGTGGGAATCTAAAATCCAAATTCTGCCTAACCAAACCAAAATGATAATATTATTTAATCAAAAGCAAAAGGGAATTTTTTATCCCCGTAAGACCTAATCACAGGGTAAGGGGTCCCTTAAATTATTTTTTTTTTAGGAGCATTGCATTAGTAGCTAAAAAAAACAAAAAAAAAAAAAAAAAAAACAAAAGGTAAAGCGGCGGTTCTACCCTAATTTAAGGGTCGTGGTGGTCTTGGGAGTTTCTCCAAGTGGAATCCATAGTTCCATACACGTTTTGTTTGTCCAAATCTCATACTCCACTTTCGGCTTTCAGAATTGGAAAAAATATTACGTAAATCAAATTGTATAATATTAATTATTAGATAAAAAATAAATTTTGTAATATTGAATGTTTTTTTATTTAATGATTTTTATTTTATAATTTAATATAATTTAAATTGTGAAACAAAATTTTTTTCCAAATATATTGAGAGAAAAGAGTATTATGGAGGGTGAGAGGTGGATGGTTTTGTTTGGAATCAAAACTTGATCGAAAATGATTATTTTTATTTAGGGTTCTTAATTAGGGCTAAGTTAGATTGGTTGGGGTCATGGGAATTGGGAGCAAAAGGGGATTTTATTGGGAAGAGACATGAGCAAATGAACACCAACTCAACAAAAATTAGGAAACACGATTGGTAGAAACGGTACGTGTTCAATGAATGGTGAAGAGTCCTTTTGCTCTCTTGGTTTGTTTTTTAATTTTTCAAGTTCTAAACTACAAGTGGAATAAAAATAATATAGTTATGATACTGCATATTATTCTATAACATATCACTATATAATTAATTATTTATATTTAAAAATCATCTTATAATATTTTATATATTTATTTAATAATATATTATAATTATGTGATATTTAAGAATGCTGTTAATAAGTAAGATAGGTTCTGTTATGAAGAAGTGTTTTTATATTAAGAACTTTAAGCCCAATAAATTGGGCCCGATAACCAATATGTGAAATGCTTAAATGGGCCGAAAACCATTCCGGCACTCCCATTTCCCCCAAAATGGAAGAAAATAATAATAAAAAAAAGGTGAGGGAAGCCGTGAAGGTATGTACGAACGCTTATCTTTTGGTTTCCAACAAAAATAAAAAAACTCTGACGTTATGGACAAAGGCCGAAAACTCTTACGGACAAGATGGTGCTTAAAAGAGGCCCAATAATCCAAATAGAAGTGAATACTGAATTGACATTTTTTTCCATTTTTTTTTTTACCTTAAGCCCACACCAGACCCTATACTCTCTGGACCACAGAAAATTTTTTTTTATTAACCTTTCGATATTCAAAAATCATATTACATCTAAATTAATTTGAAATTAAATCATATTATACCTCATAAGAAAAGAAGCTTTTCTAATGTCTATTTCTCTATTTACAAGTCTCGAATTCAAAATTTTATTTAAAAAAAAACTGAACTCTTTTCACTCATATTAACAAGTTATTAATATCATAGAAAATTCTTGAACAACTTGAAAGTGGGCTTCCCTTTCACAGGTTTACATTTTACAATGTGCTCCATTTTTTCTTTTTCCTTTTTCACTTTAATAGTTTTTTTTTGGTAAAATTTATATTTAAAATTAGAGCTAATTTATCTTTATATATATATTGCTTTTGAGAAAGAAAAAAAAAAAGATAAAAAAAGATATTTTAGTAAAAAAGAGTGGAGAATTAAAATCAAGATATAAAAATAAGGTTAAAAATGGAAAAAATTATTTACTACAAAAATTAAAAAATTAATAATTAATTTAGCTAAATTTTAGGTTAAAAAAGACTTTTTTTTTTGGTACATTAAAAAAGACTATTATTCTGAGATAAAAAATAGTAATATATGAGTATTTGAACTTCTAATTTGACTAATTTTCCTAGTACATAGGTATAGAAATTATAGTAGCACAACGAGCAAACCAATTTGGGGCATTCTTAGTCATAAAAAAACGTTTGGGGCTAAATCGCCAATAAAAACTAAGTTAAGGGGCCAACTAATAAAGTTTTTGCCGAAGCTATTACAGGACTCACCCTTTCCTAATTCTCTCGTGCATACCCTTCCCGTATTTACGCTGCGCGAAAAGGTAAAGGAAAAGAGCTAGGCGGGAAAATGGCGGCGGCGACAGGAGTGGTGCTGCCGCGGCCAGTGACTTTCGTGACGGGAAACGCCAAGAAACTGGAGGAAGTAAAAGCCATCTTGGGTCAATCCGTTCCCTTTCAGTCCCTCAAGCTTGACCGTATGCTCCTCATCCTTTTACAAACTTCATCCCTTTTTCTCTCTTTCTTTCTTGCTCTAATTTTCCTTTTCTGGGTTGATTTTATATCCAGTGCCTGAACTCCAAGGCGAACCTGAAGAAATCTCCAAAGAAAAGGCTCGTTTGGCTGCTGTGCAAGTATGTATATGCACAAAAGGATACTTGCGTCTGTGTTTATTCTGTTGATTTTTTTATGTTTTTGTGTATGTTGTGTATCTGTAATTTCTGTATTTTGAATTGGGAAGGTGAATGGACCAGTGCTAGTGGAAGATACATGTCTCTGTTTCAATGCTCTAAAGGGTCTTCCAGGTTTTTACTTTCTGTATTTAGTTACTTATTTTTGGGTTTTTTTTTTTTTTTTCTAGTTTATAGTTTCTGATTCGTGTTACATTCTTGAAATTATTTTCAGGGCCATACATGTAAGTTCTATATTTGATTGCTGTTCAATTTTTGAGTTGTAATTGTAAGTTATGCTTCTCCTTTTACTTTAAGGATTCCAATTTCTTTCTTTCTCTGTCGTAATAAGAGCACTTTTGGAATTATGATTGAGTAGATTTGGGATGGAAATTGTTTGATGATAGGTCGAACTCAGTGAAGTAAAGTCTCATTTGGCCTCTGTGTTAATCTTTTTTATGAAAAAAAATAGTTAAAAGTTTTATGGGAAAATGGTGTGGATTGTCCGTGTGTAATGTTGAAGGACAATTTTATATCAGTTAGTTATTCATCTACTATCCTATTACTGTATTACAACTTATGTGTTCTCCTGTAGGTTTGATGTAATTGGGTACACCTCAAAATCGCTAAGATAAAACATTTAAAATGGAACAACTGCTTCAATTTCTTTATGAAATTTTGTTGGGAAATATCACCAATTAATTATGTCAATCATTAGGCACTAATTTTGTTTTTCAATTTCCCTCCATGCCTTTTATTTGTGAGTTTGAAACATCCTTACCCACAGAAGTGGTTTTTTTCCTTGACTGCTGGAGCAACTTCACAGTGTTAGCAACCATGCAGTACTCTTGGTGTATCACATGATGAAAGTTTTTGAATCGTTTCAAAGAGGAAACATTAATGATTGTTATATATTTCATTCTCCTTTGCATCCTATAGAATTCAATTTCTATCATGAAGATTTCCAACGTTCAGTCTGTTAAAATTTGATGGCCTCTAGGCTTTAGTTTAGTGTCTGTGTTCTCCTTACGAGTTTATTAGGGCTTCTATGGATATATGGATTAAATTGGAGCTTCATTGCATGTTCATAACATTAAAAAAAAAGAAGAAGAAGAAGAAGAAGAAGAAAGTTGAGGTTTAAGTGACAACTGACCTATAGGTGGGAAAGTTAATGACGGAGATCACTGTTCCAAATTAGTTACTTGATCCATGCAATGGTTTTCAGTCCATAGTTGTTTCTTTGATTTGTTTATTCCTTTTATCATCTTGACATTTGCTTTGCTCATTTAACTGAGATCTTTCATAATTCTCCCTCTATATTGATAACCAAAGGAAAAAGGACAGAGAAAGGAGAAAGGGGGGAAACTTTCTAATTGTATAACTTTGTAACTATGTTTTCTGCTGCTTTTTTTGTAGTAAATTGTACTATAAATTAGCCCCTGTTTCTTATTACTTTCATAAGTTGATATAGTGGATTTCTTGTCAAGTGTGGGAGTGTGAAAATTGTTGAGTTCATGACTAAAAGAAGCAAAGAGAGTGAAGTAATTTGGATAAGTTACTTGCATTTTTAGTCTACCTCTGCATAAAATTTCAAACAATCTATTGATTTCTTTTGGTTCGTCATTTGATGTTATGTTACAATTGACTCTACCTGAACTGAAAGGCCTTTTCCATATTGCATGCCCTTTCTCACCATATGACTTATGCACAATTGTACATGAGTCTGGATAAAGGCAATCATCATTGCAATATGCAGGGAATTCATATAGTCTCCTGTTGAAAAGAATTTATTGTCCTGTATGAGGCCTTTGATCTCCTTCAGTGCTGTTGTTCTCATTCCGTTTATTTCCTCCAAAAGTTTAGGTTTATGAACCCGTAGTGATGTCATTGATGATAAATTAGGCTTTGGATTATTTGCAAATACTAATAGTTTTCATAATTGTTTTTCACAACATGGTTCTAATATCCTTATTTTATGATCTTTGATTTCGTGTGGTTTGCAGCAAGTGGTTTTTAGAGAAGATTGGCCGTGAAGGTTGAATTCTCTCTCTGTATTGTCTCATTTACCTTTTGCTTCATAATCTTTATCAAAATTTCCTGCTTCTCCAAAGCTTCTCCTCTGATTCTTCATATTTTCTAGGTTTGAATAACTTGTTGATGGCATATGAAGATAAATCAGCTTATGCTTTATGTGCATTTTCTTTTGCTCTTGGGCCCGATCTTGAACCTATTACATTTCTGGGGAAGACACCGGTATGTTTTTATAGTGCTATCTTCCCTTCTTTTAAAAAAATTTTTTAAAATTTTTTTCCTTAATCTGATTTTTTAAATCCTTTTCATTTCTTCAAGCTAAATTTTGTTAATTTAAAAGCTTTCTATTGCCTATTTGACCAGAATAAAGCATCAAAGCCATTTGAATTAGTGCCAATTTGACATGTAAAGTTAAGAACCATTTGATCTAAATTATGGGACCGTGAATGAGAGCATTTATTGGGTGATTTTATTTGGGAAAGGGATGATGATACCTTTCCAGGCATTCCCCAGAACCATTTATTCTATAAGAGGATATACTGCTTGAGGTTGATCAGATTACGTTAGAACTTTAGTAGTCTTAGAGCCTGTGCAGAACCATTCTGAAGGTTGGTTAAATGAAATGTAGTCAACTTCTGTGGCCCTTCAAATGTGTTTGCAGACCTATTTGTAGAGGATTTGTAGACCTGTTCAAAGGTAATAATCTCAGCTTGATCTTTAGACATGTTAATCTTCAGCAAGAGTACTAGAAGTTGGCAAAGATTGCTTTGAAGAATTTAAGTTGCATTTTCACTCTACTAAGGATTAGGTTCAAGGCTTTGCAGTACTGATTTGAGGGTGACTGGGGCAGGGCTAAAGTAGATTTAATCACCCAAATGACTGCCCATGATTTTATACCCTCATTTTCAGAGATCAACTTCTTACGGAATATGTGAATGTGACTGAGGTGCATTTTTATTTATCTGATTTTAGAGTAATGTATATCCATTATTGTAACAGTTTCTTTTCTTTTTCCTGTTTTGATTGCCTTCATCTAATTGTTTTTATTTTTTATATTTATGTTAAGAATCAAAGAGCTAGGAAAAAGAAAAAAGAAAAAAGAAAAACAATTCTAGAGAAGGAAAACTAATCACTTTAACATTGTTGTTCTTTGGCTGATTTGTTAGGGCAAGATAGTTCCACCAAGGGGACCAAATGACTTTGGATGGGATCCAATCTTTCAACCTGATGGCTATGAACAAACGTATATCTGCTTCATTCCACTTCATTTTTATTGCCTTCTGATCCAAATTTTAGCAAATCACAGCTAAGTTAGATTTTTCCTTTCGTTTGTTCTAATCATGTTCTCCCTTCTATAGTTATGCAGAGATGCCAAAGGAAGAAAAGAACAAGATTTCTCATCGCTTCAAGGCTCTGGCTCTGGTAAAATCCCACTTTGCTGAAGCTGGATACAGTTTTAAGACAGATGGCACCTCTGCCTAAAAATAATCTAAATCTTTATTGTTGCCGTCCAAAATAACGAGTCCCAAGTAATCAAAAACTTTATTCTTGGGGTCCAAATTTGTTACATTTTCTCTAATTCTATAATGAACTGCATAGAAAATGACTACTTGAGAGTGGGATAACAGAAGCTTTTGGAATATTTACTTGGGTTTTATTATGAAAATAAAAATCTAGCTTCAAATATGTTTGCCTAAACTTTGTCAAGTAAGTAACTGCAAGCTAACCTCTTTTGAACACGTTTTTTAAGTTACATTAGGAAAAGGATCATGCTAGCCTGTTTACTATGAGCAGTTGAGCCTTAATCAATTTTTCTTTTCACTAACATTTTTCCTTATTTACTGCTCTCTGTTTTTGGTTTTGATATGTGTTGCTATTAACTTCCTCAACCAAAAATGATATGGTGGCATCATAACTTGACCACATATAATTGACTGTTGTTAATCATGGGGCCATGTTTGATATCGTATGCATTCATTTGTTTAATATCATATCATCATCGTAAGCATGACGTTTTAACTGTATTATTTTTGCTTCATCAATTGCTTGTGCATACACCATTAAATCCAAAAGCCGGTGGCCTAAAACAAGGACGTACAGTTGTAGTTAGTCTTTATAGTCATGAAATTTAAAGGGGATGTACTTTCAAACATTCAGCTTCAGATCATCAAGGGTATTGCAAGAACTGTCCTGGCATCCCAAATTCCCAATATTGACATTTTGAACACGTGTTTGGCTACCGTCTCTATCATTCCTGAGTCACTGAAAGGGTGGGTATTTCTTCCATTGTCAAAATGATATACATGTTCAGTTTGGATTTCTGGTTAGGTTTCCTACTTATTCCAAAAGTCTAAGGTTTGTTTCTTTGTAATTATGATATAAATTATAAACAAATTTTTAATTGTTTCAGTCTTTTATCTTATGTTTGGGTTGAGGAGAATGTAGAGAAAGAGAATTATATCATTCCATTTCCCTCT
>BPVZ01000013.1:397089-409997 GCA_020521535.1 Rubroshorea leprosula
AATATATTGAGAGAAAAGAGTATTATGGAGGGTGAGAGGTGGATGGTTTTGTTTGGAATCAAAACTTGATCGAAAATGATTATTTTTATTTAGGGTTCTTAATTAGGGCTAAGTTAGATTGGTTGGGGTCATGGGAATTGGGAGCAAAAGGGGATTTTATTGGGAAGAGACATGAGCAAATGAACACCAACTCAACAAAAATTAGGAAACACGATTGGTAGAAACGGTACGTGTTCAATGAATGGTGAAGAGTCCTTTTGCTCTCTTGGTTTGTTTTTTAATTTTTCAAGTTCTAAACTACAAGTGGAATAAAAATAATATAGTTATGATACTGCATATTATTCTATAACATATCACTATATAATTAATTATTTATATTTAAAAATCATCTTATAATATTTTATATATTTATTTAATAATATATTATAATTATGTGATATTTAAGAATGCTGTTAATAAGTAAGATAGGTTCTGTTATGAAGAAGTGTTTTTATATTAAGAACTTTAAGCCCAATAAATTGGGCCCGATAATCAAGATGTGAAATGCTTAAATGGGCCGAAAACCATTCCGGCACTCCCATTTCCCCCAAAATGGAAGAAAATAATAATAAAAAAAAGGTGAGGGAAGCCGTGAAGGTATGTACGAACGCTTATCTTTTGGTTTCCAACAAAAATAAAAAAACTCTGACGTTATGGACAAAGGCCGAAAACTCTTACGGACAAGATGGTGCTTAAAAGAGGCCCAATAATCCAAATAGAAGTGAATACTGAATTGACATTTTTTTCCATTTTTTTTTTTACCTTAAGCCCACACCAGACCCTATACTCTCTGGACCACAGAAAATTTTTTTTTATTAACCTTTCGATATTCAAAAATCATATTACATCTAAATTAATTTGAAATTAAATCATATTATACCTCATAAGAAAAGAAGCTTTTCTAATGTCTATTTCTCTATTTACAAGTCTCGAATTCAAAATTTTATTTAAAAAAAAACTGAACTCTTTTCACTCATATTAACAAGTTATTAATATCATAGAAAATTCTTGAACAACTTGAAAGTGGGCTTCCCTTTCACAGGTTTACATTTTACAATGTGCTCCATTTTTTCTTTTTCCTTTTTCACTTTAATAGTTTTTTTTTGGTAAAATTTATATTTAAAATTAGAGCTAATTTATCTTTATATATATATTGCTTTTGAGAAAGAAAAAAAAAAAGATAAAAAAAGATATTTTAGTAAAAAAGAGTGGAGAATTAAAATCAAGATATAAAAATAAGGTTAAAAATGGAAAAAATTATTTACTACAAAAATTAAAAAATTAATAATTAATTTAGCTAAATTTTAGGTTAAAAAAGACCTTTTTTTTGGTACATTAAAAAAGACTATTATTCTGAGATAAAAAATAGTAATATATGAGTATTTGAACTTCTAATTTGACTAATTTTCCTAGTACATAGGTATAGAAATTATAGTAGCACAACGAGCAAACCAATTTGGGGCATTCTTAGTCATAAAAAACGTTTGGGGCTAAATCGCCAATAAAAACTAAGTTAAGGGGCCAACTAATAAAGTTTTTGCCGAAGCTATTACAGGACTCACCCTTTCCTAATTCTCTCGTGCATACCCTTCCCGTATTTACGCTGCGCGAAAAGGTAAAGGAAAAGAGCTAGGCGGGAAAATGGCGGCGGCGACAGGAGTGGTGCTGCCGCGGCCAGTGACTTTCGTGACGGGAAACGCCAAGAAACTGGAGGAAGTAAAAGCCATCTTGGGTCAATCCGTTCCCTTTCAGTCCCTCAAGCTTGACCGTATGCTCCTCATCCTTTTACAAACTTCATCCCTTTTTCTCTCTTTCTTTCTTGCTCTAATTTTCCTTTTCTGGGTTGATTTTATATCCAGTGCCTGAACTCCAAGGCGAACCTGAAGAAATCTCCAAAGAAAAGGCTCGTTTGGCTGCTGTGCAGGTATGTATATGCACAAAAGGATACTTGCGTCTGTGTTTATTCTGTTGATTTTTTTATGTTTTTGTGTATGTTGTGTATCTGTAATTTCTGTATTTTGAATTGGGAAGGTGAATGGACCAGTGCTAGTGGAAGATACATGTCTCTGTTTCAATGCTCTAAAGGGTCTTCCAGGTTTTTACTTTCGTATTTAGTTACTTATTTTTGGGTTTTTTTTTTCTAGTTTATAGTTTCTGATTCGTGTTACATTCTTGAAATTATTTTCAGGGCCATACATGTAAGTTCTATATTTGATTGCTGTTCAATTTTTGAGTTGTAATTGTAAGTTATGCTTCTCCTTTTACTTTAAGGATTCCAATTTCTTTCTTTCTCTGTCGTAATAAGAGCACTTTTGGAATTATGATTGAGTAGATTTGGGATGGAAATTGTTTGATGATAGGTCGAACTCAGTGAAGTAAAGTCTCATTTGGCCTCTGTGTTAATCTTTTTTATGAAAAAAAATAGTTAAAAGTTTTATGGGAAAATGGTGTGGATTGTCCGTGTGTAATGTTGAAGGACAATTTTATATCAGTTAGTTATTCATCTACTATCCTATTACTGTATTACAACTTATGTGTTCTCCTGTAGGTTTGATGTAATTGGGTACACCTCAAAATCGCTAAGATAAAACATTTAAAATGGAACAACTGCTTCAATTTCTTTATGAAATTTTGTTGGGAAATATCACCAATTAATTATGTCAATCATTAGGCACTAATTTTGTTTTTCAATTTCCCTCCATGCCTTTTATTTGTGAGTTTGAAACATCCTTACCCATAGAAGTGGTTTTTTTCCTTGACTGCTGGAGCAACTTCACAGTGTTAGCAACCATGCAGTACTCTTGGTGTATCACATGATGAAAGTTTTTGAATCGTTTCAAAGAGGAAACATTAATGATTGTTATATATTTCATTCTCCTTTGCATCCTATAGAATTCAATTTCTATCATGAAGATTTCCAACGTTCAGTCTGTTAAAATTTGATGGCCTCTAGGCTTTAGTTTAGTGTCTGTGTTCTCCTTACGAGTTTATTAGGGCTTCTATGGATATATGGATTAAATTGGAGCTTCATTGCATGTTCATAACATTAAAAAAAAAGAAGAAGAAGAAGAAGAAGAAGAAAGTTGAGGTTTAAGTGACAACTGACCTATAGGTGGGAAAGTTAATGACGGAGATCACTGTTCCAAATTAGTTACTTGATCCATGCAATGGTTTTCAGTCCATAGTTGTTTCTTTGATTTGTTTATTCCTTTTATCATCTTGACATTTGCTTTGCTCATTTAACTGAGATCTTTCATAATTCTCCCTCTATATTGATAACCAAAGGAAAAAGGACAGAGAAAGGAGAAAGGGGGGAAACTTTCTAATTGTATAACTTTGTAACTATGTTTTCTGCTGCTTTTTTTGTAGTAAATTGTACTATAAATTAGCCCCTGTTTCTTATTACTTTCATAAGTTGATATAGTGGATTTCTTG
Source organism: Rubroshorea leprosula (assembly GCA_020521535.1). Classification (NCBI taxonomy): domain Eukaryota; kingdom Viridiplantae; phylum Streptophyta; class Magnoliopsida; order Malvales; family Dipterocarpaceae; genus Rubroshorea; species Rubroshorea leprosula. The sequence continues at coordinate 400,564 of BPVZ01000013.1, forward strand.
TCAAGTGTGGGAGTGTGAAAATTGTTGAGTTCATGACTAAAAGAAGCAAAGAGAGTGAAGTAATTTGGATAAGTTACTTGCATTTTTAGTCTACCTCTGCATAAAATTTCAAACAATCTATTGATTTCTTTTGGTTCGTCATTTGATGTTATGTTACAATTGACTCTACCTGAACTGAAAGGCCTTTTCCATATTGCATGCCCTTTCTCACCATATGACTTATGCACAATTGTAAATGAGTCTGGATAAAGGCAATCATCATTGCAATATGCAGGGAATTCATATAGTCTCCTGTTGAAAAGAATTTATTGTCCTGTATGAGGCCTTTGATCTCCTTCAGTGCTGTTGTTCTCATTCCGTTTATTTCCTCCAAAAGTTTAGGTTTATGAACCCGTAGTGATGTCATTGATGATAAATTAGGCTTTGGATTATTTGCAAATACTAATAGTTTTCATAATTGTTTTTCACAACATGGTTCTAATATCCTTATTTTATGATCTTTGATTTCGTGTGGTTTGCAGCAAGTGGTTTTTAGAGAAGATTGGCCGTGAAGGTTGAATTCTCTCTCTGTATTGTCTCATTTACCTTTTGCTTCATAATCTTTATCAAAATTTCCTGCTTCTCCAAAGCTTCTCCTCTGATTCTTCATATTTTCTAGGTTTGAATAACTTGTTGATGGCATATGAAGATAAATCAGCTTATGCTTTATGTGCATTTTCTTTTGCTCTTGGGCCCGATCTTGAACCTATTACATTTCTGGGGAAGACACCGGTATGTTTTTATAGTGCTATCTTCCCTTCTTTTAAAAAAATTTTTTAAAATTTTTTTCCTTAATCTGATTTTTTAAATCCTTTTCATTTCTTCAAGCTAAATTTTGTTAATTTAAAAGCTTTCTATTGCCTATTTGACCAGAATAAAGCATCAAAGCCATTTGAATTAGTGCCAATTTGACATGTAAAGTTAAGAACCATTTGATCTAAATTATGGGACCGTGAATGAGAGCATTTATTGGGTGATTTTATTTGGGAAAGGGATGATGATACCTTTCCAGGCATTCCCCAGAACCATTTATTCTATAAGAGGATATACTGCTTGAGGTTGATCAGATTACGTTAGAACTTTAGTAGTCTTAGAGCCTGTGCAGAACCATTCTGAAGGTTGGTTAAATGAAATGTAGTCAACTTCTGTGGCCCTTCAAATGTGTTTGCAGACCTATTTGTAGAGGATTTGTAGACCTGTTCAAAGGTAATAATCTCAGCTTGATCTTTAGACATGTTAATCTTCAGCAAGAGTACTAGAAGTTGGCAAAGATTGCTTTGAAGAATTTAAGTTGCATTTTCACTCTACTAAGGATTAGGTTCAAGGCTTTGCAGTACTGATTTGAGGGTGACTGGGGCAGGGCTAAAGTAGATTTAATCACCCAAATGACTGCCCATGATTTTATACCCTCATTTTCAGAGATCAACTTCTTACGGAATATGTGAATGTGACTGAGGTGCATTTTTATTTATCTGATTTTAGAGTAATGTATATCCATTATTGTAACAGTTTCTTTTCTTTTTCCTGTTTTGATTGCCTTCATCTAATTGTTTTTATTTTTTATATTTATGTTAAGAATCAAAGAGCTAGGAAAAAGAAAAAAGAAAAAAGAAAAACAATTCTAGAGAAGGAAAACTAATCACTTTAACATTGTTGTTCTTTGGCTGATTTGTTAGGGCAAGATAGTTCCACCAAGGGGACCAAATGACTTTGGATGGGATCCAATCTTTCAACCTGATGGCTATGAACAAACGTATATCTGCTTCATTCCACTTCATTTTTATTGCCTTCTGATCCAAATTTTAGCAAATCACAGCTAAGTTAGATTTTTCCTTTCGTTTGTTCTAATCATGTTCTCCCTTCTATAGTTATGCAGAGATGCCAAAGGAAGAAAAGAACAAGATTTCTCATCGCTTCAAGGCTCTGGCTCTGGTAAAATCCCACTTTGCTGAAGCTGGATACAGTTTTAAGACAGATGGCACCTCTGCCTAAAAATAATCTAAATCTTTATTGTTGCCGTCCAAAATAACGAGTCCCAAGTAATCAAAAACTTTATTCTTGGGGTCCAAATTTGTTACATTTTCTCTAATTCTATAATGAACTGCATAGAAAATGACTACTTGAGAGTGGGATAACAGAAGCTTTTGGAATATTTACTTGGGTTTTATTATGAAAATAAAAATCTAGCTTCAAATATGTTTGCCTAAACTTTGTCAAGTAAGTAACTGCAAGCTAACCTCTTTTGAACACGTTTTTTAAGTTACATTAGGAAAAGGATCATGCTAGCCTGTTTACTATGAGCAGTTGAGCCTTAATCAATTTTTCTTTTCACTAACATTTTTCCTTATTTACTGCTCTCTGTTTTTGGTTTTGATATGTGTTGCTATTAACTTCCTCAACGGAAAATGATATGGTGGCATCATAACTTGACCACATATAATTGACTGTTGTTATTCATGGGGCCTTGTTTGATATCGTATGCATTCATTTGTTTAATATCATATCATCATCGTAAGCATGACGTTTTAACTGTATTATTTTTGCTTCATCAATTGCTTGTGCATACACCATTAAATCCAAAAGCCGGTGGCCTAAAACAAGGACGTACAGTTGTAGTTAGTCTTTATAGTCATGAAATTTAAAGGGGATGTACTTTCAAACATACAGCTTCAGATCATCAAGGGTATTGCAAGAACTGTCCTGGCATCCCAAATTCCCAATATTGACATTTTGAACACGTGTTTGGCTACCGTCTCTATCATTCCTGAGTCACTGAAAGGGCGGGTATTTCTTCCATTGTCAAAATGATATACATGTTCAGTTTGGATTTCTGGTTAGGTTTCCTACTTATTCCAAAAGTCTAAGGTTTGTTTCTTTGTAATTATGATATAAATTATAAACAAATTTTTAATTGTTTCAATCTTTTATTTTATGTTTGGGTTGAGGAGAATGTAGAGGAAGAGAATTATATCCTTCCATTTCTCTCTATTCTCTTTCTTTCTTTTCTCTTTATTCGGATAAATAATTAAATTAAAAGAAAAATAAAGGAAATTTTTTCATCCCTTCCTTTTTAATTTTTTTAATAATCAAGTAGAGAATTTTTTTTCTCCCTTTCTTTTCTTTTCCCTCTATTCCTTTTAATTCAAATGTACTGTTAGTCTTTTTTTTTTTTTTTTGATATATCTAATAAGGAACTATATAACAAATAATAATTTTTCTCTTCCATAGTTTTTTTTTGTCGTAAGGTTTGAATTTAAAATTGTTAACTTGTAATTTAAGTTCTTATTTCTTGAGATACTCATGGAGTTAAGAACAATAAAATATTTTTTAATTTAGTAGTTCAAGTTTTTATTTGGTGAGATACCATAGGGTTAGATCTAATAGAATGTATTGAATTAGCTCAAGATAAATAGGTTAAAGAGATTTGAAAAATTAAAAATTAAAAATTAAAAATTTTAAAAAATAAAAATAAAAAAGCGCTACATATGGTGGAGTTGGCTCTGTGAATTAGCATAATTGTAACGGACCAATCCAATACTAGCAAATGGTGGCTTTGGGGACAACATGTATCGATGCATGTATCAAGTCACTCGGGCCTCTGCTATTAGAATAATGGTCCATGCCGGGTCTGGATGTTTACTGCAGCTTTAAGCTTCTAAGATGGACAGCTGCAGTAGATTTGATTTGCTAAGTTAGCCGAATAAGTTAGACACCTTTTTTTTTTTTTTTTTTGATGGCAGAGAACTCCTCACATGGCATAGGGACCCTAACGTCCACATGCATGCCATTTTTGATGTCTTCCAAGTTATTTTTCCAACTTCCACGTGAAATTAGAGCTCATCTCATGGAATTCCTCTGTTTGAGATTAGATCTTCCATAGCCAATGTTAAGGATTAGGTCATCATCTTCATTCAAGAAAAAGCAAGAAGGCACTTTCCTCCTCAAAATGGAAAACAAACGACTCCGTTTTTCCTTTTTGCCAGGTGTTTTTGGTTGATTCTGAAATCAGGAGAGGTAAACCCATCTGAAGTTTCCTTAAAAAAGGCGAATTGGGCATTTATGCATCATTTGGGCAAAGACCATAAAGCTTGAAAAAGGGTGTTAGTTACTGTTATCATGTGGGTGGGTTGGGTGCGCACATGGAAGAATCACTCATGCCGGTAGAGGCAACAACATAAACAGGGGAAGCATTCCAAGTCATCCAATCCAATCCCCACAACTTCACAATCAAAAAGTTGAAAAAGTTGAGAAACCTAAAGAAAAAGGTGAAAAGAAACATCACTACTATTGCTATGCATCATCGTCCGTAAAATAGGGTCTTTTGGAACTCAAATTTTGACATTCATACTATTGCTTGTATGACTACACACGAGGTTAAAAGAACAGAAGTAAAGAAAATTAATCGCCAAATTATTTAGACCCTATAAAATAAAAACCGAAAGACAAGTGTAAAGACCAAGATTGACGCTGATGGACAAAAGATGGCATATGTTGGCTAAAGGGATGATAGGTGGAACAACGCTTCCGCACCTGCTGCTGGAAATGGCTTTGTTTTACTTGAGATGAAACAGGCGGAGGTCGATAAAAAATAGCAGATTGAGAGAAATGAGATGAGGGGAAAATGAGGGGGACAATATAATGACAATGTGTAATAATGTACACTTCGTCAAAATATTTGATGATGTAGGGGAAAGAAATGATTGGTAGGAAATGTAGATGTGGAGTTGGTAATATGTGCTTTAGGAAGATTAAGGGAAATTAAACAGGGAGTAACATGGCCGTTTGATTGGCCAGTTTAATTGACGCAGGTACTAGCATTGGTGGCCTCTGCGGCAGGGAAGAGCACCAGCATTGGAAGTCATGGCTGCAACCATGGAAGAGGACTTGGCTCCCAAGCTTGAGGCCCTGGCATAGCTGGCAGAGGCTCCTGCTCCAGATTCAGTGAAGTAGGCACCGTTAACCATCAGGTCTCCTTCAGACCTCCAGTTCCAACTTTTCCACTGTCCTTCAGCTGTATCTACCCTCTTAGTAACCTGTCCAAGCCAATGCAAGGCCAATTATTAGTAGATGTAGAGCTTGTAAACCTTGTTTAAGAACATAAATGTAAGAGATGAGATAATACCTCCTTCGCAAAAGGGTTTGTCGGAGCAGCATAACGGTTGCCCTGGCTGTTGATGGTGGGGTTTGCACTTCCACCAATGGCATACATTTCCCAGTGAGTGTAGTCATTGTTCACCACATGGAAATAGCCATGCCTGCACCTGCATTATTCATGGATCCAAATTACAATCGAATCAAATTCTCCTCTCAATGAAAATGACAGGAGAAAAATGAATGGAAAAAGAGCTTTTAATGTGAAAGGTTAAATCAAATTTGTTACCTCGGCATTCTCTGGTTAAGCCCCTCTCCAAAGTGGTTGTAGGCAATAGTCACCTGCATCTGCTTGTCCCTTGTATAAGAGTCGCTATGACCCAGCAACATCACCTGTGTTTAAATCACACATTACCATTAGTTCTTTCCTTCACAATTAACCAGTAAATTGAACAATTAGTGAACTATAAAGTGAAAGTAATTACCTCATTGTGGTGGGTGAAGTGGTTGTTGGAGATGGTAATAGCAGTTGAGCCCATGACAGCATCAACAAGACCATCAGCACAATTAGACAGAGAATTGTGATCGATCCAGATGTGGCTAGATCCAAAGATAGAGATGCCATCACCATCAGCCATTGTCCTCCATCCAAAGTGACTCGGTGAGCTTCTCACCAGGGCATTCCCAGTGGGCTTGCAGTCATGAATGTGGAGACCGTGAATGATAACATTGGTAATATACTGGATTGTGAGGCATGCTCCATTAGCAATGTGGACATTGACACCTCGGCCATCAATGGTCTTGAAGCTGTTCATGATCAGCTCCTCCTTCAACGTTATTACCATGTCCCTCTTGAACACGATCCAGAGAGGCTTGTCCTGGATCACAGCATGGCGTAGGGTACCAGGCTTGGGGTTAACAGGGTCATCATCACCGGGATCAGTGACAACATAGAAGCGCCCATCACGGCCACCAATTGCATTCCTCCCAAAACCAATCCCACAGTCTGCGAGGCGCTTGCGGTTTTTCTGCCAGTTGGGGTCACAACGCCAGCAATCATCAATGGGGTTGCCCGTTCCACAAGAGAAGAAGCCCAAATTCCTCCTTTCAGTAACATTGCCGATGCTCCTGTTAAACATACACGTACATTGTTATTTCAAAACAAGCTCTTTTCAACCAAAATTCAAGGAATGTGTGATATTAGTACTCAAGACATGTCAAATTAATTCCCAGATCCCCACTCCAAGTTGCAACAAGAATTAGTAATTAAAATTTTATTTTATTATTAAACTTTTAACTCATATTTCAATGTAAATTGGTGGAGGTAAATTGCACCCTCTTTCATTTTTTGCTCCAACCACCATTCCCAGATCCGAACAGCAAAGACGTTGCATTAAATGACAAAACTGGGGCAATTTGGGAATTTAAAAGGAAACGGATACAATTCTGGTCGTCACGGTTCTACACGAAGGAGCCAAAACAGAGCATTTATACCTCTATCCTGTCTTTTTGCATCAAATTGGTGAGGCTAAATACTTAAGATTTTCCAAAATTCTACCCAGAAAATGACTTCGCCGTTAGAAACTTACAAACTGCGTAATAAATTGTAAACACCTGAATATAGGGAAACTCCCACATGTAAATGTCAATGTCATCTTTGGTTTTCTAATTAAACCAGACAAAACTCATAAACAGTAAACGCCATCCAACAAGTTTATGGCTGCTCTCATAAAAATAATAAAAAAAGAAGAAAAAATCTTTACAAATAAAATTAAAGAATACAAAAATGACGTTTAAAAGGAACTGATTTAGACAATTGTGCATAAGACCAACTGAGTTCTCACAGGACAAAAGGGTGTCCAAATCAGTATCTATTGAATTGAAGTAGGAACCTATTCTCTTCATTTTTTTTCTCTTAAAAATAAAAAGAGGGGCTTAAAGCCTTAAACTTCGGACGTTAAGTACAAGCATTATGGTACTGAATTAAGAAAGAGACATTAGGCTTCACGGTTCTTTCTGATACGGTTTAAAATGACAGATTAGGAAAGTGAATGTCCGTAAAATTCACAGATTACCCAAGAGATAAAAAAAAAAAAAAAAAAAAAAAAAAAAAAAAAAAAAACTACAATTCAAAGTAAAATTCCCAGATCATCAAAATTAAGCAAGGTACTAAAATGTATATGGAAACAGAAATATGCGTAGGGATAGAGGAAAACGAGACCCACATGTCAATGATGGACTCAACTTCAGCAGCAACTGCATCCGGGTCGCCCACCGCATGCTCACTCAATTCCTCAACTTCTTCAACCCTGAAAAATATATATTTAAAAAAAGAAAGGATTAATTAACTCTAAAGTAGAGAAGTCCTGGGTGGCCTAATGACGGTCTATTTTTGTTGCAAGGGTATTCCCCTATAAGTCAAGGGATGAGATCCAAGTCTTACATTTGTATTAAAAAAAAAAAAATTAACACTAAAGTAAAATTATCAAAATACGACAAATATACATGTGCGCGAAATTAGAACGTAGAGATTGAGTGCGCCTGCAAGCGGTGTGCCGGTGTGCGTCTGTACACTCTGCGTGCACCGTGCAGTGACTCTACATAAAACCGTTACAAAAAGCACTTTTGGCAGAGGAAATGTAAAGAGGCGATACGTCGCGGGGAGGGGTGAAAAGACGAAGCATCTCCGCTGTAACTAGAAAGGAATCCCAGGTAACGGAATAAACGATCCAGATCTAAAGATCCAGATCTCAACGGTTAAAATAGAAAGTAAAAATTACCGTTTCTATAATCTAACGGTTCAGAAATACTTAACGAGGAGAACCAACGACTTAGATCAGTTTTGAGAAAAATAATGAGGTTTTTTTTTTTTTAATTTGTTTTCTGTTACCTTGCTGCCGCCATTGTTGAATTCTTCGAGCTCTGCAACTTTTCTGCTTCTGCATTGCTGTAAAAATAAATAGGAAAACATTCAATAAATGAAAAAAATGGAAGCTTGGCAAAACTAACGCCGAGGAATATGTGTCTATTTCAGTACTCTGTTTGTTTATTAATGTGGAGGTGAAGAAGGCATTAAGGAGGGTTGAAATCTCGTTTTCTGTGCTTTAAAAGAGGAAAATGGAGCTTTGAAGAAGTCATTAATGGAGTCGCTACTAGAAGTTGATCTGAAACAGAGCCTCTGAATGCGAATTCTGCTCATAATTAAGGCAGTGAAAAGAGCCTTGAAATTCCTTAAGCTCGTTTGTCCTTTTTTCTCATTATATCATCAAATGCAGCTTAATTTCCAAAAATATTTCCAAGATCTGGAGTGAAATCCGAAAACTAGTTGGATAATTTGAAACTTTATCAAGTAAATTAATAGAAACTCTAATCTCCGACGACTCTAAAAGCTCGTTTCCAGAACAAACTCCACAATGTAGCTAAAATTATCGCGGAAAACACAAGGGAGAAGGTGAAACATAGTTGAAAAGATAAAAAAAACAGCTGCAATTGAGAGAGCCTGAAAGCTGGGGATTTAGGAAGCAGGAGAAAGAAAAAAATAAGAATTTCTGGAGAAAGTAACCTGAATACAGAGATTATTTCGTTCCGCACAATCGCCATTGCAGCAGCGACAAGCAACACAAGCAGCAAAGCCAAGGACGCACACGCCCATTTCTTAGACACCGCCATTGCCAGCTCCCTTCAATTCCAAACTCCGCCGCTCCTCTCAAATTTTTCTCTCTATCCAAACAGACGGGAGAAAATGTGAAACAGAAGAAAGTAAATGCTGATTGAGAGCCAAACAAAGAAGAAGAGGAAGCAGCAGCGACGAGAGTCCGAGTACAAGCTCCGAGCCAACGGCCTTTATAGAGAGCCACGAGAAAAAAAGAACAAACGAAATATCCCAAACCGTTAACACTCCGTTATTCAAGTAACTCTGGTTAGGTTTTCAGTAACCATCGTGGATTCATTAACCTAACCACCACTAACCGAAACTGCCTCTCTCTCTCTCACTCACACCGGCACATAGTTCTAACGTGCCAGATACTTAACCGCTGTATGCCATGTCAGCAAGGGGAAGGTAGGGACGTAAGTCACGCTATCCTGCTGAATTTGCGGATGGGATGATAAATTGTTTATTTATATTGGAGGACGTGCGCAATAAATTGTTTTATTTTCAATTTTCAATTTTTTAAATGTTTTAGTTATATCCATAAAAAAATATTTTAATTATAATATTATATAAAATCATTATAAATTTATAATTATATTTTATTATTAAATACATATAGTATTATAAATAAAATTTTTAATAAAAATAATTA
>BPVZ01000013.1:419329-430296 GCA_020521535.1 Rubroshorea leprosula
TTAAATAATCCAAAATTGATGTTATGAAAAGATTAAAGATTGCAACTTTTCTCCAGCTACTAGAGAGAGAGGAGGTTAAAAGATGTGGGTTGTGGGCTAGGTGATCTTGGGTTGTATGAATTCAAAATTTAAGGCTAATATGGGTTGATAGGATTCAGCTGCTCTTCTAGTCCTACCTAGTAGGACCTACTTACGCAGGTGGGCTTGGGCGAATTTTGTTTTTAACATCAGGCCATTTGTGCCCACAGCCCAGTTGTTAATGGGCTGCTTAAAAGAATTTTCTTTTACCCAATCAATTAATATATGCATGAGGTTTCACAAATCACAGTCACAACAACTGGACGATAAGATCATTTTGGTTAAATGTACATTTTAATTCTTAAATTGTTAATTATGAATATATTTAATCTTTAAATTATTTTTGATAATTTTTTAATCCTTAAACTATGAAAAATAAACTTCTTTTAGTTATTCTATTGGTTAAACTTTTTGTCACATTTTTAGATTTTGAACTTATAAATTAAGGAATTAAATCTATATTATAAGTTTAAGGTTTAAAAATATATATTTAAATAAATTTAATTGATTAATTGATAAAATAATTAAAAATTATATTTTTCTTAATTTAAAATTAAAAAATACAAAAAATAATTAAAAAAACTACAAATATTTAAAATTAAAGTTTTAAAAATTAAAATTGACATTTAACCCAATTATTTTCATGTTTTTTCCACATAATTGTCATGTTCCCCAGTTCGGGTGACAGGACTCTTTTTCATTTATTTATTTTGAAGAAAGAGACAATACACTAACAAAGGGGGAGGGGAAAGGTTCCTATCACATCTAGTCATTAAATGTTTGATTCTTTGCAATTTTGCATTAAGATTTTAAATTCCCATAATAGGTGAAGAGGTGTTTAAAAAGAAAAGGTCATCTATTTTATAATTCATAAATCATGATTTGAAGTAAAATAACAAGTAAAGAAGAAAGGGGAAGTCACCTCCTGAACTAAACTCATAATTAAAAAAAAAAAATTTCATTTAACTCAAAACTCAAAAAGTAAAATTTTTAATTTAAACTTCTAATTTCTTTATTAATAAATCACCCTTAAAATTGTGGAATGACTACATTTGTTAAACACTTTTATTATATTTTTTTTAGTGTCAGGATAATAGATACATTTTAAATTTATCCTTATATCAAAAATTAAAAAAATAATAATTAGTGTTAATGATCAAAATAGTTTAATATTAACTTTGTTTTATTAAAAATAAAAAATTTTATATTTAAATCACATTATATATAAATAAAATAAAATAAAAAATAAAAAAATCATTATCATACAACTAACATAAAAAATAATAATAATAATAATAATTAGTCAAAGACGGACGGAAGAAATAAGAAATATAGATGTATCATTTTCGTACAACTAACATCAAAAAAGAAAAAAATAATAATAATAATTAGTCGAGGACGGACGGAAGAAATAAGAAATGTAGATGTATCATTTTCGTTTATGCAAAGCAATTAAAAGTTGAATCCTAAGCCATCCTAATTTGGAGGGAGAAAGAAAATACCAAATCCGGGGAATATTCCGCCACCCAACTGATATCCAAAAATTGCAGTCAAAATCAAAATCCTTTAGCTTCTTTTCTCCGCCATAATCACAGCAGAACTTCCCATAACATCAATGGAGGAGAAGCGAAGAACATAGAAACATCCAACATTCCATAAAACGGAGAGAGAACCCAATGGAGGGCTCTAAGCTCTGCGTGTTCCTACCCATCTTCTTGTTCATAGCAAAGACGATGGTGAGTGGGAAAACCATACCCACGACTCTGGAAGGTCCATTTCAGCCTGAAACTCGGCTTTTCGATTCTTCTTTACGTCGAGGCAGCGATGACTTGCCAATGGATAACTCCAGGCTCAAGAGGAACGTCACCGGTATGTTTCCGGAGCAGATTGCGCTGGCCATTTCCTCACCAACTTCAATGTGGGTCTCTTGGGTCACGGGTACTTTCTTTCCAGATGTTGATTTTGCTTCTGTTTCTTGTTTTTGCTACTCTGGGTTCTTTGATAGATTTGTTGATTTGGGTTGATTTGTGTTGGCTCAGGGGATGCTCAGATTGGCTCTAATGTGACTGCGCTCGATCCATCATCGGTTGCTAGTGAGGTTTGGTATGGGAAAGAAAGTGGAAAATATGCTTATAAAGGGAAAGGAAATGCAACTGTTTATAGTCAGTTGTACCCATTTGAGGGGCTCTTGAATTATACCTCTGGCATCATTCACCATGTGAGAATTGATGGTAAAAATGCCATTCCAATGTGGCATATCTTCCTTTTTGATCTGTTTTGGTTGATGTGGTGGAATTGGGAAACAGCCAAGGAATTCTATCCATTTAGCTCAGTTTATTCCATAGCTTTTGACAATGTCTTCCCTTTATTTATTTTTTATTTTTTTATTTTACATATTTAATCATATGTACTTGAACAAAAGAAAAAAAAAAAAAGAAACTTAGTTTATGGGGGCAATATTATGATTCTTTGTTTAATTTAGCTTCATATAGTAACATGGTTGTAAATGGAGAGACTGACATAGGACGGCACATCCTTAATTTCTCTATAGTCATCTTGTTTGGAAATTATGTGCCTTGTAGAAATGATATAACTAATGAGATATTGTTATTTTTGCAGGTCTTGAACCTGGAACAAAGTACTATTATAAATGTGGGGATAGCTCTCTTCCAGCTATGAGTGAGGAGCGTGTTTTCGAAACACTACCATTACCTGGCCCAAATTCTTATCCTAGTAGAATAGCAGTTGTTGGAGATTTAGGTCTCACCAGCAATTCTTCAACAACTATTGATCATCTTGCCGAGAATGATCCCTCATTGATTTTAATGGTTGGAGACTTGACCTATGCAAATCAATATCTTACCACTGGGGGGAAAGGAGTCCTATGCTACTCATGTGCATTCCCAGATGCACCTATTAGAGAGACATATCAACCTCGCTGGGATGGATGGGGAAGGTAATCTATTGCAAACTTATATCTTATGCCTCTTTTTGTTGGCGGTCATACATACAAATGAAGTTTTTAAAATTACTTAGTCTACATTTTCTTTCTTCCTTGAGTATATGTTTTTCATGCATTCTCTGGATGATCATACGTTGTAAGCTTAATTAGTACTATTATAATATTCCATGCAATGTGATGATTGCATTGATGCTACTCAGCACCAGAATACCACCTGTATCATATTGAAGTTACTAGAACAAGATCTATATCTGATGATATCATTTGAAGTAGATGTCAGCAAAGCAAAATGTCTTTCTCTTTTCAAGTATTTTAACAAAGTCTTAACCATAGTGAACATACATGTGTCAGCCTTTGATTTTCCTGCCAAATTTTTAATAACTCAGGAGTTTTCTATCTAAACTTTATCATGTAAAATTTGACATGTTGAAAGAGAGAGAGTTCTTCACATTCTATGAGAAAAATGCAATAGTAAACTTTCATTTCACACCCTTACAAAATCTTTTGACTCAATAGTTGAGATTATCTTTAGTAGCTTAATGTGTCAGTCTGTATGGTTGGTAGCTTGATGATTGAACAAAGACTTGCAGTGCTGCTCAAGCTAGAGAAAGCCACTTAGAAATTAAAAGTTCCAATGAAATGTACAAAATAGTGATTATGATTATTAATGCCTGTTTACCTAAGAAATCAAGTAATGTCATGTTGGATTTCTATTGACAAAGTTGAACTGGAAATCTAGGTTTATGGAGCCACTGATCTCAAGAGTTCCTATGATGGTCATTGAAGGCAACCATGAGATTGAACCTCAAGTTGCTGAGATCACTTTCAAATCATATTTGACAAGATTTGCAGTTCCAGCCAAGGAATCTGGCTCGAATAGTAACTTCTTCTACTCTTTTGATGCTGGAGGGGTACATTTTATCATGTTGGGAGCCTATGTTGACTATAATAGTACAGGTGTTTACCATAATTAATGTCCTGTTTATTTGTATATCATTCTAAGTTTTGCTTTTATGTTTTCAAGAATGAGACAAATTTTAGTAAACTCTCTCACTTTCAATTCTAGGTGCTCAGTATGCCTGGCTAAAGAAAGATTTATACCAGGTGGATCGAAATGTGACTCCATGGCTGGTAGCCGCATGGCATCCACCTTGGTATAATAGCTACTCCTCACACTACCAAGAATTTGAATGCATGAGGCTGGAAATGGAATCACTTTTGTATCAGTATGGTGTTGATATTGTTTTTTCTGGCCATGTAAGTTAACTTGTTCTAGATATCTTAAACCAGAATGGATGCATTCATTCTTAAACCTATGTTTCTCCTTCTATATTGATTGGTGACTCTTGTATTATCCACTGTTTAGGTGCATGCTTATGAGCGGATGAATAGAGTCTACAACTACACATTGGATCCATGTGGACCTGTCTACATAACAGTTGGAGATGGTGGAAATATTGAGAAGGTTGATGTTGATCATGCAGATGATCCTGGAAAATGTCCCTCCCCTGGAGATAATTTACCAGAGATCGGTGGTGTATGCCATTTGAATTTTTCCTCTGGTCCTGCTAAAGGCAAGTTTTGTTGGGATAGGCAACCAGAATGGAGTGCATTTAGAGAAAGCAGCTTTGGGCATGGAATACTTGAGGTACTATCAAAGTTTGTGATGTTATGCAGACTATCTTTGATATTCTAGATTTGCCCAAAGGTTGGGCAGCCATTCTCCAAAAGAAACCTCAAGGTACCTTGAGGTTAGTTTTGGACATTATCAAATATTATAATACCATTTTCTCAGTGACCAGGAAGTCATTTTTATTTTCAAGTTTCCTTTGTAGCTTTCAGCCCATTAACTGGCATTGATTTGCTGATAGAACTGATTTTGTTCAGTGCAAAGGGCTTGTTTGGTTGGTGGCTAATGGCTATTCCTTGGTCAAACTTTAAAAACAAGCTAAAATTGAAAATTTTCTATAGGAAGCTAGGAATAGCTAAGCCTTAATTGTCTAATCTTTCCTTTTACATTAAAAAATAATCAAGGAATGCCTATCCCTTAAAAAATGAAAGGGATACGTATTCCTCATTCATCCCTTATTTAGTAGAAAATTATCAACATTAATGCCTATTCTGCACCATTAATAAAATTCAACCAGTTTTGTCTCTAGTCTTCAGTCTTGACAATGATGTTTCTTTTCTTTGTTAATGCAGGTAGTGAATTCAACATATGCACTATGGACTTGGCACAGAAATCAGGATATTTATAAAGAAGATAGTGCTGGTGATCAAATATACATTGTGCGACGGCCTGAACTCTGCTCTGCCTCAACATCTTTAAAAGTAATCTCTTAATTCAACATCTACTTTGAAATATACATTTGTTTCTTATTATTAAGAAGTATGAAGTTTGTTTACATACAAAACAACAGCATAAATCTCATGACACCATTTTGTATGGAAACATACTATTTTTGCAAAGTCATTGGAATTTGAATAATTTCTGCATATTCCTCCTCTGTTCACTACCATCTTCACTGATGTAAAGATTGCATTACAAGCATCAAGTCATCCATTATTGTAATAATATTGGAATCGTATCTTAAACTTCATTACTGTATTAGATTGCAGTAATCCACAACACTCTCATCAATCCTTTTTTCCTCTTCATATTTCCTCTGTGACAGGGAAATAATGTGACCCAACAAGGTGCCCAAACAAACCAGAGGGCAGCCATTTCCGCTAACTGGATGTGGGTTATGTCACTGATCATCATGATTCTCATGGCTTTCTAAATAGATTATTAGCATTATTGATCAAACAAGTCCTTGCCAATTTTTCTATATTGCTGTACATAGTTCCCTGCCTTGTTCTCCTTATGCCTTCCCGGTTCAAAATCTATAGAAGAAGTCATCCAGCAGCTTAAATGTCCTGAGTGGCTGTGAAGAACAAGGAGAATCATTCAAAGGGTTTGCTTTTATACGGTTACTGGTTATATTCACCAAAAAAAATATCGCTTTTAATTTTACTGCATGCTTGGTTACTGTGAAGGCTCTTTTGAAGTTTGATACATTGTGCAATACTGAATTTTATGAAGTGCAATACAATGTTATTTTATTTTGTTCTTTTTTTTTTCATGCTTCTCGTGGTGGAATCATGTAGCGGTATTATAGTTTTTATTTGGATACCACTGTATGCAATCTTAAGCCTGACGAGTACTTGCAAATTTGGTATGGTTTTACACAGCTTTTATCTCTCGGCGAACCCAGTCACCATAGACCTACTTGTACAAGACTCCTAACAAGAGAGTTCTTCCCAAGGTTTTGGATGGTAATCGAACCACCAAGTCGGCCCATGCCTTTCAAGCACATCTGACTCACTAATTGGCTAAGTAAGCTTTGTCACAGTGGAGCAAGTACTAAAGGATATGAAGGCTGATTTAAGTAGCAGACTTCTGAGTTTGGTTTCATCATATATGTAAAGAGGTGGCCATTAGAAGATTGGCTCAGAGAGTTTCAGTTTGCTGATTCAAAAGCTTTTTGGAACTTGAGGTCTTCTCTACTATGGCATCATATAAATCTAGGCCTTTGACGTTTTCATTGTACTTGTAGTTTCTGATTTTCCATTTAAGATGGCAGGTTGTGGTTCTGTATGAAAATATTTCTGAAAAAACTTTTGACTTAAAGATCGTGGCCAAGGTGTGCAATTTGCATGTTGACTGATGGTTAAATACTCTGTACTCATCAACTTTAGTTTCTAGCTACTTGTAGTCTTGGCCAAGTTAAAAAGTCCATCGAACTTGCTAAGCATTGGAAGATTAATCCATGTTATAAAGTGGCTGGTCATCCCCATCCATGATTGCATCTTTAACGTTAGTGTACTTCGGAGTATAAATTATACAGTCAAGTAGGAAACTAAGGGTGTGCCATTGTCCATTTCACTAAGATCTACTCTGGTCATTGGATGATCCTTTGGATAAATTGGCTCCTCTGGTGCAATGGTAGAACGAACATGTGAAACTCATAAAAGCCTCTTGATTTTGAGTTACGTCCGCCCTATTTACTTGCTGAACAAGAAGAAAGAACACAAGAGGATATGATCAAGTTTGGGTTCTCTATGACCCAATTCAATCTGTTAAACTGCTTTGTGTAGGGCATTGAACAATGATTGAGAATGGCAATGGAAAGGGATCTAAGGGCATGTTTGATATAGAAGTTCATTAAAATAATACTTACAATAACTTGAGTTTTAGAACTACAATAATTAAGATGAAATTCAAAATCATATTTGCACATTTCTCGAAACTAATCTCAGATGCACTATTTAAACTTTAAAAGAGTCTTTGTAATTATCTACCAAAACAAATTAAGACCCAACCATGTAAAATAATTATTCCAAACATTCTTAGCAAATTCACATATTAGCATTTAAATGGTTAGCATTCTTAGTGCTTATTAGTGTAGTTGGAGCTTTTAATAGAAGTTATGTTGGAAAGAAATTGGTGTAGAAGTGTTGTTTTTATAAATAGAAAGAAAAATAAAGGTAAAAATAAAAGTAATGTATTAATTTGATTAAAACTCAAATAAAAATTTCCTACAAAAGTACCAGTTTGATGCTTATGAGATTTGCAATAAAATATACAAAAGATTAACTTATGAAAAATTATAGTATTTTTCACAAGTTGTAGTGTTTGATGCAGTTAGAACTTTTAAAATCCAAAAAAACTTTCCACTAGTCATACCAAACATGCACTCACTCCTCCCACCTCCCCTCCCCCCAACAATAATCATAAGTAATATTAATATCATCTACAGCTTAGGTGAATAGAGTAGTATGCAAGTAATTTATAAATTACTCAAATTAAACTTGACTTGAATTTAACTCTTACGATAAATGGGTCAAACTCAAATTCAATATTAAGTTTGGTAAAAAAAAAAAAGGGTTTGAATTCTAATTTACATACCTACTCGTAAATTACTCAATTTAAAATTTAAAAAATATATAATAAAACATAATAACTGTATTAAATGTAGATTTCAAGTTTAAGGTTAAGAAGAAAAATAGTCGTATCCATACCAGGGTAGTACTACGAACTGCAAGGAGATCGGGGAAGACTGGGGAAAGGAAAGGCTATTTATGCATTTCATTCTAGTTGTTTTGTTCATTGGGTTTTTCAATTTTGTCATTGTGAATTGAACAAGTATGTGACCAGAAGAAGTTTTTCACAATTTAGATTTGATATTATAGAGGATCACAAACAAGTATCTTTTTTTGTCTAATACATAATGAATTACTGACTATTCTAACAAAGAAAATGTTAACACACTTAAATCTTGAATTCTATACCTAGGTTTTCCTTATCTAAAATTTCTTACTATAAAAAAAAAAAAAAAAAACAAGCATCTCTCTTTATTCAACCTTCACTCTCCATAGAAAATAATGCTTACAAATATATTAAAGACACAATATGGTAAGGTAAATAGAAAAACATAATTAATCGATCCCTTCGAATCTTAGACTTCTAATCTTGCAAACAGTGACTAACTGGTACAAGACAAAGGGGTGTCTTCCTCTGACAAACGAGCCCACCTTCTTCCTCCATGCTAAAATCTTCCCTCCTCATCCCACCAGGCAATTCCCAATCAAACCAATACAATAGGTTGGCAAGTGCATACTCCACATTTGTAGTTGCCATGGCCAAACCAGGGCAAATTCTTCGACCAGCTCCAAAAGGCAGCAACTCATAATTGGATCCTTTGAAGTCAATATCATTGTCCTCGAATCTCTCGGGGTAAAACTCATCTGGGTTTTCCCATGAATTTGGATCTCTCCCAATAGCCCATACATTAACAAAGATTCTTGTTTTGGGAAACACATCAAAACCACCAATTCTACATTGGCGCACTGCCTCGTGTGGGACTAACAGAGGAATTGGAGGATGCAGCCTGAAGGTTTCTTTAACCACCATTTTTAGGTATTTTAGTTTTGCAACATCCTCTGCCTCCACCTTTCCTTTCTTTCCAACGGAACTCCTAATTTCAATTTGTACCTTCTTCATGGCTCTTGGATTCTTGATCAGCTCTGACATTGCCCATAACATCGTAACTGAACTAGTATTTATCCCACCAAGAAATGTATCCTGAAAAGTGAATTAAAAGAATTAAAAATCTTATTACTAAGGATGAAACAGGACAAAAGGGGTGAATATCTAGAGACATCAGTGAAGATTTGGACTGTATCTAAATGAAAAGAAAGAACTTGGAGATATTAATTCAAAGGGAGTAAAGCAGAAACAATATACCAGGAGTATTGCCTTAACATGGTCTTTTGTGAAACCGAAACTGGCACTTTGCTTCTTCAGCAATCTAATTAAGACATCAACAAGATTTTCGTGTTCGGATTCAGGCCTGGTGGGATCAAGATGCTGCTCAACCACTGATTCGACGAAAGCGTCAAGCCTTCGGAAGCTCTTCTGGCGCCTAGCTTTGAGTCCTGTCAAAACATCCACAAGCCTTCCCACTGATGGAAAAAAGTCTTCCGCAGCAAAGCCAGCCAGCATTTCCATGGCCTCACTAAGAACATAATAAAATTCCTCACTCTTGAATTGATTTGTTCCGTATATCTTACCAAAGGCCACAGTGCCGATGATACCATCTGCTAGGCCATATAGCTTCTCGTTGAGATTGACCGGCGTGTGGGAATTTTGTGTTAAGGTGTTGATCAATTTATCAACCTCAGCCTCTCTTGCATAAGCAAAGGATTTTACCCTCTTCATGCTCACAAGCTCGGAAATGAAAAGTGCCTTCATCTCCTTCCAATAGTCCCCGTAAGGCGAAAATGCTATGTCTAGGTAGTTGTAAGAGAGCAACTTTGGTCCAGGAGAAGGCGACCGGCTGCAGCAATCGAGGTCATGAGTTTTGAGGACATCTTTTGCTGCATCAGCTGAAGATACTACCAGAGTCTCTATGCTACCTAATTGTAGTAAAAGGATTGGACCATGTTCTTTGGACAGATTTTGAAGTGATTGGTGAGGTAAATTCCCTATTTGATGCAAGTTACCTATGATGGGGAGTTTTGGAGGGCTTGGAGGGAGCTTGAAACCCATTCTCCCGCTTTTCTTCTTGTTCTTGAGAAGAAGCATGGAGAGGATTAGAAGGAAGAGGAGGAAAAACAGAGAGGGGAACCATGAGATCAACATTATGATTTCTCTTTTTTCTGATGCAAAAGGAGATGGAACCATCATCTTAAATAGGATAAAATGTTGTCCGGTTGATGTAAGCAATTACACAAGCTCTTTAATTCTATAGAAATGTTCTAAGCAATCGCTATAAACGTTAGATAATTAACTGTGAAACTTCAACTCTAGAATTGTAGACTCCGTACGTGAATTATTCAATGGACCACCGCTTATAAAATTTGGAATAGCTAGGACACAATGAAAACTTCAGCCATAGAAATGTAAACTCCGCGTGTGAATTTTTGAGCCTACTGTTTACAAAATTTGGAAAAGATAACCCAACACGATTGCCATACGTACTAAGAGTAAGAGCCTCTTACATTTATGTAGTTCTTGTAGAAGTCATTACCGCATACAAATATCAGAAAGCTTCATGCATGCATGCATTTTATTTTATTTAAAAGAATTTTTTCAAATAATTATTGAAAATTAAATTTTCGATAAATTAAATCCAAATTCTTAAATTTAATGATAAACTATTAAATCTATTCGACTGATTCGAGTTGCATGCTTGCATTTGGCATACAAGCCGAAGAGGAATGGATGTACAAACGTACATCCGAAAATAGCAGAGCCTGTCTGGCCATTAAGGGGCCAGGCACTGATTATTTGCACATGGCTAGGTGTCGTACCGTGTTGGGCTTCCTTTGTTTGTGTTGTCTTGTATTGCTTTTTGTCTTCTTTTTTTTTTTTTAACAAATT
>BPVZ01000013.1:508764-521385 GCA_020521535.1 Rubroshorea leprosula
AAATAAATATATTTAATATCATAAATCCTATATAAATTAAAAAACTAATCAAACATGTTCAACTATAAAAATAATAATATAAAATAATTATTTCAAAATCATTTTTCGATTATAATATTATACACCACAACAATGCGTATATAAAAATGGTCCACTATGGTAAATATTTTCAAAAAATGTAGGCTAAAAAATTTTAAAAATAAAACCTATGGGTCTACGGAGACGAGAAGGAAAAAGAGGACACAGTGGGACCCAGCACACAGGCAGTGACGCAAACAGTTAACGTAAAAGCTTCGTTTTTTCACCGATTTCCCATTATTTCACTAGCAAATCCGAGGAGAGGGAAAAAGGTTAGAGGCGGGAGCGCTACGCTGATCCCGGAACCTGAGTCCTCCGTTCGCCAAGCCACCACCGCGCCCTCCTCCCTTGATTTCATCGCTTTTTCGCCCAATCATTCAATTAATGTCTCCGTCGCGATTCTAAATCTAATTCGCCGAGGCAGGAATCCGATACCGATCTTCGTCTCTCTGATTTCGTCTTGCTTTTGGCTTTGGTTTTGGTTTTTGGTTGACATTGAGAGCTGAAGATCTTTGAAGGCAAGGAAGAGGCGGTTTCTGGTTCTGCGTCTCTTGATGTGAAGTTTGCTTACCTTCTGCTCCACACTTCTTTTTGTTGTTTGGAGCTGAATCTAAGTTTTGTTTTGTTTTCCGTAGAGTCTTTGGGGAGATTTTTTTTTTTTTTTTTGGGGGTTCGGATACATACTTGTTTGGGAGATTTGGATTTCTGGTGTTGACTTGAACTGAATTAAACCAGTAGACATGGTGACCGGGAATATATTTCATTGTAGAAAGAATTCATGGCCGCCTGAGGAGTATATCAGCAGAGCTACTTTGCAATTGGTAAGCATTTCGTTCCTCTTTTGGTTCTGTTTGGCTGCTGAGAAAATGCTACATTTGGAATAGCTCTAAAAATTAAAAACTTCTTGATTCAATAGAGTAAGTTTGTTCGTGTTTCAAATTTGATAGTTGTAAATTTCTTGGATAATTATCCATTATAGAAGGGTCAAGATTTGCATCGCATTTAAGTGTTCCGTATCAGCCGTGCTAACTTTATTGGATAATTTTCGTGATTTGGTTTCTACTTTAGCTGAACACTTTTTCCCCATGCTAACTTTTTCCCCGTGCGCTTTAGTTCGATTTTGATAGTGCTGCCCCACCGGAACAAGCTTGGAGAAGGAGATTAAACAGCCATGCTAATATTCTTAAAGAATTTAGCGTCACATTTAAGGAAGCAATTAAAATGGTAAGTGATATGTTCTTTAAATCCTGTATGTATGGTGATCCTTGAACAGTTTCCTATGTATGTTAAAGCATTTTATCCCCTGCTACGGTTTTCATCACTTGATCATTGACGGAGTTTGAATATTTAGGTTACATTGGGTATACGTCTGTGGTCTTATGTCAGGAAAGAGGCATCTCATGGAAGGGTAATTTAAGTTTTTCACTTTCATTATATGATGGTTATTTGAATTTTTGTTGTTGTGAATAGGTATTAAGTTACTGATTAATTTTATTCAGAGTACTAGCATGTGGTAACGAGTAATGTTGTACAATGATTGTGTGCAGAAAGCACCTATTGACCCTTTCACTCGAGAAAAATGCAAGCCGTCCGCATCTCAAGGGGTTCCTGTAGGAGGAATGGGGTATGTATTGTGGGTAACTTTGTGGTTCAGGTGCCACAATATTAATTTCATCTCATTGTGTTAGATACTTAGATGTCTATGCATATTTCACAGGAGTGGAAGTATATCCAGAGGTTTTAGAGGCGAGTTCAGGCAATTTCAAATTACTCCTGGCACATGTGATGCTTCACCTGTTATGGCTAACCAGTTTTCTGTAAAGCTCTACTCTTCAACTAACTGATTTTCTCTATTCTGTTTCCTTTTTCCAAGACATTTTATGTTCTAGTGTTGGCTTAAATTGAACTTTCCATATGAGTTGTCAATTGATTATTTCTAATAGAGTCTTCAAATCAAAACAATGTAAAGTAGTAAACTGAATAAGGTGGTTTGGAAAACGGTTTTAACAGTGCTTTTGAGCAAAGTTAAATCCAAAAAATTCAAAAAACAGCCTTTTGCGGAGTGGTGAATGTTTGGTGTGCTATTATTTAAGAAAGATTGATGTTGCTCTGCTGTTATTTCCTTTTCATTATTATTGGCTTAGCAGATTGTGGATGGATTCCTCAAGATTTAATTCCTGTAAACCAACAAATTTCCACCCACTGCTCTTGAAGAAGAAAAGAACAAACTCATTAGATGCAAGAAATTTCAAAATGTAAATTCACTTCCATCCTGATTCACCCTGATGTTGCAGATATTTATAACTCGTGATGGTGGGAACAAGAAGTATGCATCTGTTCTGGCTCCAGGACAGCATGAAGGGTTAGGGTAAGAAAGGAGACTTAAGACAATTGAATGCATTATTTTGAATGACATATTCATCAACTTGATATTAATATTTTTAGTATGAGTGGTTGATGTATAAGTTCGATGGGGCAACTTGACATTCTAATAGAATCCTTGCAACTGGGAATCAAACATTAATCTTTCTATTGTGCAAAAAAGGATTATTTCATTCTTTCCCTTGTTATTCATCTCATATTTTGGTATCTTACTATCTCTAAAAAATGACTGCATTTAACGTGTACTTGCACGATTGGAGGTCTTTGATGATTATGAATATTGAACTAGAGGAGAAAAACATGTTTGTAACAACTTTGCAGCTTTTCATATCCCTTTTGGGGTTTGAAATGTATGAAATCAATTATTTGAGATGGTGGAACTTGTCATCCTGATAATAGTCCTATGATCTCACAGGAAAGCTAATGATCATGGTATCTCATCGTGGGGTTGGAATCTGAGCGGCCAACATTCCACATACCATGCTTTGTTTCCAAGGGCATGGACAATTTATGATGGTATCATTCTGTTATATATCCTTTTCTGCTTATGTTCTCATTTTTTTTTTTCCTGAAATCTTCTTTAAGATGGCCCTTCTTCAATATTCAGGTGAGCCAGACCCCGACTTGAAAGTGTCTTGTCGACAGATATCACCATTCATACCACATAATTATAAGGATAGTAGTCTTCCTGCAGCTGTTTTTGTATACACGGTATGCTTGTTCAATTTCTAAGGAGTATATTGAAATGGCTTGATTTTGGTACAAACTAGTAACCAGCCACATACTTTGGAGTCATTTCATTTCTTTGATATGTTGATGTAGCTGTAACTGTGATATTTTATTGTATATGTGATTTTCCTTCTTAACTTGAATGTTAGTCTAAATTGGAGCCCAAAGATGGCAGAATTGACTGCATAGTAACATGTAGATTACGTTTATGTCTTTGCTTTATCTTTTTGTATGTCAAGCTTTTAATTAACACAGGTGACCTGATTATTATGTGGCCATTATAATGGTTACTGGAAAATGTAGCTAATCTTGAATTGTTTTAACTCAATGCCTTTTCTATTGTGTTGAGATTTCTAATAAAGGAAAATCATGCAGATGAAAAATAGAATGAAACTAAAGCCTACTTTTAGTTAGGCAAACCTGCATTACTTGTAGTTCTGAATCAAAATGAGTTTTATACGAAGTAAAACCAAGTTAATTAACTAATGGAGAGGTGTTGATTACTTCTCAATTTAAGATATCTGGTGCAGCTTGCCATTCTGTTTATTTTATGGGATAAATCATGTCAGAATATCTGTTTCTTGTTTGGATAAATGCAATAAAAGTTTTATCACACAAGTTGTTCTTTTTTATTACAAATTTGCTGCTCATTTTCAGAGAAAAAGCTTATGAGATTCTCTCAAAAATTAACTTTGACTTATAACTTGTTTCATTGTAGTTGGTGAATACTGGGAAAGAAAGGGCAAAAGTCAGTCTTCTCTTTACATGGGCGGTAAGTTTATCTGCTCTAGCTGGATCTGTGTTTTGCTGTCTCATGCAATAATGCAATAAATCCCCGAATGTTTGGTTGGTAATCATGGTAATTTAACTGCAGAATTCCATTGGAGGAATTTCTCATTTGTCAGGAGATCATGTGAATGAACCATTCATGTGAGTACATTTGCTACAGTTTCTTTCCTGTATTTTAATCATGTTCTTGGAATGTATTTTAAATTTTTTTCTTTTATTTGATAGAGGCGAAGATGGGGTCTCTGGTGTACTTCTACATCACAAGCAAGTCATCAAACTTTACTAGCTATATATGATGGTTGGTTTGCAGATTTCTCTTAGCCATTTCATTGTGTAAAGGTCAACGCATTAACCATACTGCTCCATCCCTGGGGAGGAAATGAAAAGTTGAAAAAAAGAAATGAGAGAAGGGCAACGAATGGGGCCTAGCATAAGCTCTTTTGTGGCAAATTACATTATTGGCAGATATCAAGTATAAATGAAATTAACCAAAAAAAAAAAATAATGAAAAGATGTACCTCCATCATATGGCTATAAGAATCTTGTTTGACAGGAATGTAGCTTTAGATAAGCATTTTCTACATTTTGATTTAAAATTTAACATTACATTGAAGTTTTGAGGTTTTGTTCAGCATTAGAGTTTAGTGGGTTTTTCTTTTAAAAATAATTTTTAATTTTAATTTTAATTTTTATTTATTTATATTTTTTTAATCTTTTATTTTAAGTTCCCTGTAGGAACATCACCCTTATTCTGGGATGCCTAGAGAAAGGGGCATGTAGTGAGAGAGGGGCTGTTTAGACATTCTTGGACCAATAGCTGTTTTTTTTTCTTTTGTTAATAGTTTATTTAACATAAAAAATGTGGTCAAAGTTGCATGGCTAGAAAATTGTGCTAAACTTTTGAAAGTGCTATTTTTCCCTCTTAATTTTGGGAATGAAAAGACAAAGAACTGTAATATAGAGTGTCAGAATTTTAACCTATATATGGGCCTTTGTCTCTTCTTTATTCCTCCAAATTTAGTTTTTCTGGGCTTCAGGAACCCTTAGCTAATTTTTTAAGTGCCCATACCATATTTGGCTGAGTATTTGTTTATCTTGTGTTGTGTTGCATATTATATTTATTAAGGAATAATGGGCAACTGTACAAGTTTCATCCTTTCTTTTTCCTTGAAAATTTCCTTTCTTTGAATTGGCATTGTGATATTTTGATGGATCTGATTTGCTGAGTTTTGAGCCATTCTTGAGTTTGGTGTCCACATTAATATTTTATATTTCTTACCTACCTAAAATACATTTGCTCAGTGATGACATAATTCATGTCTGTACTATAATTTTATGTAATATCAGTATTCAGTAATCTTCATTGTTAATGTTAGCGTTTTGCTCAATCTGGTGAGATTGCCAACTTAGTGACTAAAATTGAAAGTTTATGGCTACATTACAGGACAGCAAAAGGGAACCCTCCTGTTACTTTTGCAGTTGCTGCATGTGAGACCCAGAATGTAAGCGTGACTGTCCTTCCATGTTTTGGACTGTCCGAAGGAAGTCACGTAACAGCGAAGGAAATGTGGAGTTTGATGATGCTGGTATCTAATTTCCGTTGTGTTTTTTAAATGCTGGTTGCCTGCTTGATTTAATTTTCATTGGATCAATCCTCCTATCTTGAACTTCATGCTTTCAAATAGCAACCTTAGTTTTTGCTTGGATATTATCATACTCACTTCCTTAGATCCTGAATGTCACACAGTGCATAGTCTTCTTACAGAACTTATGTTCTTGATGTAGCAGGAATTTTTCCTGGCTGGATTTAGAAATAACTCCTCTGTTTTTCTCAGGATGGACAATTTGATCGTGCAAATTTCAATGCTGGTCGAAGCATGCCTTCATCTCCTGGGGAGGCAGTTTGTGCAGCGGTTTCAGCCTCTGCATGGGTAGAACCTCATGGAAAGTGTACTGTTGCCTTTTCTCTTGCTTGGTCTTCTCCAAAAATAAAATATTTAAAGGGAAGCTCATATCATAGGTAAACTCTGCTCCCTACCCCTCTCTTTATATCTTTGCTGTATTGACCTTGTGTATTGTTGATTCAGTTTCCCCTTTTCAAGCTTTATGTGGTCTTTGTGTCATGATTGCTCAATATCAAGCATTATTGACCATATTCTTTCCAGAACACATTCCTGGGTATACATGCCACCTGAAAACAGGAGGTTGAATACAGTAATAGAAAAGGCTGTGTGGCTTTATCTTCAATATCACATCTGAATCCTATGCTATTGATTTTGATTTGTTTTCCTTGTTTGGCCTAAACATTGTAGAAACTTGTGCTCTATATTGATTTCAAGATAGTTCATGACATTCTGTACCTCAGTATATGTAGTGCAGTGATCTTTCTGAAGTTCTTTTTTATTTATTTTTTATTTTTTATTTTTTATTTTTTACAGGAGATATACTAAATTCTATGGCACCTCTGAAAGAGCAGCTCTTCACTTAGTTCATGATGCACTGACAAGTATATGATTGGATTATGTTTTCTTGGCTAAAAAATAGAAAGTCCTGATTGAATTTTATTTTCAAGTTTTACCTTTCCCATTTGTTTTCAAATTTTTTAATCTTTTTAGTTTAAGTAAGCTGTAACCCAATTCTTAATGCATTCACTTTCTTCAGAACCTAAAAGATAATAACAGTGTGTTATTAATCAGATTACAAGCGATGGGAAGAAGAGATTGAGAAATGGCAAAGTCCTATCCTCAGGGATGAAAGACTACCAGAATGGTAAATTTAGTTCAACTATTTTGCTTTCACCATGGTCTTTTCTAGTTCCTGCTTTGATGTTGGGCGTTCTTCACTTTAAAATCATATTAAAACATTGTTTGTGCTTTTAAAATAGCCATTAGCATGTCCTGTAATTTGCAAGTAAGTGCACCTTCCTCTGTGCTAATTCAAGAATGCATTCTATATATAACTCTTATTAAGTTACTAGTGTTAAGGGCTTGCACTGTATTATGCCGATATCTAGGATAAAGACCTACAATTGCACTCTGCCTGTGTATCTTCTCTTTTTTCCGTTTTTGGTTTTATCTTGCTTTGTTGTGTTTCTCTCTTCCCTCTGGTCATGGCTACTGATAAAAAGAATTCCAAATTAAGGAAGTAAGGCCCCAAAAAAAATGACCCTTAAACAAACAGTTCTTGCTTGAGTTTACTTAGGCTTATCTCTGGCTTGAAACTTGATATGAGTTTATTTAACGTACAAGACATTGGCTGGAACCTCAAAATCTTGTGTAGGATCAATCGCAATTAATGATTCATTAAGTTATAAAATTTTAATAAAAAAGATAATAATTTAGGTTTGATAGGGAGTTCAAATTTGAGCTTGATTAGGTTATTCATCTACGAACCAAGCTCAAATATTAAAAAGTTTAATTGTGTTGAGCTCCAACTTGAAAATAAAGCTCAAATCAAGCTCGAGCTGAGACTCCACCCTGCCCAAAATTACTTGAGCTGAGCTCAAAGTCACAAAAGTTTGCTTCACTTGGCTCATTTTTTCAGCTCTAACAGCAAGGTTCTTTTCCTGTGCCCTTGATTTTCAGCCATCACCTCTGCAGCTGCAAAAAAGTATCCTGAGCAGATATCTGTTGGTCCTTAAGTTCAAAACAGTTGTAGTTGCTAAGTGCTTCATGCAGGATGCTATAAATTTTAGAATGCTCGTAGATTTTACCACAGTAACAGTTGTTCGAACCAAGGTTCCATTATATGTATTTTATTTAGCCTTGCATTACTGATGCACAATTCTTTTTCATAATTTTCAGGTACAAGTTCACATTGTTTAATGAGCTCTACTTTTTAGTTGCAGGTGGAACAGTTTGGATTGGTAATCATGTTTGGCCTAGTCTTTCACATTTTTATTTTAGAAGTGAAAATAGGCTTTTGGTTTCTGCACACATAAAAGTTAGTTAAGGTTTTTATCTTCTTTTGTACAGACTCTTCTTTACGAGAAGAAAACATGAAAAATGATCAACATCAACTATCAACGGTAGAAAACAGAGATGCTAAAGCAAATGAAGCTGAAGTGAATTGTTGGAGCAGTAAAGTTTCTGAACATACTACCACTCGTGGCTGTAATGGTTCTGCTGGTATTGGATATAAAGGAAACACTAACCACTCTATCCAACCCTTGAAGCTGCTTGATGTGCAGGATGATAGTGATGATGTTGGTAGGTTTCTGTATTTGGAAGGAGTAGAATATATCATGTGGTGCACATATGATGTGCACTTCTATGCATCCTTTGCTCTTCTTATGCTTTTTCCCAAGATTGAACTCAATATTCAACGTGACTTTGCCAAAGCTGTCCTGTCTGAGGATGGAAGAAAAGTAAAGTTTCTTGCAGAGGGTAATGGGGGAATTCGCAAGGTTAGAGGGGCTGTACCTCATGATCTGGGCACTCATGATCCTTGGAATGAAATGAATGCATATAACATACATGACACGAGCAAATGGAAGGATCTGAATCCAAAATTTGTGCTTCAGGTCTACCGAGATTTTGCTGCAACAGGGGATATGTCATTTGGTGTTGATGTCTGGCCTGCAGTTCGTACTGCAATGGAGTACATGGAACAATTTG
Organism: Rubroshorea leprosula; assembly: GCA_020521535.1. Lineage (NCBI taxonomy): Eukaryota > Viridiplantae > Streptophyta > Magnoliopsida > Malvales > Dipterocarpaceae > Rubroshorea > Rubroshorea leprosula. Next base: position 517,359 of record BPVZ01000013.1, read on the forward strand.
ATAGAGATAATGATGACCTCATAGAAAATGATGGGTTCCCAGATCAAACATATGATGCTTGGACTGTTCATGGTGTAAGTGCTTACTGTGGCTGCTTATGGCTTGCTGCACTCCAAGCTGCAGCAGCAATGGCTGTTCAAGTAGGTGACAAATTCTTTGCTGAACAGTGCAAAATGAAATTTTTGAGTGCAAAAACAGCATTTGAAGCAAAACTATGGAATGGTTCTTATTTCAATTATGATAGTGGGTCAAGTAGTAATAGCAAGTCTATACAAGCAGATCAACTTGCAGGGGAATGGTACACGGCTTCTTCAGGTTTGCCTCCACTTTTTGAAGATTTCAAAATAAGAAGTGCTCTCCAGACGATATATGATTTCAATGTCATGAAAGTTAAAGGAGGCAGGATGGGTGCTGTTAATGGAATGCACCCAAATGGAAAGGTTGATGAGACTTGCATGCAGTCACGTGAAATATGGACAGGTGTCACTTATGCAGTGGCAGCTAATATGATCCTTGCTGGAATGGAGGAACAGGCATTCACTGCTGCTGAGGGTATATTCATTGCAGGCTGGTCAGAGGAGGGATACGGGTAGGTATTTTACATAAAAATCATCTTCTGTTGCTGTTTCTAGCTGTTGTTTCTTATGAGACACTTTCAGTGCTTTGATAGTAGGTGATATGCATATGCATAAAAAATAATGGTAAAAGTTGCTTACATGTTTACCATACAACAGTACTTATTTTGACCATATTTATCACAAAAAAACTACTGGCAGTTAGTTATGCCAAGTTGAGAAGGATACTAATTACTAAAGTTTTTCTTTATTTCATTTTCCCAAGATGTTAATGCCTGAAATGGTCTCTGAAGTTAAGTATTTAGTATGATTCTTAGACATATTCTTCCCTTTGTTTAAAGAGAATAGATCATATAGAGAAACATTCCATGGATTATTGATGTTGAACTTTTGTTGAGGAATAAGTTTATAATTGTGGGGATTTGCTGTGGGTTAGAGTTGGATACAAACAACCAGAATGGAACTGCTATAAAGCAGCCACAAGATCCATGGTTTTGAAAGTCATTGGGGGTTTGAAGTCACATGAGGCTGAAGGGGCGAGCCCCATGATCCCATGTGTTTTAGATTGCCTAAAATTCAAATCTCTGATATCAAGCTTGGAGATTTCTTGGGGATTCCTGGAATGGGGAGGTTATACTGGTCTTCTTCTTTTGGCCCATTAGGTCCTTATTGTTCTGTTGTTTCTCTCTTGCATTATCACTTGAAAAAATCATTTTTTTTAAAAATTTATTTACCGTGTTTATGTATGCAATAAGCTAATAATAATGTTGTTCACATCTCGTTTTCCCCCTTGCATATAGATACTGGTTCCAGACTCCTGAGGCATGGACAATAGATGGGCATTTCCGATCTCTTATATATATGAGGCCACTTGCAATATGGAGCATGCAATGGGCACTATCAATACCCAAGGCCATTCTTGAGGCTCCTAAGATCAATATGTTGGACAGACACCATGTTTCACCCGCTAGTTCCAGATTCTCTCTCAGCGACACTGGTGTTAGAAAGATAGCAGACAAAGCAAAATGCTTTGGGAATTCCGTATTAAGCTGCACATGCTGACATTACATTACATGTAAGTTCTTGTTCATTAAGGTTTTTTCCTCTCGCTCTCATGAACCCTTCCCTGAAGAACTAAATGCCTGGAGGGTGTCGGGAAGTCTTTCTTCGTAGTCAGCTGAATAAAAACTATATATCTAAATAGGTGACAAATATAGAAGTCCTTTTATTTAATCATTAAATGGCGTCTGTAACTATTCTTTCATCCGAATTAGTTGACTATCTTATAGTCTTTTTTCATGTTTCTTTCGTTTTGTTTCCGATACAAGAAATGGAAATTTCCATTAGGCACTCACAGCTGGAGATCTCACAAGTCACAACCCCTGTAATATCGTTCATTTTTCATCTTATGAGTAATAGGACTTGGGATCATGGGGCTCTACCCTTCAACCTTATGTGACTTTATGCAGCAATATATATATATATATTGAAGAAAACATTATTTTAGGCCTCTTTGTAGAAAATATTACATTAAGTCTGGTGGATCGTTTTTCTCTTGTAGAAGTTGTCTTTTGTCCTGTGTTTTTGTTCTTCGCATCTGTTGCACTCTTGTGTCGTTTATCATTATCTCGACCACCAGCCCTTTTTTTTCTTTTTCTTTTTTTTTCAAGTACACTAATTTTACCTGTAGTTTGTTAGTATGTAGTTGTTTTAAATAGTTAGTTATAATATTTAAAAATATTTATTTATAAATTTATTTTAATTTGTTAAATAATAAATTATTTTATTAAGTATTTTTTAACATAATTATTCTATTTTATTAATTATTTTTAACCATTAAATTATGATAAAAATTTAAAAACTTTAATAACCCTCAAAAAAATAATGGTAGTCATAATCATAGCTTCTAGTTATACTGCAGTCACAATTCAGATGACACCCATCAACATGATACGCTTGGAGAGGTTTTATTCTAAGGGGCTTAATTTTATTAAAAATGATTTTACTAGGAAAGTGGGTGAGAAAATACAAAACAAATAATTAAAAAGTTTTGTAATGTGTTAAAACTTTATTAGGTTAACTTTTATATATTTTGATAATAAATTAATATATGAGAGGATGGTATGGTAAAGTTGTTACATAGATCCTATACAAGAAAAGAAAAAAAAATTTTCCATTCAAAAAAGTGTGAAAAAAGTATAAAGATTAATGTAACATTTATACCCATTGTTTGTTGTAATATTAAGGTTTTAAAAATATGTAAATAACTTTAAAATTTTCAAATAAAGAGAAAGTTTAAAGGGTGGGTTTGAAGTTCGAGCCACTCTGTTAAAAAAAAAAAAGTTTAAAGAAAAAGTTTAAAGAAAAAGTTTTCTTCTACTAAATCCTACCAAAAAATCTTCAATTTAATCCTTGAATTATTGTACAAATTATTGATTTGGTTATGAACTAAAAAAGTTTTTGATTTGGTTCATAAATTATTGTACAGACTCTTGATTTGGTTCCTAAATTATTGTACGAACCCTCGATTTCGTCTATACTATTTACCAATTTACCTTAAATTGGTCATTTCATACAAAATTAACTGACATACTTTATTATTAATGTAACACGTGATCATTAAATTATTATTTTTCATCATTAAATTATTATTTATCACTATTAAGTAATAGACACATCAATTTTTTTTTTTTGTATGAAATGATCAATTTGGGATAAATTAGTAAACATTAGGATCACATTGGTGATCCTTACAATAATTTAGGAATCAAATCAAAAAAAATTTTAGTCTAGAGCCAAATCAAAATCCATACAATAATTCAAGGTCCAATTAGGGTTTAACCAAATTGATACATTACAATCAATGTCTTTTTTTTTATTAGTTTGAGATAATTGAGGTGGACCGCCCTTTGTTTTTGGTAGATAATAGGCTTAGGTTTAAGGTTTAGGGCTGATAAAACGGAATTTAATTTCTCCAGTCCTACCTCCCATCACTTCCGTCCATCAATTTCAACTTTTAAAAGTGCTGGCCTAAAAGACAGGATAGCGTAGAAAGTTGGTTGATTTCATTGTTTATATTTTCATCAGCTTTAAACCCATTTTCAAATTGGATTAAAAAGGTAGACCACGATATATAACATAAAAAAATCAAACCAAACGCGAAATGTTTGGAGATCGCTAAACGCATCTGGACCAAGAAAGGCATTCAATACACTTCTATACATAAAAACAAAAAATAATAAATAAGAGAAGAGTTAAAAAGGTACAGAACTGGAAAATATTTTACACAATAGTAAGAACCCGTATCATTTTAGTGGTTATCTGATCCGTTAATGTAGCTACTTGTCAATATGTTTCACCCCCACCCCAGTTACAATTAAATAGTTATATTTAGTATGAGAATTTGTTATTTTACCGTTTAAATTATTTTAAATTATAAAATAAAAAAAATT
>BPVZ01000013.1:556812-568323 GCA_020521535.1 Rubroshorea leprosula
TATTCAATTAAATTCATTCTCTTACCAATAATGCTAGATTTAGTGCCAAAATTTATATTTTTAATATATATTTATGATAAAATATATTCTTAAGAATATAAATTAAAAAATCTAAAAAAAATTTTAAAAGATTATCCTTAAAATATTTTCCAACGAAAGAGCAATTGGGCCGGATCCTACAGTCAAACCTCCAAACGGCCCAGTCACTTCAGTCCAACAAATTCGTCAAACCTTAGCCCCAGAGGATCCCTCATTGTTCGCTCAAACCTCGAACACACCTCCGGATTCCCAAGCTCAGCTTCTCTTTCCCAACCTAAGCTTCGGATTCCCGAACCTCCACATTGTCCATTCTTCTACTCTGCGTTAATACTACCTGACTCCAAACTACCCACAATTCAATCTTCCTCTGAAACCCTAATTTTTCACTCCGTTTTCTCAATAAGTAATTTCTAATTCAGATTTCGCTTTCTCAACTAGTTTAATTCTTGAATTTTAAATTTTTTTTCCGGGAATTTTTATGAATTTTGATTGGATTTTACTCGATTTTCTTTTCGAATGAATATACAATGCTAGATCAATAACGATCGCAGCTTTGCGGAGCTCAAGAATGGAATGCAGGCTTTGATCCATCCGAACTATTCACTTTAAGGTTCGTTCTCGTCAATGTAGTTGCAAATAAAATGTATTCTTTGTTAATCTTGTTGAATTATTTCTATTTTGAACTGAATTTTATTTATTTATTTATTTTATGGCGAAATTGTGTTCTGAGCAGTTGATTGGTTATATTTTTTGGAGTTGAAAAGATGGCGCAGAGCAATTGGGAAGCAGATAAGATGTAATCTAATGCTGTTTACTGATTATTATTATTATTTACTGTTTGTTTTGTTGATTCTAGTGGTTTTATCATAACTTTAGGTTTTTATTGATCTTTTCATTTTTGTTGGTAGGCTTGATGTGTACATATATGATTATCTGGTGAAGAAAAAGTTGCATAACACTGCAAAGTCCTTTATGACAGAAGGGAAAGTTGCCCCGGATCCAGTTGGTAAAGTTTATAGCTTATGCAAACAATGCCTCATTCCTCTTTACATTTTCTTTTGGAATTAATGGCTTTATGATGAGACTTTTGCTTTGAGATGAAAAGTAGAAGTATAGGCAAGTTAATGCACTATAGACCATTTGTTTAGTTTTCATGATTTTAGTTTGAATCATGATATTGGACTTAATTTACTTGGAAGGTCAATCATTGTGAATTTTAGTGCTCATTGCTTAGCGAGCCTGAAGTCAATTTAGTGAACTCTTAGATAACGATGTTTTGGTTGAATGAGTGGTTTGTCTGAGAATGTTCTCATTTATGCAGCAATTGATGCTCCTGGTGGTTTCCTTTTTGAGTGGTGGTCTGTCTTTTGGGACATATTTATATCTAGGACAAATGACAAACACTCTGAGTCTGCTGCAGCATACATAGAGGTGGGTGGTTAGAAATTTGGAAGTTTAATTGTTGCTGTCAATTTGTTATGCAATTGCTGATTATTTACAATCCCTGAGATATCGATGTACAGGCACAACAAATCAAAGTGAAAGAGCAACAGCAACAGCAACTCCAGATGCAGCAGTTGCATTTGGTGCGTCAGGCTCAAATGCAGCGGCGAGATTCTAATCATCCTTCTCTTGGTGGTCCTGTGAATGCTATTGGTTCTGAAGGAATGCTTGGACAGTCCAATGCCAGTGCGTTGGCTGCCAAAATGTATGAGGAACGCATGAAACACCCAAATGCTATGAATTCAGATACGACACAGCCACTTCTTGATGCTCGAATGGCCCTTCTAAAATCAGCACCCAATCATCCTGGGTATGTGTACTTGTAACTTTTAGTGGAATGCTTTGTTTATCTTTTTTCCTTTTCTGGTGGATGGATGACTCTCTCCATCTCTCTTCTTCATGCCACAAACAGTCAGTTGGTTCAGGGAAATCATGGGAGTGTAACTGCAGCATTGCAGCAAATGCAGGCATGAACTCTATAAACCACTATAGCTCTACTTGGATAAAATTTCCCTGCAAAACCTTTTTACCCTTTCTGATTTGCTCTTTCAATTTGGTTGAACAATTAATTCTTCTTCTTTTGTAGGATATCAAACCTGAGGTAAACATGGGTGCCGCCCAAAGATCTATGCCTATGGATCCTTCATCAATTTATGGCCAAGGAATCATGCAGTCAAAACCGGGAATTGGTAATACAGGTACTCCACCTAATCTCGAGGTAGAGAATAGGAACTTATGATGAAACAAATTACAGCTTAGTTAACCATGCAACTGAAGCCTAAATTGAAGACCTACCATATATGGTCACTTTTTCTTTTTGGATACTATCACTTATCACCTGAGAACCCAATACTGTTATTTTGCAGGGTAAACTCTGTTGAGGCTACCACAAACCTAATCATGTCATCTTATTCATGAGCAATGCTAGGGGCACTCGCCTCCTGCACTCTCCGGCCAACACTTTCTCTTTTATTGGGCCACATTATTTTGGTTGTCGAGAGGTTGCGCCTGAAAGCTTTAAAGAAGCTTACGTGGCCCAATGAAAGGGGAAGTGCTGGCCGGAGAGTGCAAAAAGCGAGTGCCCCTAGCACTGCTCTCTTATTCATATATATTTGTGAACAACCACAAATTTCTTTCTAGAACCTTATTTATAATATGTGCAATTGTTATTCTCCATTTCTGTTGCATATTATTATCATCATTGCGACATATTAATTTGTAGTTATAAATCCTGCTTAATTACTCTTGGAGGCTATTTGGTGGAGCTTAAAAAGCATGTGCTTTAAAAGCACTATTTATGTCTCATAAGTTTGAAATTTTGTTAGAGGGAAATTCAAAAATTGTCTTTTAAAGTGGGTTTTAACTTTAAGCAAGTTTTGAAAAAGCTACACATCCAAGCTTTTTCAAAACTTGCTTAAAGCCCACTTAAAAAGCTAATTTTAAGTGTTTCCCTCCAACCAAATTTCAAACTTGTGACAGAGAATAGTGCTTTTGAAGCAAGTGCTTTTTAAGCTCCACCAAACGGCCTCTTAGTTCATTTCCATAGTTCAGGTTGGCGTCAACATGTTCAAGTATCTTTTGTCATGGGATGCATTGATTTCTGATTTTCCACTGCCACTACTTCATGAAAAACCTCTATTTTTCATTTCTTAGAAAAGCGAACCTTTTTTCTTGCATATTCAATGTGTGTACTTCTGTAAACTTTTACAAAATGATCTGGGAAATGCAATAGAAAACCAGGTGGGTTTGATAAATGCTGACAATCTACCATATACTTAGTGCTTCAGTAGCCATAGAGAGAGTCAGGTGAGCTTCTAATTTGGTTCTTACTTCTTCGAAGTATCTATTCCTAAAGGAAATATTATTTTAAATCCAGTCAGCTTAACTTATGAATGAAAGCTCCTTATTTAAGCCATTCTGGCTGTGCATTAATTCAGCCCTTGCTTTTATTTTTAAATGCACTTACATCAATCGTTCCTCTCTTACTCCAGGTTTGAACCCAGGAGTTGGTAATATTCCATTGAAGGGGTGGCCATTGACAGTAAGTTCTGAAATGAATTTTCCTTTGTATTCATTGAGAATATGTGAAGTGATTGATTATTTTTAACTGCCTTTCACAAAATTATATAGGGCATTGATCAAAGTCGGCCAACTTTAGGCCCACAAGTTCAAAAGCCTTTCTTACAGAATGCAAATCAGTTTCAACTGTTACCACAGCAACAGCAACAGCAACTCTTAGCACAGGCCCAGACACAAGGAAGTCTTGGTAGTTCACCAATATATGGAGATATGGATCCTCAAAGGTTTGCAGGATTATCTAGGGGAACTTTAAATGCAAAAGAGGGCCAAATAACTGCAAATGATGGATCTATAGGTTCTCCAATGCAATCAACTTCATCAAAAGTAAGATACCTTTTTAAAATACTAGTTTTAACTGTTAGTCTTCTAAATACATGTGACAACATGAAAATGCGATGCCTGAACAGGCATATTGCATTTGGAGAGTCATCAGCCAAAATTCCCTTCCTCTCTCTTGAAAATGCAATGCCTAATCAAGCATTTTTATAGAGTGGCTTCTCTTTGGTTCCTGTGTGTTGCCAAATTGCTTTCAGAACAAGTTCTGCTGGCCGAAGTAAGATTTTAGACAGGGTTGTAAAGAAGCTGGGTTAAATGGTTATATTTGTGCCCACGTCTTTTGTTCATTATAAATAACATCAAAAAGTTTCCATCTCTGTGTGTGTGTGTGTTTCGGCACGTTCATGCTTCTGCTAGCATGTTGTCATGCCATTTGCTTTGTATCTTCTCTATAGAATAAAGGTAAAGGTAACATGCATGCCATCAGTCATGCACCTTCCATTTTTCATTTTTATATATTTTTTTTAGTTTACAAATGAATGTCTAGTTCTTTTTTGGTGCAGATGTCAATGTTCTTTCTAATCTTAAAAGGTCTCATTTGTTTATCATGTTGGTGAAAAACAGTCAATCCTTCTGTGCTGATTTTTTCTGACCCTTTTTTTAAAGCAGATGAACCTGCCACCAATAAGACAATCTTCCTCTCAACAAGATCCTTTGCAATCACAGCAGGTGCAACAGGTTTTGTATACTTCTCCTCTGGAATTCAGTTCTTGGTTGTTGTGATGTCTATTGTTTTAGTATGCTGGTGCCAGCTGTTTGACTTGTGTTTTCAGATGTAGTCAACTTTTAATTTTCCTTTATTTTTCACTTTTGGGCTTGGAAGTGAATACAGTTGCTCGTGTGTTTTGATAGAATAACCGGAAAAGGAAAGGACCATCATCTTCTGGACCTGCTAACAGTACCGGTACTGGAAACACAGTTGGTCCTTCCCCTAATTCTCAACCGTCAACCCCATCAACTCATACTCCAGGTGATGGAGCTGCTATGTTGGGGAATATGCAGCATGGTGCTAGCATGTCAAAATGTTTCGTGACGTATGGATCTGATGGAACCGCTGGTATTGCATCGTCAACAAACCATCTGGTATGTACCCTTGAGAGATTTTTAGCCAACCAACCTATAGCCGTGAAGGAGGCATTTCAAACCTGTGATACTGAGTGCATGCTAGTGTTACAGCAATTCTGCATGTATTTCTTGGTCTTGCCACACCATGTCTAACTGGTTATCTGTTCTTAATGAAAAGTGTCTATCTTGAGATAAAGAGTATGCCTAGTATTGTTTGTCTGCCAAGCAAGGCCCTTAAGACTATGGTCCACCTGTTCACAAATACACAGTTATGCTTTATATTGTCAGTTTGATCAGCAACATATATTACACACACGGTGAATTTGTGCCTGAATTCACTTTTAGATCTATTTGATGTATTTGCACTGAGACACTAAACATCCAAGAAGTTCTAATTCTTTACTTATCAAACTCAAACACTAATACTTAATTACAATTTTTTAGTTTAAAGAATCCAAGTTTTGAACTGCACCAAGTATCCTTGTCATATATATATGGCCTGGCATTTATCACTTCCAGGTTTTAAAGTGCTTGCTTATGCTGGAATCCCTTAATACAGGATGACATCGAACAGTTTGGAGATGTTGGATCCTTTGATGACAATGTGGAATCTTTTCTATCACATGATGATGGAGATGGAAGAGATTTGTTTGGTACATTAAAACGAAACCCTTCAGAGCATGCAACTGAGACTTCAAAAGGTAATGGATGATCATATGCTTTTGTTGCTGCTATTCTCCAAAATGACACTGACTTTAACACTTGCTGTGTTTTCTTGAAAAAAATTCAGGATTCAGTTTCAGTGAAGTTAGTTGTATTCGTAAAAGCAATGGCAAAGTCACCTGCTGTCATTTCTCTTCAGATGGAAAGCTATTAGCCAGCGCTGGACATGACAAGAAGGTATGATAAGCTGTAGCATGCAAATATTGTATTATCTGTTTTGAACATGTTAAAGGGTCCTATAAATGTAGGAAGAAACTATCAATTATTGTCATTATGCTCTCTTATTTGTGAAAATGATTTCAATGTGATCCCATAATTCTTTACTTTATCTGTAACAATGCATTTGTGAGACCTGCTATGGTTACTTAGATAGCAGATGGAAATTATATAATGATTTGCATGGTTGTGTTCATGTCAGTAGGCTGTTATTTGGAACATGGACACTCTTCAAACTGACTGCACACCGGAGGAGCACACTCTTATTATCACTGATGTCCGCTTCAGACCGAATTCGACTCAGCTGGCAACATCTTCATTTGACTCAACTGTGCGTGTTTGGGATGCTGCACAGGTAAAGCTGCTACCATCTTTGTAATATTTCATACAGTGTTCCCCAGTGCTCTGTTTAAACTCAAGCTGGCAACATAATATGTTTGGAAATCATTTTAACTTTCAGTTCTGTAAAATGTGTAATCATCTCTCTTCAGCATTTTAATACCAATTATTTGTTTGCCAATATTTCTTAGTGAATTGTCATTTTGCCTTTTGATTTGTTAATATTCCTTTCCAGGGTCCAGTTAATAATATACCTCAATTTTATTTCTTCAATAAAATTTCAATTAAAGCTGGGTTGTAGTTTGTTGAAGAAGATGAGTACGAGCTTGTGTAGGTTTGGTTGTTGGGGTTGGGACCTATTAGATGGATGACAATGGTTGCTTGCATCTGAAATTGTTAATTGTGGGTGTCAACAATCATCTGATGTGCTTTAAGCTTTTATCTGATAGACACATGTGCTGCATGTTGCAAAACCTGAAATTTTATGTGCATTATAGGGTTAAAGAGTTGCCAATTCTACCCTGCTCAAGTTTCAATCATGTTTCACATAACTTGGGGACTTATTTCTGGTGTCCTTGCAGCCAAATCATTGTGTAAGGAAATATTCAGGGCATAATGCACAGGTGATGTCCCTTGATTTCCACCCAACGAAGAATGAGTTATTCTGCTCCTGTGATTCTAACAGTGAGATCCGCTTCTGGAACATCAATCATTATTCTTGCACCCACATCTTTAAGGCTAGCCTTCTAATTCCCTTTTTATGCTTTGTACTTCTAGAGTTTTGGTGGTTCTGTCTGTTTGAAGTTTATCTGTTAAAGTGCTTTCACTAAATGGTTCAGGGAGGCAGCATACAGGTCAGGTACCAGCCAAGGTTAGGACAATCATTGGCTGCAGCAGCGGAAAATGTTGTGTCCATCTTTGATGTTGAGACTAATATGAGAACACGTTTGTTGCAGGTAGAAGTATTGTTACTGAATTCTAAAGACTTGGAGAAAATGACATACTTCTTGATTCTTGTGCTCAGCGTAATAAATTTTGTTCCATCTGTCACTCACCTGAGTCCTGACTGCATTATTTTGGTTCCCAGGGGCACTCTACTGCGATCCACTCTGTTTGTTGGGACACAAATGGGGATTATTTAGCCTCAGTCAGTCAAGAGTCTGTGAAGGTGTGGTCACCGGCTACTGGAGATTGCATTCATGAACTCAGTTCCAGTGTAAACAAATTCCATTGTTGTGTTTTTCATCCAAGCTTTTCCACACTATTGGTCATTGGTGGCTACCAGGTGCCATTTTGTTTTTTCTTATGCTTATTTTCAATAAAGTTAGATCATCTAGAAATTGTGAAGTTTCCTAACCATCAGGCCTAGGATGTCATCTTTCCATTGCATTTTAACATCCTTGAAAACCAAATAATTTTTCTCATGTCTTGCCTGCACTTTAGATGATCTTATTCTTAGAACCATACCCAGATAGAGTGATTTTTTGATCTTGCATTTTTTGTTCTTGAGAAACAGCTTTGTTTTACGTTCTAATACTAGATGGCTTTCTGCCTAAAATATCTAATGCTAAATTTGAAATTGATGTCATTTCATTGTGTTATCCCTTTACCCTTGGATCAAATCCCTTATTGGCCTTGACTGCTGATATATGTCGTTTATTTCTAATTTCTTTTCTTCCATGTTCACTAATCTTTGACAGTCTTTGGAACTATGGAACATGGTTGAGAACAAATGTATGACGATTCCAGCCCACGAGGGTGTAATATCAGCCCTGGCACAGTCACCAGCAACCGGAATGTTAGCCTCTGCCAGTCATGACAAATCCGTAAAGGTCTGGAAATAACTAATCTGCTCAAGGTCTGGAAATAACTAATCTGCTCAAGGTCTGGAAATAACTTCTCTGCTCCTTGAGCAGACAATCTTCCAGTAGCAACTCTTATTCGTCTTAAATTATCAATACCAGGAGATTTCAAAAATGGAATCCCCACAAACCTTATTTAATCTGATTTGATATTGTTTTGTATTGCATTAATAAGCTTGATGTCATTGTCCTGTGTCGATTGTTGATTGCTAACTATATTTATCCAAAATATATAACGATGTTCTTGTTTTGTTCTGGCTTGTGTGTGATTATGATTTAGTAATACAGGATACGCGGTTGGAAAATTTCACTGTTTCAACATTTTATATACATATTGATTTAGCTGGTGGATGCATAAAGGTCTTTCTAATCAAATAATAAGAGTATGATTGGTAAAACTTATAAGTATTTGAGTTTTTTTTTTTTTTTTTTTTATATATATATATTATTCATGTTTCATAAGTTTAAATTTTTATTGAAGGAAAAATTTTAAAATTGTTTTTTGAAAGTGTAAAAAGTGAGTAAAAAAAAGTTTTTAAAAAATAAAAATTTGAAATTTTTTAAAATTTATTGTTTAAGGCCTTTTTAACGTTAAAAAAAATTAAAAAATATAAATTTTTAAGAAAAAAATTTAAACTTATAAAATATGAATAATTTAAAAAAACTCAAAACACTTTGAAAGCTAAACTCAATATGTCCCAAGTTTATCTTAAGTTTGGGTTCCTCTCAGCTGTTTCCAACAACTGATGAATGTGGAATGTTTGGAAATATTATTCATTCATCTTATCAGATACTTTAGTTTCATTTTATTAATTATTCATTGATTTAAAAACTTTAATCTTTGAACAAAAATTCAAAAATGTTTTCTTCAATTCGTCTATGAAGGTATTTAATACTTTTACAATATAAGATTTATTAAGAGTGTTCTTTCTCCTACAAAGGATTGAGAAAAATCGTAATTACATGGTTAAAAACAATAATAAAAAATTAAAAGGTTTCTAATGTATAAAGAAAATTTATTAAAGATATTTAAATAATTTTATAATATATTTTAAGAGAAAATATGTATATAAGGATATAAATTTTGTTTTTTTATCTAAAAATATGAACTTTACATATTTTAAAATAAAACAATAAATTTTTATCTTTTGTATTTAAAACTATCAGTTTTGTATCAACTATCAAAATAACTCAGTGGTTATTTTTTTTTGTTGGAAGTAAAAGATCAAAATTCAACTCGTATGATACGCAGATAGAGTGAGACAAAGGATCTGAGTTCAATTTGCATGATATGCGAGTGAAGTGTGATAAGGGATGAGAGATGATTGTCTCTCATTATATAATTAAGATTAAAAAAAAATTATCAGTTTTGTAATTTTTTATTTAAAAATTAATTAAATAATTAAGAAAATTATTTATCATGTTATGATTACTATCAAATTAATTCCTAAATTAAAAAATACAAAATCAATATTTTTAAATAAAAAAATTAAAAATTTATTATTTTATTTAAAAATTAATAAAATTTATATTTTTAAATAATAAAAATAAAAATATTTTATCTTTATATTTACATATTTTCTCAATAAAAATATTAATACATATTAATTTTTACTTTTCTCCTCCTACAAACAGAAACAAAAAGCTGGATACAGCGTGGCGTTAGAGGTAGGGCATTTCGTGCTTTAAAACTTTAAAAGGTTTGTTATGTTAATAAAACAAAGTGTGGGCAAGTGGTTAAACTCGATTCTGCTTCCATTTCAGCCTCCATCTCTTCTCTTCCCCTCTTCTTCGAGACATGGAAACGGGAATCAATAATGTCGACGATAACAAGGGCAAATCCCTGATCAGAAGCCAAGAGGAAGACGATTCTGAGCTTGAAGTTGAGGAATTTCCTGAGGAATTCCGATGTTGCATTTGCCTGTAAGTTTTTTTACCTCATCCAAAGCGTCTGTCGATTCAAGTTGAAAAATTCAAGTGTTTGGTTTTTCAAGATTCGTTTTTTTTTTTTTTTTTTTTTTTTTTTTGGGCTGAATCAGTTATTAATTATCAAAATCTGATTGTAGGAAACTATTTTTAATCTAGTGTTTATTAACTTTAAGAAAAACTTCATAGGATCGATGTGCTTTTATTTATTTATTTTGATTTGGCAATTTGGGTGTGCCTGGGTCAGCTTGTGTGCACCTCGAAACTAATCCTTATCCGGTCGGATAGAAGGCAGGTCATCTAGGCCTAAAGAAAAACCCATGTGTGATGTATCTTTTGCAGAAGCAAGCACAGCGAAATTGTAAATATTTTCATCTTTCATTGGTTGACAAGTGATATGTGAATTTCCTGTCAACCTTATGCTAAAAATGATGTCCATATTAGCTTATACTTGTGGAGAATTCTGGACCCCTTTATATTTCTTCTATCTATTTTATGACCTCTTTTGCATTGTTGCTCACAGTGCCAAGGAAGGTACTGGACCTCTTTTTTTTTTTTTTTTTTTTTTTTTTGGGAAATTGAGAAAATTAAGATATAGTCTTTTGCTTAATTTTCATTTATATATGCTTTGCCTTTCCAATTTTCTTCAGAATTGTACATTTAGGAAAACTATGAGGCTGGGGAACAGGGTAGACTTTGTTTTGAGGTGAAAACCTTCTCTGGAGTGCCTGAAGGCCTCAACATTTTATGGAATAATATAACATCTTGATCCGATGGCTAAAGCTGTTAGCTTGTTGCTCCATCCCTATACATGAGGCCTGCATTTCTCAAATAATAATATTAGTATTTTTTTTTTTTTTATGATGAAATAATAATAGTTTTCTTGATATAAGTCCATACATAAAATCTTAGCACATCTTCTATAAACGAAACTTAGTAGCTCACTTTCATTTATTGTATGGTTGTACGTTGTTTCTGGATTTTTGTCTTTTTGAACTTCTTTTTTCAACTCTTTTGCCTACAGATATAAACACTTTTGAGCTCAGTTTTCTTTGATATTACAGGGAACTTCTTTACAAGCCAGTTGTATTAGGTAAGGGGCAAGTAAACTACATAGTTATGTAGTTAAAACTGTATGGAGCTTTGACTATCACTATTTGCAGCTTGTGGCCACATATCATGCTTCTGGTGCATCTATAACGCTATGAATTTTTGGAATGAATCTCACTGTCCAATTTGCCGGCATCCATATAATCATTTCCCAAGCATCTGTCAGCTGCTTCATTTTTTGCTTCTGAAGTTGTATCCTATAGGGTATGAGAGAAGAGACAGACAAGTAGGAGGTACATTGTTTTTTAATATCCACTTTCTCAAATGCTTGAATATCTACATTACCTAGTAAACAAGTTGAATCGGGTGGGTT
>BPVZ01000013.1:587662-606814 GCA_020521535.1 Rubroshorea leprosula
TTGCAAAAGACTTTCTTTTAATATTTTTATATACCCTGATCATTTTCTAAATGGAAAACGTGGACTATATAGGTAGAGTTTGATAGGTTGCAATTAACGCCATTTTTTTCCAAAGATGACAATTTCGCCATTCACTCATGCGGGCCCGGCTATGCTTTTCATTGAGAAGCATACTTACTTGACATTTTCATGCTTTGTAAAAATAAATGTTAATATTATTAGTATAATTATTATTTTTTTTATTTTGATTGCATAATAAGAAGTAATTATCTCTTACTTTTTATCTTACTTCACCTGCATATCACGTGATTCGAATTTAGCTCTTATTTTCAGTAAAAAGAGATGACCATTAAATTATTTAAGTTGTTGACAGTATAATTACTATTTTAAAAAGAAATAAAAGAGGGCAATTGTAGTTCCTATGAGTACTAGAAGGAGAAAGGGAGGGGCTACCTTCTGGCTTCAACCCGCAGGTGTTCCCCGCTAAGGCAAGTGGCCTATGCTACTTGTCCTAAAACATGGGGAACATGTTACAATAGCGTTTATACGAAAAAAATACCTTATCAAAATACATTACATGTGCTTATAAATGAGGTTGTTGTTTTGTGCAAATTATATATTTTATAACAATTAATAAAAAGTGATATGGTAAATTGTATATTTTATAAATATTAATAAAAAAAAACCATTTCAATATCAGACTTATCCTTCATTAATTAGTATCATATGTGTAAAATAGATTGCACATCACTTTTTATTAATAAAAATTCATGCATTTACAAAATGATTTAAAAAATTTTATTTACACAATCGACACATGAAATCTTTACTGAGTGAAATGCCAGCCTCATTGTGACAATTATTTTGAAAATCATTAAAATATACAAGGCTTTGTATATTTTAAAAGTTACAAATACTAGTTTTGTGTTTTATTTGTAAAACTTTTAAAATGCCTATGAACTTTCCTATAAAGGGTGATAGTTTCCTTCCATGCCAAACATTCCCCTGATGTGCACAAACATTTTTTAAGTTCTGCTTGAATTTCTCTAACTCAAGACTTGTGAAAAATTCAGATGATTATGATTTTCTTCCCATGTTTTTTCTTTTGTGGAAATATTCATCCAAGAAAGGGGTTGCACTCTTGTCTTGAGAGACTGAAATAGGAACTTTAATGAGGAATGTGCATGCTATGCTGCTTTACTCCTGAATTGTAAAAAAGTCGATGATCTTTTCCATGACATCTGATCTTGTTTCAGGCCACTAATAATGGGGTGTTTTGATTAAAAAATAGTTGTTATAGTGGAGGTGGATGGTGCACTGTTGTTCAAATGTCATTTGATGAAATTGAGGAATCTTCAATTTCCAATGAACCCTTTTTTTTCTTCCTAAAAATATGTTGAGTATGGAAAATTTTTCTGTGGTGAGAGCATTAATTGTTTGTTTTTAACTGATGGAAGACTAACAAGAAAACTGCCTCTCCCATGTGGATATGCATTGCTCTTGACTGTTGTTTTCTAAACTCTATGTGAGGTCACATTTTGGGTAAATGGTAGGGTTGAGGACACCAATGTTTTTGTTATGATTATGAACTTAATATGTAATTTTATTAGTTTATAATTTTTTTTAAAAAAATATAATATTTAAAAATATATATTTATAAATTGATTTCAATTTGTTAAATAATAAATATTAATATTTATAAGTTATTAGTTGTTTTTATCTATCAAATTAAGATTATAAATTTGATAATATCAGTGGCCTTAACAAAATTAATAGCAGTCATAACCATAGCCAAATGTTAGCTCTTAATCTGAATATCATGAAGGGAGAAGAGGGTAGAAATGTTACTTCACTATGAAAAAACAAAAAACCTTTTTGATTCTCAAGAGGAAAAAAAAACCACTATGTTGTGTGTATTTGGACATTTGTACACAAACTGGTAACTGTGAAAACAGCAGCACCTTTTTTTGCTCAGCAGCAGCATTGTGTTTATATTAGAAAACGACGAAGGTAGCTTTCAAATAGGGCCTGCGAAAGTGTTTGTTGTAGAAATGAAAAAATCTTGACATGTGCTTCGAAGCTACCGTATTGCAAGTCCATACAGATTGCAGGGTGCAGAAAGCCCCTAGTGGTCCGAAGGAGACTTTCTCATTCATTGTGACATCACACATCCTTCTGATGCTTTTGTAAGGTCAGAAAATGATGAATTAATTGGGGTCCTCTCAAGGGAAAGGGATAAAAGGCCGTGAGGATGATCATGAATTTAGTGATTTAACTAAAACATTTTTGTGTTGTATCTTTGGTCCACTTAATGCAGGCATCCCAAACATGTCTCAATCTTGAGTTTGTGGGTAATTGATTATACACCTGATCCTGGATTTTGACCCATGAATGCTTAAAAAAGGAAAAATGAAAAAGGTGGGGTTCAAGGAATTTTTTTGCTTTCATGGAAGAATTTGTTCAACCCCATGACCATAACTCGAGAATATTTTACTCTCATGTATATATGAGGATGGAAACAAAGGAAACCTGAAAGACCCAATCAAGCCGGTGCAAGAGTGAGTTTTTAAGAGTGTTTTTTTGGAACTTGTGTAGTTCTGGAGGTTGGGGGAAAGGGACATAAAGGGAGGGGTAGGATTTGAAACCCATACCATGGGTGCCATCCACAAGGAGCAAACTGACTATAATAACCTGCAAGTGTGAGATAGGGGTGAAGGTTGTCCAAGTTTGCCTTGGTATAAATCCTCCCATGGTTAAGTCATATGAGAGTAAAGATGCATAGCAAGTGTATTTGTGTGGAGAGAGGGAGAAAGCACAACTTCCATTACTCAAACCAGTTACAAACAGGCCACAAAGATGACAGTTGACAGTTGACAAATAAACTGGTTTCAATGATTAGCTTGGAAGAAACATAAGTTTTTCAGATATAAAAGCAGCACAGGAAGAACTTAAGATGATTTGGTGTAGATACGGATGCCAACAGCAAGACCTAAGATAGCAAGGGGAACTAGGAATTGGAGGAGCTTGATGATGAACTCTGATGTTTTGTCCTGATTGTAATGCGGTTGTTTTGGAGGCGTATATGCTTTCTTCTTGGGGATAGTTGACACATCAATCTCTCCAACATGGTACTCCGCCATCATTTCTCTAGCACTAGTGCTATGACCAACATCCTCAAAATCGTCAGTTGCATCCTTCCCTGCAGAAAATAGAGACCAGATGCCAATTGGAGTTACTAGTGGTTACCAGTGGTATTTTAACTCAGACTAAAACAAATAGAAAGACATATCCTTAACTGAAAGAAAAACAAAACAAGTTCTGAGTTTTATACCAGTTGCTGACAATAAAACTTCATCACCACCAGGATGGTCTTCCAAGAAATTTGTCACATCATAAACCTGTCTCAAAAATTTTAGACGGACACTGAGATAAAGTAAACAATATAAAAATTTGGATTAGTATTAACCTACAACAGCTGAAAACATTTTATCACAAACCAAATACTTATAATTTGAAAATTCAGAAAATATTTTAGAATGAGATTGTCATACTGGTTTACCATTATTTTAACCACAGCATGTAATAAGTTGAACTTTGATCTTTTCTAAGATCTGTTATTCCTTGTCACACTTATGATCTAGTAATTGAATGTGCACAGTCTTTTTATTTAATTAAGAACATAACTGAAGATCAATGAATTTAGTAGGACATTGGAGCATTAGTGACTAGAAAACTTGAGTCTCATGCCAAAACCAATCTCTTTCTTTACTTTTAAGCCCAAAAGGAGTAAAAACTCTAAAACAACAAATACTTTGGTGGCTGGTACTACTTGGAAGTTGCAGCTAAAATAATAGAAACTCAAAACAGATGGAAAATAGTTCTTCAGAGAAACTAACTGACTAAAATAACAGGCATGCAGTTGCAGCAAAAATGAAGAAAATCCTGCCGTTGAATATGTTGATTTTGCAAGAGCTTATGTACTTGAATGAATATAGGATTGTCACCGGAAATTTTGAAACAGTTAACTCAATTGTACACATGATTATCTAATGCACCTGAATCTATTTAGTGTAAATTAGTCCCCTTTGGAAACATTCTCAATAATATAGTAGAGAATGGGCAAAGCTGAGGATGGAACTTCATCCTTCCATTCTTATCCTCAATAAAAAATAGGCAAAAACTGAAACTAATTGATTTCTATATAAGCCTGCATTTTATATGAGCATCAAAATCTTGAACTCAAAAATGAGTTCTTCCTTTGGATGATTGACATATTTCATAAAAGAATACCAGAATTATGTATTGAATAGATACAATTTCACATCTCATGTTATTCAGAAGATGCATAGGTCTAATTTCAAAGTTCTAAATTTCTATTTTGGCTGTGCTAGTGGTTATTCACACATGTGAAAGGTTGAAATCTACATCAAAATGCAATAGGACAAATTATATAAATATAATAACTACTATCATATAAGTAAGTATCAACATATATAGTTGTGTGAATTTGATAAACATGTTTTTCCCTTCATCCCGGCAAAAGATGTCAATTCACATGGCTTGAGAGACTTAACCAAAGGGAACAAAAGCAAGCAAAAACAAAGATTTTGATTACATCCAACCAGTTCTATCACAATTAATACAGGAGCAGGATATTGGATCAGAAAACACAGCCACTATGAAACAACCAAAAGCCAAATCAAACACGGTTATGGCTTCAATGACATCCACATCCAAAGGACTTAAATGAGAAAGTACAAACTAAAACCGTCAAGGACAAATTCGATCAAGATATCAATAAATCAGCCATATACAAAGACTTCAACCCTCGCGTAGGGAAATATATTAAGCCATGAAACCACAACATGGCAAGCCAAAAATAGAAACCCAAATGAAAAAAATGCAAAAAAGGATAGGTACATTGAAAAAAAATATAACCTTGCCATCAATGATGAGCCAACAGTCTTTGAGGGTGTTGTGCTCGGAGACTTGAGCCAAAGTAAAGACCTTTCCATCACCACCCATTTGGTTGTTTCTCAATTATTACAAGTTAGAGAACAGGGAGACGAGTGTACCAGATCAAGGAAGAGGGTAAAGAAAAGTGAGGGATGAGAAGATGGGTGGCGTTTTAAATTGGAAAAAGAGACGAGTCAATCTGTGGGCTAACAAACCTAGAGGCTGTGTCCCTGATTGCTAACTGAAGAGGTTGAGAAGATTGGTACTAAATTAGTAGAGAAAGGGAGATGCAGTTTTGAATTGAATTTGGGTTGTTGGCAAGTGAAGATTTTTTTTTATGTTTCTTGATGGGGCTGGTGAGATTATTATTATTTTTTCTATGGGGCAGGTGAAGATTATTTTAATTTTTGTTGAAGTTGAATACTAAGTTACTAACGGTGTGCACCTGGCGCTTGAGAGCTAGTGGTAGTGGCCACTTCAGTGCATTCTCCCTTTTTCTTTGGTTTGGGTTAGAAACTCACCCCTTAAAAATATGTTCAAAAAAAAAAAAAGTTACTAACGGTGTATCCATTTTACGTCCTCCAACAAAAAGGAACAAAGTTCTACAATCGAGACATCTCACTAGTATTTTTATTTCAGGCTGTACATAGTGTCAGTGGTGCATTTAGACTATATATCACTGCAAATACTAATTAGCCGTTAGGAGTATCATTTTTTTTTTTTTTAAAACAGTTTTGTCATGGTGCGAGTTTCGTGGAAGAAGATATGCACTTTTCAGTGGCTCTAGTTATTGAGCCACACAAGGCAAGTGCGTTAGGTGTATCATTTAATAGTTAGAATTTTGTAATTTATTATTAGATTGTAAAAATATATTTTTAATATTTTTATACCCTGATATCATTTTATAAATGAAAAACGTGGACTATACATAGAGAGGTTGATAGGTTGGGATTGACGCCAATTTTATTTTATTTTTTGGTTTTGGTTGCGCAATGAGTAGAAGTAATTATTTATTATTTTTTATTTCACTTCATTTATGTATTATATTATTTAAATTTATAATTTTTTATTTTTAATAAAATAATATAACCACTAAATTATTAATTATTTAAGCAATTGATATTAACGTCATTTTTTTTATAAAGAGGGCAATTACGATTCTTATATGTACCAGCAGAATGTCGATCGGAGGGGCTACCTTCATATTTCAACTCTCAGGTGTCTCCCATGAGAGTTGACGAAAAACAATGGTTAGCCTATGTAACTTATTAATTACGAAAGTATTAACTCCTCAATTTATAATATAAAAGTTTTAATTTTTTAATTTTTTAATGTAAATGAAAAAACCCAAAATGAATAATGATGTTGTGTGTTCATTACAACTACGTTATTTATTGCCATGTATTGCCATGTTAGCACCAATGTGGTAATCCCTTGCCAATCATGACTACTACCATGTCATAGACATAGTTTTTTACTTATTGTTAGATCTAGTAAAATTGGATTTAATAAGAAAATTTGACTCAACTCATTCACTATGAGTAGAGTTATTAGTTTAAGCTTCTAAAATATAATTAGACTAACATTATCCAAACCAGATTGAGTTGGATCAGAATTGAACCAAGTCAATTCGAAATAATCTAATTAAAATTAATTAATTTTTTTAAATTTAAAATTTTGATTAATTATATTTTTAATTTTAATTTTTAAATATAAAATAAAATAAAATACTATAAAATAATTATTATTTATTAAATTATTAGTGTTAATATTAATTTAGTAGATTTTTATTAAATAATTAAATCAAAATTAAAATTTTTTAAAGAAAAATAGAGAAAATATTAAAAATTTTTAATTTTAATTTTAATTTTTTAAAAATTAAGTCTAATTGACCCAATTCAAGATTTGTGTGGATGAGTCATTGGTTTACTCTTTTAACCCAAAATTTAAAAGGATCAAACTTGATAAATATAAAATTTGATATGACTTGATCTGAATTCATCTAATTTAACTTGTTTATCAAATCTAATTTTTATTGTTTACAATAGTAATCCATGATGATAAGAAATTGCCACATTAGTGCTGACATGGTAATGGATAATGGATATTTAACGAGTACATGGCATTACCATCTATTTTGAATTTTTTAATTTAGGATGAAAAGATAAAAAATTTAAATTTTCATATTGTAAGTTAAAAGGGTTGACATTTTCATAATTAGTTAGGGTAAGGGCTGGGCATAGGTTTTCACTGCTAAGAGTCTAAGACAAGTGGCCTATGCCACTTATCCTAAAACGTGGGGAAGACGTGGGGAACAAGTTGCAATTGTAAACATTGTCTTCTATAGCTTACAAGTAATCATTGTGTTTATACAAAAGTAATCAAAATATACTAAGGAGGTTGTGATTTTTGTGTGAATTGTATATTTTATATTTATTGATAAAAGGTAATTTGATAAATTATATGTTTTATAATTATTGATAAAAAAAAAATCATCTTAATATTAAAAACTCATTTCTCATTAATAATTATAAAATATGCACTCTATGCCTAACAAACTACATATCACTTTTTGGTTTAGAAAGATCCATGTATATACAAAATGACCTAAAAAAAAAAAGCTATTTACAAAATAGACATCTGAAATCTGATTGAGTGAAATGCCAGCCTTATTGTGACGCTTATTTTGAAAATCACGAAAATATAAGGCTTTAACTTGCTTCTTCTGTATACAAAATTCATAATAAAGCTCTAACGCCTTTGGAAATTAAACACCTTCATGGACATAGCAAAGATGGCTGCAAAGAGTACTGTGAACCCCAAAACCACAGCTGCCACTACTCCAAGAAAATCATGTCTAAATCCAAAGTAACTCTTCAGGAATTCTTCAACAGTTTCGCCT
The DNA here is from genome assembly GCA_020521535.1 of Rubroshorea leprosula. Lineage (NCBI taxonomy): Eukaryota > Viridiplantae > Streptophyta > Magnoliopsida > Malvales > Dipterocarpaceae > Rubroshorea > Rubroshorea leprosula. Next base: position 595,521 of record BPVZ01000013.1, read on the forward strand.
GATTCCATTTGGTTCTTCAAATCTCCAAATTGTGATACCACCAATCCATATAGGGTCCAAGACACTGGACATAGCCAATAGTACCATCTCCACCATATAGGAATCCTCTGTTATGTCAAACATAAGTTATATCAATACAACTACATGTAAAGGGAATTTTAAAAAAATAAACAGAATTGAAAAGCCTGCACTCACAGGACGAGGAACTACGAATCCAGAAAAGAGGTTCCATATTCCATAGAAGGCAGAGGATACAATGGCAGCGATATGGTGGTTTGGAGTCACAGCCACTGCCATCATCCCATAGTAGGTGAAGTACAGTAACGTGAAGTACATGAAGAATAGGTACCAAAAGAACTTGGTAGGAGTCCACTCGAATCCAATCATTGCATAAACTATGACACCATAAACAACTGCTTGAGCAAAAACATATGGGAGCTCAATTAAGACCTGTGCAATAGCATATGACTTTTCTGAGTACATTCTAGCAGCTCTTTCTCTGTAAAATACTGTCCTTTCAATGGCCACAACTGGCTGCACGGATGAAGCATTCTGGACGCCAATGAAGAGAACAGCTGCGTACATGGAACCCATTGCGTTGAACAAATCTTGTTGCTTTGTCCTGCTTTTTGCCATGTATGATATATTAGACAAAGCATTGATACAAACAAATTTTGTGGTAGTGGTTGTTAACTTACTTTTTGGATCCAAGGTCCCAGAACATTGTCCCAAACATCAAAGCTATAATGGTTGTGAAAAGAAACCTCACGGCAGTGTATAGCGGGTTACGCCAGTATGACCAGTGTTGCTTCCATAAGCAAGCTACAAATTGAGTCAGGAATGACTGAGAGTACTTTGTAGGAAAATAAAGTTCTTTTGAACCAGGAGCCGGTGTGCTCAAGTCTTTGATGAGTTCTTTGTTTGTCCTGAAATTTATAGCCACATTAGTTATAAATTTGAGCAAGAAACTAACTGAAAATGGAGACAAATAGATTATCCAAATTTTTCACTTGTATAGCTCTGAGTTCTTGTAGACTTCAGCAAAATTAATTCCCAAATCTAATTCCAGTGCTGCAGTGGTAACTTCTAGCATCCAAGTTGCAGGATTATATCCATCTTTGATTTTGTTGACTCCTTGAATTCCCTAAAAAGTAATAAAATTATTACATTAAAGTAAACTCTAAATGAGAATGAATTTTATAGCTGGAATTGTTCAGTTCTTCATACCTCAAAGTACTCGATGAGATAGGAAGATTGGTGACCTAATGGGCCTACATATATTTCTTGTCCTCCCATTTTCAATAGAAACAACTGCAATGCAAAATAGTTCAGTATGTTGTGTTTATACATGAAGAAATAGGAAAAAAAAGGTAACCCTTTTGAGCTATTAGGTTTCTTGCCTCATCAAATGCTTCAAATATGTCAATGCTTGGTTGATGGATGGTGCACACAACTGTTCTTCCAGTATCCACTGTGTTCCTAACTGTTCTCATAACAATAGCTGCAGCTCTTGCATCAAGTCCAGAAGTAGGCTCATCCATGAATATTATAGAAGGGTTTGCCACTAGCTCAACTGCAATGGTTAGTCTCTTGCGCTGCTCAGTGGACAAACCGTTTACGTCTGGCAATCCTACCAGTGCTTCACGTAATGGATTCAGTTCAACAAGTTCAATCACTTCCTCAATGAAAATCTACCACATTATTTTAAAATACCAAAATTAACCAAGAAGAAAACAAAATTGCAAAGCCTAAAACAAATTGAGGCTACAGGTGCCAACCTTTCTAGTTTCAGCATTAACTTCAGGAGGCAATCGAAGCCAAGCTGAATAGAGCAAGGACTCGTAGACAGTAACATGAGGAGAGTGAATATCATTTTGCTCACAGTATCCAGCTATTCGAGCAAACGTTTCTTGCTTTTTGGGGTAGCCTGAAACTGTTATGTTCCCATAAATGTAGCCACCAGTTTTCCTACCAGCCAGTACATCCATTAGAGTAGTTTTACCAGCACCACTGACACCCATTAGAGCTGTGAGAACTCTGGGTCTAAATGAACCACTAACACCATTCAACAGGACTAACTTATCTTCACCAACACCTTGCTCTTTCATTTCCTGAAATAGTCAATTCAAGCAAATATACCCTCAAGAATTAGAACATAGCTTAAATTTTCAGTGTAAGTAGTGTTTTTTGAAAATTGTTACCTGTGGCATGTCAACAGAATAGGTAATGTCATCAAAGGTGATTGAATGTGGCTCGAATGGAAGAACCATTCCCTTTTTCTTGTTACTAATGACCTCAAAAGCTGCCAATGACACAGATGTGGACTTGGATGATGAGTTTCTTCCTGTAATTTGAACTTCACTAGTTTCAGTTTTCTTACTGGTGCTATTTTCATATGTAGATAAATGGATAGCTCCCCCAGTTTCAACAGCTTGTTCATTACTTTGTGGTTCATCTGGTATAATAGCTTGAGGCTTCCCAAATGCTGTGAAAAATGGTAATAATACATAAGTTCTTACTGCTACGACGTACACATATAAGAAGGTGAAGATACTCACGATTGAGATAAGTAAGAGCCAAAGTGAAACACAGGTTGAATAATATTGTGAATCCAAGCAATGCCCCGAACCCTAACCAATACCAATATGGATCAGTGAAAAATCCACGAGACTTCAAAACTTTGATTCCAAGAACTTCTGTTGAGTTTGAAAGAACCTATCATACAAAGGAAAATTCAAATATCAGCTGAATATTAATAAAGAAAAAAAGAAAAGAAGAAAAAAAAAGAAGAAAAAGAAAACAAAAACAAAACTTTGCACATGGCTAATTCAAATTAATATTTTTACACGTCTCCAACTCTTTCCAAGGAACTCATTGACCATTATTGCATTCTGTCCATACATCAAAGGTGAAATCCAGTAACCCCATATCCACCATTTCTTGATTTGTTCTGTGATGTTAAACATTTGGAAAGATGTTAGAGTTATTTTGCAGTTTGATGTTGATTAAAGAAAGAGATTCTTTGCATTCTATCCACACATCAAAGTTATTCTCCAAGACTATCATACCTCGCGACAGGACAAAACCACCCAAAGCAAACAGTGTTACTAGGGCAAATGTCCCAAATGTATTAGCAACAACCATGTTTCTACCAGTTGCTGCAAGGAAACGGAATAATCCAGAGGACATCTGATTAAAAACCACGAGAAGAAGGTACTGCCTAAACAACCTGTAGGACAAGAGACAAATTACTTTGAGATTAGTTGCATCAGAACATACGAGCAAAGGACTATACCATGTATAATTAACTTTCTTATTTTCTTTTACCTTCCGACATTAGAATCAAAGCCAATGACATAATAGGTGATGAATACCCAAAAGGCAACCTCTACAAGTGAAATAGGGATCTTAAGTATCCAAGTTGGTAGAGCAAATGCCCACGAAGGATAGAATAACAGGTCTCTTTGCTTGTAAAACACAGGAAGCTTAGCAATGGTCATAGACAACTCTGCCAATGCATTAAACAAGTTCGCAATCAGACCAAAGAACAAGGCACCAGTGTAAATTACTCCACCTAATTCTGTATCTTTGTTCATCTTAGTTCGTTGGAAAAGTGTCATAGTAGTGAAAGCCATGACCAACAGCTGGTAGGACAGGAGAGGCAAAATTCATATCATAATCACATAACACAATGAGAAAAAGAATTCAATTTTGTGACATCATTGATACCCACTTGGATTAGCTTGAAGATGTAGACAAATGAGTTTCGCCTCATCAGAAGGAATTCTCTTGAGAAGCAAGCCTTCAACAACTCTTTCCTGCTAACACCATATTTTCTTGTTGTCAAAGCAGCCGGGTGACTCTTGGTCTTGTCAAATGGGGTTGCAAGCTCATCCACAAGTCTCACTCCCACCTCAAATGACTGGAATGCATCAGCAAATTGCTTTGCGGTGACAAACCTATAAGGATCGTCTCTTCCTATCCAATATTGCATTTGATCTTTCTTTGATGTCATCTACAACAATGAATTGAATTTACTTAAAAGTATAAAAACATCAACACTATCCCCCATTTATAATAACATAAGCAATATCAAGACATACTTCTTGTAAAAAGTCTGCCACGCCTTTTCTTTCAGGGCACTTGAAGCCCATGGATTCAAAAAAAGGCAAAACCTGATCACAAGGACCTTGGTATACAATATGTCCATCAGAAAGGAGGATAATGTCATCAAAAAGACTGTAAGTCTCTGGCGTTGGCTGGAGAAGAGAGATGACTGCAGTTCCTTTAAGAATGTGAACATAATGCTTGAGAGAGTTCACAACGTGGAAAGTTGTTGAACTATCCAAACCAGTAGATATCTCGTCCATAAACAGTGCCTTTGTTGGTCCAACCAGCATTTCCCCTATCATGCAGACACAATTCCATTAAGAAAAGAAAATAAAATTTAATCCTTGAAAATAAAAAGGATTACTTTATGTTGAAGTATGTATTCCTTTGTGAGTGAGAAAGAACAAGAGTCCCACCTCAAAAAAATAAGAGTGTGAAGGGTGGCTTAAACATGTCAAGACTCATATAACTATTATATTAGTCTTTTGGCTATAATATAGTATCAAAATATGTGATATATCACCGAATCTCTCCCCATGTGAAGAGACCCATGTAACTAGTCACAAATGTCTCCTCAATGCTCTGGTTGTTCAATTACCAGTGGTTACACGTTTCTTTTGTCCTCCGGAGATGCCTCTAACCATTTCATCCCCCACCATTGTATCTGCACATACTTCTAGTCCTAAAACCTGCAAATTTTGTGGAAAAAGGATATCACATTGTTGTTTTAATGGTTTTAATTTCAATCTTACAAAATTCCAGAAAAATTCGAGAGCTTCCCTTAATGCTACCTTTAGAATATAGTCTGTCATTACATTGGTTTCTTGCCCTTCAATGGCCGCTGCCTGTAATTTTAGAAATCAAGTGAAACAAGCAGATCATAATGAAATATTGTTAGGCCTTCATGAACCCAGAAATGAGGAATTATGGTTTCTAACCTTCATGAAGATATCCATGTCGGGATCAGGCATTATACTTGCGGCTTTCTCTCTTCTTGAGAGCTCAACTAACATGTCTATAAGAAACCAAAAGTAAACTTTTTCGTGCTTAATCATGGAGATTTTATTTGAAAAAAATGAAATAAACTAACCATAACGGGTTCCAACCCCTTGGCATCTTGCAGAAAAGGCTAGTGTTTCCCTCACAGTCATTTCCCCTATGTGGACATCATGTTGACTGATGTACGCAGCAGTTCTCTGAGGCACAAAGTCATCCATGCCATGGCCGTTGTACGTCACTCTTCCGCAACACTGCAGGAAAATCTTGTTCCTTGAGTTCCAACTTTCCAACCAATAGCAAAGAATGAATTTTGAATTTTGAATTTTTTTCTCTGGCATATGATGATGGCCTATACAAATAGGATATGGGAGTATAGTTTATCTTCTTCCCAAAACTCTATTTGCCCGTTCTAGACTTCTAATATATAGACTAAGTTCTTGCCCATTGGGACATCCCTAACTAAAACAGCAGAAAGAAATGGAAAGTACCCAATATCCCACATGTGAAAATTTTTATAAAGTTCATGACTGGTCCTCTTTTGCCTTAAATATAACTCTCACCTTGAGATTAGGATCAAGCCTCCCAGCTAAAGCTAGCAGGAGAGTTGTCTTTCCAGAACTTGGAGGAGCCAAAAGCAATGTCATTCTGCAACAGATATAGAAGAAACGAAAATTTTAATTTCAAAGGTTTTGATTCTATGTTCAAAATTCATCTGTAATAACTTGGCATACTAATCATTTTTTTGCGAAGAAAATAAAATGTCTTCGTTACCTTCCTGGTTTAATAATCCCACTGACATCTTTGAGGATGGTCAAGTGTTTCTTTCTACTTGGAAGAACATGGAGATAATTCAAGAAACCCTGTATGTGACATTAAAGAGTGAGAACAAATTGTAAATATTAGAAAGAGAACATAAACGATGATTTGTATGTTTTATTAATGGTGATACCTCTAGCATGTTCGTGGTGAAATTAATCAATGTTGGCAGTGCTCTACTTCCCACGTAAGCTTCTGCTTCAACAGTCAGGTTCTCAAATCTTACTTCAATGGTGGGAAGATCAATTCCGACCCTAGATGATAGTAACATTGAATATTTTCATGAGAACAAAAATTTTAGCAAAACGAAATAGAATTTCTTCTTTTCTTTTCAACAAGACACGAAGCCTTCTTAATTTTTAAAAAGATCTCAATTGCAAACGTTACAGCTTCCATCTTGCTAATCTTTCATACAATACTTTATTTAAAAATATAAATTTATTATTTTTAATTAATTTTTTAATATATATTTATGCAATATAACACAAAACTGTTAAATAAAATAGTATTAATTAAAAAAAATGCTTTTAATTTTTATAAAAGTGGTTTTTAACTTTTAAAAATCAAAAGTTTTATAAAGTAGAGGTTTAAATTTGTTGTTAAGTTTCTAAATTTGATAATTTTTTTATCAAAAGTTTAAGAAATTTAAATTATTTAACATAAATCTATAATTGAACACCTCTACGAAATTTTGACTCCAACAAACCATAACAGAGTTCCTCTGTTTAGTTGCCTAGAAACTTGACAGAAGAACAGCAGAATGCCTTTTTCTTCCCTGAAGTGTTACATTTTCTTAGTAAACAAACAGAAAATGTGAAAAGCTAGCTACAAAGAAGGAAGTGCGGATCATACTTGTCTATGCGTTCCTTGAGTTTTATCAAGAACCGCTCATTATCCTCTTCTGCGACTTTCACCAACCTCTCCACCAAAGTCTTCCTTTCTTGCGACCCGAGGTTATCAACCTCAATTTCAGCGGCGCCACCATTGGAGGTGGTCAGTATTCCTTTCCTCAACCTAGCAAAGGTGGGCAGTTTCTCCAGAACTGCCCACTTAAGAGCTTCCTCATCGTCTTCATTTCGTGAAGAGCTCGAGAACGGATCAATGGGGCTGTTCCTCCATGTGGTGTAACTTCCTGCTCGTAAACTACTACTTGCTTTATAAAGATCAGCACTCTCCATCACGGCACCAAACTCTTAGAAGATTTATACTAGTGGAAAAGAAAACAAAGGAAACAGGAACCGAAAATGTAGAGGGCAAAAGAAGCATGATTGAAGAAGAGAAATGAAAGCTATTTATAGAATCAGAGACAAAGCTTCTATTTGGCAGGATCTGTTTAAGTTATGAGTATCAGACAACAAAAAGAATAGCCTTTTGTTGAGATTGCAAGAATCCAGAAGATCAGAAACCTATAAGGAAAGAAACCTTTAGCATCAATCTATGATTTTAATTAGCCAACAATTATATTTTTTCCTTAATCTATATATTAGATTAGGGCAACCAATTGAGCTTGTATACAAGCATAGAGTTGTAACCATGTATTCTCATGAAAATATAGAAAATTTCCCATCATTTTTGAGTTGATATCAGAGCATTTGATCCTTTGAATTCTTTGAACCCCTCAGTCTTGTTGGTGTGGTTGCTGGTATTTTGCAGAAAAAAGAACAAGAAGAAATGGAGATGAAGACTAGCTTGCTCAGTTTTTGGTTTTTCCTCACTGGCATTTCATTCATAACTGATTGTGCATTCATAACTGATTGTACATATCAGATTACAAAATCATGCATATCAGATTACAAAATCATGCAATCTAGTGGCAACAGTAGTACATTAAGTGGTGTTTGTTCTAACAACTCCACCAAATCCATCAAAACACCTTCCATATACAAAATATCTAGAGACATGGTTCCTTGATTAAAGGAACTATACTAACAAAAAAAGACAACCAAGCACTGATTTGGAGTTACACTATAAATGCCATTTTACGTTTGAGCCCTAACAAGTCTAAACCTTAAAAATGTCTGAGATAGATTTGTCTGAGACAAAGTTGTTTGAGACTCCATCTATCCCTGTTATTGTTAAAATCAAAAGGAGTTTTCAATGCTGGAATCATCCTTTCAGAATCAAACTATGAGATCTGGTCTTAGCTTGTTGAGCGAGGGAACCTTTGTTGTATTTATGGCAAGACAAAGCCGTCAGCTGAATCTTAGGATAGATACGAAAAGTGGTATGCAGAAAACCAGAAGGTAAAGAGATGGTTGCTGATGTCTATGAAGTAGTATATATGAATACCCATGGCTTGTGAGATATGAAGTGCCCTGTCAAAGGCATTTTAAGAGGGAAGTGATGAGTTGAAGGTTTCCATTGTATATGTGGATGATGTGGATGACGTGATAGTGACAGGAAATGACCCTGATGAAAGGAAAGCTCTACAAGATTTCTTATCAAGAGTTTGAAATAAAAGATCTAGGTCCTTGAAGTATTTTCTTGGGATTGAGGTTTCCAAGTTAGCAGGAGGAATCTTCCTATCTCAAAGAAAATATACATTAGATCTTTTGCAGGAAACTGGCATGTCAGGGTGCTAACCAGCTGATGCACCAATGGAAGAAGGTTTGAAATTATGTATTGAGCCAAATCAGGTTCCTGTTCATAAAGGAAGATTTCAAATATTAGTGGGAAGGTTGATGTACTTAGCTCACATAAGACAAAACCTCGCTTATGCATTGAGTGCTTTCAGCCAATATATGCATGATCCTAGCGAACAACATGTGAATGTTGTCAAGCGCATCCTGAGGTATCTTAAATCTGCACCAGGTAAAGGAATCCTATTCACAAAGAATATTGATTGTCACAACATAACCACTTAAACTAATGCTGACTGGGCTGGACCAATATATGATAGAAGATCTACTTCAGGTTACTTCACTTTTGTGAGTGGAAACTTGGTCACATGGAGGAGTAAAAAACAAAAAGTTGTTGCGTGATCAAGTGTGGAAGCTGAGTTTAGAGGTATGTTACATGGACTTTGTAAAGCATTGTGGCTAAGACGTCTCTTATGTGATTTAGGTTACCCTTCTAATCAACCAATTTGACTATATTGTGACAATAAAGTTGCATATAATGTTGCTCACAATCCAGTTCAACATGATCGTACTAAACATGTTGAGGTGGACAAAATTTTCATTAAAGAAAGGTTTGGATGGAAAAATTTTAGAGTTGGCCAAGATTTGATCAGAAGACTAATTAGGTGATGTTCTTGCCAAAGCTGTTAACAAATAAGTCTTCCCAAAATGTTCTAGAAAAGTTGGGTATCCAAGATATTTATGTACCAACTTGAGGGGGAGTGTTGAGATTGCAAGAATCTGTAAGATTGGAAACGTATAAGGAAAGAATCCTTTGGCATCAATCTAGGATTGTAATTAGTCACTAACAATGTTTTTCCTTAAATAGATTAGGGCAACACATTGAACTTGTATATAAGCATAGAGTTGGAACTTGGAACCTTGTATTCTTGTGGAAATATAGAAAATTACCCATCTTTCTCATTTGATATTCCTTTGGACTCAGAGCCGGATAACTTCTCAGCATTAGCCTTTTGCTCTGCCACTTTCTTATTGGCCCTAGCTTTTGCCTTTGCTGATGTTGACAGAACAGCAGTTGGAAGTTTCACAGCAGATGTGGTGGTGGGTACTGTAGTGGGTTGTGGATACTCAGAGCGAGGTAGTGGGTTTTGGATGCTCCAATCCGAGAATCATTGGCTTCGTTAATTTGGACCATAACCATTGCTATAAGGGCACCTTGACGAACAATATCAACAACATCTGATGTCAAGCAATGATATGGCCTCACTCAGGCCAGTGCCAGCACAGGAAATGGCAACTGCAAGAGCCGCACCATAGCGAACGTGTGGGCTATAAGACTTAGAGAGCAACGAGTGAACGAGGCAATTCGAGGCATCTGCAATCACGTATAATGCAGTGAGACAAACATCAAAAGGTAGAAATTGGAGGAAGAGAAGGTTGGAAATGAAGGATGTTGCAATATAAAATAAGATCAAAGACAAAGAGTCAAATTTGCACACACCTGCTCTGGTTCTGAGTAAAACACAAACCCAAGAGCTAGAAGAGCTGTTCTCGTCCTAACATCAGTGACATCATCGCTGATATCTGATACAGCAAAATGCAGCAGCTGACAAATAGCCTTGTTGTTTGCGTTTCCACTACGAAATTTTAAATCATTTAATATAAATGCACAATTCAACACCTCTACGAAATTATGACATAACTCTAACAAACCAAAACAGGGCTCCTCTGTTTAGTTGCCTAGAAACTTGACAGAAGAACAACTGAATGCCTTTTTCTTCCCTGAAGTGTTACATTTTCTCAGTAAACAAACAGAAAATGTGAAAAGCCCGCTACAAAGAAGGAAGTGCGGATCATACTTGTCTATGCGTTCCTTGAGTTTCATCAAGAACCGCTCATTATCCTATTCAGCGACTTTCACCAACCTCTCCACCAAGGCCTTCCTTTCTTGCTACCCGAGGTTAACAACCTCAATTTCAGCGGCACCGTCATCGGAGGTGGTCAGTATTCCTTTCCTTAACTCAGCAAAGGTGGGCAGTTTCTCCAGGACTGCCCACTTAATAGTTTCTTCATTGTCTCCATTTCGTGAAGACCTCGAGAACAAATCAATGGTGCTGTTCCTCCATGCGGTGGAACTTCCTGGTCGTAAACTACTACTTGCTCTATAATGATCACCACTCTCCATCGTAGCACCAGACTCAGAGAAAATTTATACTAGTAGAAAAGAAAACGAAAGGAAACAGGAACTGAAAATGCAGAGGGCAAAGGAAGCATGGTTGAAAAAGAGAAATGAAAGCTATTTATAGAATCAGAGACAGAGCTTCTATTTGGCGGGATCTAAGTTAAGAGTGTCTAGTAGAAAAATACTAACAATTAGATGAAAAGGCTTTTTCTTAATATCAAGAACTTTTTTTAAATTTAATTGTTAGTATTTTGTAATTTATATTGTAAATTTTTTTTTTTTTTTGTTGTTAAGTTATAAAATGTCTTTTTTATATATAGAATATCATATTTAATAACATTATGTTTAATTGTAATCAAATGATAAATGAGTCATATAACACAATAGCAACCTTCCAATCTATAGAATAGAGCACAGAATACTAAAATAGGGTAATGAAATCCCGATGCAATGAAACCTTCTATTTCAGTGAAAATAAAAAGTCTATAATGCACAGTCGCCATTAGTTTAAAGACATTAAACTTTTCAGCTTTGTCTCAATGTCATCACATGGAGTACCTTATTTGCTATGAAGAATAAAAATTTGCAAAAGAGTAATGATAGGGAAG
>BPVZ01000013.1:633452-645685 GCA_020521535.1 Rubroshorea leprosula
CAAGACCCCAAACATTTGTGCAGCCATTTGATTCTTGCTTGCAGGCAGCTACTAAAGAGGGATTGGATTTGCCAAGTGAGGCACGTCTACAGGGAAGCCAACTTCTGTGCAGATTTCTTGGCTACCAATTTTCGGCATTTGCCAATGGGCAGAAACTGTTTGATCGCACCTCCACCTGAGCTGGAAAAATTGATGGAGGAAGATCTAGTTGGACCGGGTACAACTAGGATCATAAAGTGTTAGTTTTGGTTTTTATTGAAACATCTACAGAAACAAAAAGTAATTCTTAGTGTTAATACCTTAGTTCTACAAAATGCATATGCATGCGTTAATTTTTTTGTTAAACTTTTGTTCTCCATTGCAGATATGTATTCATTTTTTGAGGAGTTTAAATGGAAAGATTATTGATTTGTTAGAGAGTTAAATGAAAATGTTACTACTTTAATTTCTTTTATATTTTGAATGTCTTTTTTTATTTGTGTGGTGGCTTATAAATCAAATTATAAGTTAGATAAACTAAACCACTATAAACTTATATGAGAATGCTATTTTGTAGTTTATTTTATACTAGTTACACTTTTTTAAATCAAGAAAGTCCATTAGAAGAAATGTAGTCTACGGCAATGTGGATTGCACTTTATTTTTTGAACTTACAATTAATTAGTAACTCTTCAACCCATGATAAGAAAAAAGAAAAGGGTATCTCCAAACTGCCAATATCAAACCTAATGTATCAAAACACCTCCTACATCTTAACAAGGTTGGAGCATAATAGAGGTATTGCTAGTGCTACTTCTCCGCTCATTGAGCTACAAATGACATTACTGAGAACAAATTTCAAGCCTGAATACAACAAACCCTACCAGAGAGCAAGGTAGAGCTTACAGACCAATAGGCGCAATAGCTGTTACTAGAAATCTAGAAAGAGCGCTCCAACTTCTAATTAGCAAAAATGCCTCTTCCATTGCAGATAGGTTTAAGTGTTTAACATGGGTGGTTGCAGAATGAAAGAGATAACAAGTAATAACACGACCTGAATTAATTCCGTGCTAGCTAAATACCTTGATGGAGCTTCAGAATTGTCTGTTGTTATTAGAGGGTTTGTTATGGGGTTTAGTCCAGAACTGCCATAACCATAGGTTGGTGTTGTCGTGGTGGTTGTTGGTGCGTTTGGGTTGTTTGCAGCTGTTGTTGGCGTTGTGCCTGTCGTGCTTATCCCTCCTGCTGCACTGGAAATTTCAAAACTCAAGCTCTTAGCTAACAGTCAGAAGCAAACAGCTAGCATAATGGATGATAACAGGTATTTTGTATACAATACAGTAGAGGTATACTTTTCAGTCCATGTTCAAATTCTGGCAAGATGCATATATATTCCTGATTGTCAAGAAATGGGTTGGGATCCTCCACCCCAATATATACCCAAGGAAAAAGAGAAAAAGAATTAAATGGTAAAAGGCAGGGGAAGCATGGTTCTGTACTTCTTTGTTCAGAACTCAGAAGAATAAAACAGAAAGAAGTGGGGAGAGATTGGTCCAGAACACAAAAGTAGATTGTACAGCATCATTGGAAAGCAAAAGTTTCTAGGTTTGTATTTTTGTAGATCTAATGCAAATCCCCTAATATGAACAAGAATGGTTAGACAAATACTTGATAACCCTACAGCAAAGGCTTATCATAAAAAATAAAAATAAAATAAAATCTCTCTACAGCAAGGAATTTTGTGATCCTGTTTCTTGTGCATTTCTATGATTCTATTTTCCAGCGGAGCTTAAAAGCATTACGCTACATCACTTCAATTGCTTTTCAAAAGATCTATAGTTGCCGACAGTTGTTGTTTTCTGAAAAAATTTAATTCCGTCTTGTGGGACATAATAAAATTCAAAAGCTATACTACCATTTTTTGACCTCCTGAGTAAAGCCCACATGTAAAGGGGAAAACAAACAGTGAAAGATCTCTCTTAACTGGAGTTATAATTAATAAGAAAACGAAATTGTTCTGCAGTTTGTAGGACTGTAAAATAATAGTTATTAGATTAATAATTAATATGTTATAATTTAATATAATTTAAATGGCAGAATATACACACATAAAAAATATTCTTTAATTTTTTTTTTTAAAAAAAAGGAAAAAGAAAGAATAGAGCATACCTTAGGGAAGATGGATACACACAAGATCCATAACCTGCACAAAGAACCCAAAAAATGAACAAAAAAACCCACTCAACAAAAAACATAAAAAACAAAAACAAAAAGGGGGGAAAGAGTTTAGTTACAAACTGGGGTCAGTTTTGGCCGTGACGGCCGTGCCAGCGAAGTCACAGGAGCCAGGGGCCATGCTTTTGCGCTGGAAGTAGCTGTTGTAGGCATAGGAGGCATGAGCCTGGATGGTGTTGGGTAGATAACAGAATCCATTGGCCCCTATAGGGGTGCAGTCGGCCCCGGCGCCACAGACGTAGTCAAGAGACGTCTGCAGAGCCTGGTCGCTTGCATCGCTCCGGGCCACACACCAGGTTGCTCCTTGCGCAACCAGGGCCATGGAGGACAACAGGGAAAGCAGAGGCAATAGCTGTATTGCCATGGAGAGGAGAGTTATAGCGAGGACTGACATGGCTTATAAGTTGGTAAAGGAGGAGAGATGCTTAAAGGAGCATAAAGAAAAGGAGTGCTGCGACCTTTTTCTTTTCATATTATTATTATTATTATTTTCTTGATCAAGGAAAATATTTGGGAGGAGGATTGAACTCAGCCTGTGGGATTGTATTATTATATTTTAAAAATCCAAAATACCAAGCTGATATGGTAGTAAAATTCATTATTTTAAATTATAATATTATGTAATATTATAAATTTTTTTAGTATTAATTTTTTAATATTCAATAATTATATTGAATCTAATTAATTTAAAATTAAATTACATCAAACTTTATTAGAGAAAAAGATTTCTCGACATTTATTTTTCATTCACAAGATTCGAATTCAAGATTTTATTTAAAAAAAATCAAATTTATTTTATTCGAATCAATAAATCATTGATAAATACAATATTATAAATAAACTTATCACAAATAAATTCTAAATGAAAAGAGCCAAGACAATATACCTACACTACTTTTATGTTAGCTATAAGCCGAGACATCCCATTTCAGCCACAAATAAGGACACTCATTTAAGACTTAATGTAGATATCGACGGAGTATCATTCATACGTAGTTGAGAACGTAAAATGGTAGACCGTAGCAAAAATGCCTCGGTAAATATGAAGGGTGTGCAGAATTATCTCTCTCTAGTTCCATTTATTCTCTCCTATTACATCATAATAGGCCTTGTTGGCCCTTGAAGCGGTAGTTGAGAATGAGATTGTAAATTCTGATATAATATTTCCTTCATGTGCAATTCCAGGCTAAACAGTGCACTCCCAAGAATGAATTCAAATTCAATTGCTGAAGAAATCGACCCATAAAAAGAATACCGAAGCTTTTCTAATAATTTAATTTTGTGATGTACAACTCAAAACTCGTTAGACTGTATGGTAATGGTTGATTGTACAATTACACTCACCTCTGGCCTTTTAATGTATCCCTGTTCCCCCATCTGGGGGATTCTCACTTTATCCACTGTTGAAATGAAACATCTTCTGCTATGTAGAAAAAAAAGAATCCATCTCAAATTCTTTCATAAAATAGGATGTATGCCTCACTGCGGAGAACTACTTCCAAGGAGACCTGGCGCACCTGCGCATCACTAACATGATACCAAACGGAGCTCCAGTCTTCAGTCTTTGCCTTACCCCTCCTATCACCTCCTCGCACAAATGCAACATAATGGCCCCTTCTCATTGTTCCCGCGTGCTCCACCACCCCAACAAGACGATAAAGACATTTTTCTGTGTCTGTGCACCTGTAGATCACGAACAGCATGCATAAGTATAGATCATGGTGAACTGTAACCACCAGTTTCTTTTCCTCTTGTATTTTCTTATTAACAAAAGCACAACACTGCTTACAAGTTACCAACAATAATCACCAAATGCGGCTATTCTTTAAAACAAGCATTAACGAGAAGCAAACTGCAGGACAACCCTGAAAGAAAATTAAGCCTTGTTTCTACACGACAATTTCTAAGGGGAATATACCTAACCCAGTAGTTGTATTCCAAAGCAACAGAAAATGAGCAAAATGTTCTTATTATCTCAAGATGTGCCCTAGCAAAAAATAATAACAACTTAGCAATTGCTTCAGAACAAGTCAATTTCTTTTGTAAGATTGAAACAGCACATTACAAACCAGGGAGAAAAGCCATGTGCACCACACCAATTTTGATTACTTTTCATACTTAAATCAAATGTTATCCCATCAACAAAATGAAGATGGGAGTATGCTAAATAAGACAGAATATTACATGCAGCACATATCACTCTTCCGAGGGTCACAGCCAAACTAGAGTTGATTGATCAAGCAGGATATGAATCCAGAAAAAACTGGGCACTGATTTTTGGGCTGACCTAGTCCAATAAATATCTTTTTTACAAACCAGCTAATATCTTCAAAATAAAGTGAGAAACAATGACGACTTTTGAGGCTGGACTAGGCAGCTAATAAGTGCCAAATCCATTTTCTCAAGACTGTCTTTGACAAAAAGTCATCAACTAATCTTTATCTAACTTTGTGGAATAATCTTAAAATTTAGGTTACAGTTATGACATGGTGACCTTATTATTTAGTAACCTCATCATTTGATGCAATCTACCACCCCACTCTTTTGTAAATCTCAGATTACATTTACAACATAGTAACCCAATTATTAACCAAATCATATATCCTTCCTGCTACAAGCCTACAACGGAAAAATAAGCTAAAAAAAGGCCAGTTACCAACATTTAAGATTATTTGTAAACTTGTGTTCTACAAAGATGGCCCGTGTTTAATCACATGGTACATTTTTATTTCTCACTATCTTTAACATCAGACTGGTAACAATTTCTATAAAATTTAACTTCCCCAATATTGAATGTCAGACCCATATGAGGCACACCTTCCTATGGTCTCAAAAAGCAATAACTTACATGGATCAAAAAAATAGTAATCAATAATCTAAGAGTGAAAAGTACCAGTTATTTACACCACAAAACTGAATGGGAGGAAACTTGTAAGAAAATGAAAAGAAGAAAAAAAAAGTACTTCAAGAAATAAGTTACCAAAATATATCAAACATAATAAAAAACAGCAACATCAAAATGGGATTGCAGAACTTAGAACTTTGGGAAAGTACCTGATATCCATATAAGGCCTTAGATCAATTATTTCTCTAAAACTGACATGTCCATTCAATTTACTTAAGCGACCACGAGAATCTTGGCTGAACCTCTTCAGATGGATGGTCAGGATAGGTGGAGCCTTGTTTACCAGCACACCCTTAGTTGCATTTCTCTTAACCTTCATGCTTTTGGAGTTTATCTCCTCATCCTCACTCTGCCCTGATTGACAGTTTTCAGCAATCTCTGAATCACTCTGCTGAAATTTATGACTACCACAATGACTTCCAGTAGTACAAGACTCAATGATTTGAGACTCACTGGAACTCTCTTGACCACGAGATTCAGAATGAGCTACAGAAGTTGCTTTCTCCCCACTTGCATCTTCTATCTCACCTTTCCCTTCGTCAAATAGAGAAACACCTGAATTGAGCTTATCTGGTTCACCATTTCCAACTGTTTTACCATTTGGATTCAAGAAATCAATTCTCTCAGCATGTGAAAGTGAACTTTCACCATAAGTGTTAAGAGAAATTTCCGTACTAATATCACCATTACTAAAACTTTTAACTGTAGAAGTACTGAAACGATCCTTATCTAAATTTGGTGATTTGCTATAACTTTGAGCCTTACCTCCGCTGATTAAATTCTGCAACATTTGAGCCTGCTTGTTCTTTGCTTCCAACCTTTCTTGTAGCAGAGTGTTTGAACAATTCTCACAATGCCATGCATTATCATCAGAGAGGAGCTCTGGCTTAATGAAAAGAGCCAAACAGCTCTCCACAGACACTGGGGAATCTGTATTATCAACCTCACCTGGATCAGAATCACTACCGTTTCCAGCCATAAAACCAGCTTCTTCAATCTCATTAGCCAAAGAGGGCCCAATAAGGGGCCCAGCAGCAAATTCAGGCTCGTTAAACATGTCACCAAAACCATCAAAATCCAATTCCTCTTGTCCACTGCTCACAATTAATGAGGAGGCCTCACCTTCTTTCACAACTTCCTTGGTAGAGGAACTTTCTTCATAGTAAGGAAGAAGCAGAATTTCAGCATCTTTAACCTGTAAAGGATGCTCCTCTTCACCAAGATTCGCACAAGAATTATTGGGTTTCACATTGGGGTCTCCACCAGGCTTGTAAGCTGGATCACTCTCCAACAAAGCTTCATTCACAGCAGTGTCTTCTTTTACAGAATCTTGAAGAGACAAAGCATCATTATATTGAGAATTTAAATCACTGTCATCAGAAATTCCTCGTTCAAGGTAATCCAACCATGTCGAATCATCTACCAGAGCTTCCACTTGCTGTGTTGAATTCTTAGTTACTTGAGCAGTCTCAGACTCAGAAAAAGCCAGTAGATTTTCTGAAGCTGAAGTGCTTTCTTTGGCCTCACTCATGGTGCCAACTGTACCTGATAGTGCAGAATCAACTGAAGATGCCATTATCTTTTCTCCTGGAGGTACAGCTGCATGTACTGGGCCTGAAGAGTGAGATTCACCACTAGGTGATGGTTTTGAACTACTTTGGCCTGGTACTGGATGTGCATCTTTGTTAACCTTTGGTCGATTCCTACCAGTTTTTTTGGGTGGCAGGTTTGATTTCTTGGCACGAGGAACTGATTGAACCCTTTTAGATGGGGCTTTTTTAGTTGGAACTGGAAGTGAAAGATCTAGAAATGGTTCATATACTGTTGAGGAGTGCCCACATTCCACACAACGGAGAGTACTAGAAATTTGGCCCCCAAATAAAGCTTCAACAAGAGTAGGATCCTGGTTTGAGGAAGCTATGTCTTTAGAAGCATTGATTTGTTTTCTGAATCCCAATTCCTCAGCACACAATCCATCAAGTAAGAACCGAAGCAATTCATGACTATCGTGCTGTTGGTAGCCCTTAAACTGGGGAGCCTTGGAAGATATGCAACCGAAAAAGACTTTGGGATTTATCACATTTTTCAAGCCTGCCTCCACTTTTGTTTCAGCAAGGAGCTTCTTCAAAGAAATACTAAGTGGCCCTGCAGATGTATCCAGATTCAAGTAGTAGTCCCGCAACCTATCTAGTGCCAGAAGATTCTGCATAACTGAATTAAAAAAGCATGTATTCCCAAGATTAACCAAACCACAGACTACATAACTACCTGTTCCATCTAAACTGCCACGGACAAGCACTTCTGACTTGGTTTCACTCAGAACAGTGCCACTCCCAAACCGGGCATCCTCAACATCAACTTGTGAGGCTGATGCTTCAGATGATTGCTGCTTTAATAATTTTACAACCTCTGCTAAAACATCTTTAGTTTCACCATTCTCTTCTGTTTTCTCAATTGGAAGGAGAGTACTGCAAGGGAAGCACCATCGTAACTGGGGGTTATCCCATCGGATCATCAAACGGTGGCGTGTTTGCCTAATATGCCGAACAGCATGATATTGATCAGCTGTTGGCAACCCAACTCCTGCACAAGCATAATGCCCACATTCCAAACAAACCCAAACTTTGGACTCAGGTTTTGAATCAAGTGAAGCACTTCCCTTCTTCTTTCCACTTTTACCCTTTCCCTTACCCACTCTTCTATCATTTACCCTTTCCCTACAATCTTCACACCTAATAGGCGCTGAAGACTGAAGTTTAGCAGCCAACTTATCCAAATCAACACCATTTTCAAGATGAGGACATAGTTTCTTCTCCTTTATTACCTTAACTCCATCATCAACTCTCTCAATATTAGCATTCTTCTCCTGGGATACAGTCTTTGGAGAATGGGCCACCGCCCGTCCCCTAGGAGGTCCTCGATTACTCTTCCTGCCCTTTTTCCCCATTATTAGTTCCTAAAACCAATCCCAAGTAATTAGAAACCACATTCCACCAAAATAAAAACCAAAAAACAACACTAAAAATTAACAAAAATATCAACCTAACAAGAGAAACTAACTAAATTCAAATATGCAGGATAACATGAAAATCCATCAAAAATCCAAACAAGAAACTAAAACCAAAAAAAGAAAAAAAAAAAAAAAGAAAGTCAATATCTTTCAAAGACAACATAAACTGTGAACATATAAATAGAAGTATTGAAGAATCAGGTTTTTTAACATAACCCAGATAACGATTTGAGCTGAAAAGTGCAGACAAGATCATCTAACCAATCCCCGAGGTCAAGCAAAGCAAAGCAAAGCACAGCACATGCAGGGCAAGAGTTAAGACGATTCGAAAAAAGCAAAATCCTTTAAAGAGATTTGAGAAGAAACTTTACCTGAAAATCAGATTGCTACTATAATTTCCCCCAAGTGTTGGCTCCGCACATAGGGACTAACAGAGCAAATCGGGTTTTAACCTAAGCAAAGGAAGAGAAGACGGAGAGATTGGCGTATGCATTCTAAGGATCCGGCGAGTTAAACCTCGTCGTCCTAAATGGCAAGAAACAACCCAGTTGAAATAAGGGTTTATTGGGGTGAAGAACTCTACCCCCTTTCTTCTTCCCCAGTCGGATTTTAACCCGGCCCATTCCCGGGTCTGATTAGTTTGGGGTTTCTTTTTTACCAAACTTATTATAAATATTTTTTTATATACTATTTTATTTAAAAATATAAATTTATTATTTAGTTAATTTTTATATATTTTGAAAATAATAATAAGAAAAGACTATATTTTGTATAATCATATTAATAATATAGCCTTCATTTTAAAAAGTGATGAATATAATTTATTAAAATATTTATATTTAAATGATAAAGAGAAACTTATTAACTATCTAAATAAGTAATTTTATTTTATTGAAAATAAAAAATTATAAATTTGAGTTATATAATATACGGGTGAAATGAGAGAAGAAATACGAGAGAGTTACTTTCCGTTTGCAACCAACGTCAAATAATAATAATAATAATAATAAAAGACTTAATTTTGAAAAGTGATGAATATAATTTATTAAAATATTTATATTTAAATGATAAAAAGAAACTTATTAACTATCTAAATAAATAATCTTATTTTATTGAAAATAAAAAATTATAAATTTGAGTTATATAATATACGGGTGAAATGAGAGAAGAAATACGAGAGAGTTACCTTCCGTTTGCAACCAACGTCAAATAATAATAATAATAATAATAAAAGACTTAATTTTGTATTCTAAGGTATAATTCAAATTAATCTTTACTGTCGAAAGTTTGGGAGGTTATGGAGGTAGATATTTCGTCTCCAAGGGCCGCATCAAGAAAGGATTCTAATGAAAAACTTAAATTACTAAAATAATAAACAAAGTTGAATACTAAAAGGATATGGTAACATAAACAAAATTTGAGTCTATTTCAAAGTTGTAGGCTTGTAGCCTTCCACACAAACTAAACATGGTGGTAGTTATCCTAAATATTCCATCCCATAGACTCATACCATAACTTAACATTATTATTTTCTATCCTAATCAAATAATTTCTCTAGATAGCTCTGATTTTCTTGAACTATTAGGTGAAAGAAACAGAAGTTATGGAGACTGGAGGTAAAAGACAAAGAGGTTATAGGAAAGCGAAATGCCAAAATATTAAATTACTTGATTAACCCCAAGCCCAATAGAAGATAGGAACACTATGCATGATTGCCAATGAGTCAACAAAGCTAAAGGAATTCTCCCCAAGAATAATCCAATGTGCCAGTATTGCATAAAGTACATCAATAGCAATACCAACCTCAAGTTTTAAGATCAACGATCAATGATACTGATCAAGTGGTATTTTAAAAATTAGATTAAATTTCAGAGATTTTCAGAGATTTTCAGAAATTCTATCAAAAGCTCTAGCGCTTACTCTGCGTGGATCAATAACACTATCAATGCAACCGTTTTTGATACAATTTAGTGTTCCTGGAAATGGTCCTCACTGCCGTCGGCTCATGTTCCCTCATACCATTCAATACTTGAAACAGAACAATACCCAGTGAGAACACATCAAGTTTTTCATATTGCTCTCACAAACTTCTATGAATGCAAAATGTTCAGACTTCAGAGGCTGGTTAAGAATCCAGTCACTTCACTCCAAAAAATTCAATTTGAGGGAAATAGGAGCTTCCCTGCACATTACATAGGAGTCATATATTTTACATAAAAATATTTTATAATTTAAATTATTTTGAATTATAAAATGACATATATATTTTATAATTAATATGACATCCAATGTAATTATGAAAAAAAAAAATCAAAACCCTATATGATGTAGCTACATCCTATGCCTATGCCTATAATGGAGAGATCAAATAAGATTTTAACATTAAAATAATAATAATAATAATAACACAAAGGCATCAATTGTCATGTAAAAAAAGAACGCAAAGGATTTTTTTGGGTTTTTATGTTGTTTTTAGTTTTGGTTAGGATTCCATATCATTTAAATAAGGTTATTAACAAGTTGAGTAAGTTAAATTCGAGAATTTGATAAGCTCTAAATAGTTGAATTCAAGTTCAAGCTTGCAAGTGTTCGAGCGAATTTGACCTCACGAGCTTGAGTATGAACTCGAGTGTGTGAGTATAAGCTCAAGTGAGGAAGTATTTTGGTTTAAATTTGAGTTTTATTTTAATTTTTTGGTAATTTTAAATTGTTTTAATAACCAATCATTCAACCATAAATATGTCTACATTTTTAAAAAAAATTGAAATATCAAAAGTCTAAATAAGGGCATTATATTAAAGTCTAACAATAACAAAATTTTAAAACTCCATTTAAATGTTCTTGTTATTAGTTTTAAAAAGCTCAAACTAAAATTCATTCAATAAATTATATGCCATCATTCAAAAGAAAACATTTTTTTTTCTTCAAGTCTTGCAAGCCGACAACAGAAAAATAAAAATATAATAAAGCCAAGCTCAAGTTCAAGCTCAGACTTGTAATAAGTTATTATATACACTTAAATTATATATAAGAAAATCCAAAACTTCTCTTTCTCTCCTTTAGAACTCTCTAGCATCTATCTCAAAACTTCTCCAGTTTTCATCCCCTTTTTGGGTGCTCGGAAGCTTCCGAGCTTTTCGAGCTTTTGATGCACAAGCAGTCAAAGGGCTTCTTAAGCATGGTGGAGCCGGTCAACCATACTCCTATGTTCGGTGACCACTTTAGATGGTTTGTCGATTCTTTTGTGGTATTATTGGTGGCCTTTGTTCTCTTTTCTTTCTATTTCTTGTTTCTTGTTTTGGTTTGCTCAGATATGGCGACCAACAAGCCAATCATGAAGAATTCAGGGGATGGCCACCACTTACTCTAATGTTTTAGCCACAGCATCCTAGAGAACAGGTGTAATTTATGCAAGAGTATATGGAAGGGTGTCCAGTTCTCTGGAATGGTCGACCAAAGGAATATATCAAAATCTATTTCCTTAGCGGTTGTTTCCTTAGTGGTTGTTCGTGTGAAATGCTCACTACTCCTCTTTTATCTGTCTTATATTGAACTTGATTTGCTTTTCATTTTCTCTCCAGTTGTGTTTTATCTGTTTGTAATTTTTTCTTATTAATGAGATCGGCATTTCTTATGTAAATGCCGTATAGCTTTGATGAAATGATATGTTTTTCACTGAGTTCAAATATATATATATATATATATATAAATGCTGACGACATAAGTAACACAATGATCATCTCCTTTCATTGGAAATAAAAGGTCCTAACTTTGTATCGCATGGCATGCAAGTGAGATGAGATAAGATATATGAGATAATTGTCTCCCATTGTGCAATTAATATAAAAAAATATATATTATATTTAAATTAACACACATAAATATATAATATAATTTTTAATTTTAAACCAAATATTCATAAGTGGCTTGTAAGTATTGATCTAAATTCAAGATTAAACTCATTTTTATCAAGTTTAATATTAAATTTAAGCTTAACTCATTTATTAAATAAATTAAATTTAAGTCAAATTTAATTCAAATAACTTAATAACACACCAGTTAAACTACTGGTCAACGCTCTACGTTCAAATAGTTATTATGTAC
>BPVZ01000013.1:655964-672417 GCA_020521535.1 Rubroshorea leprosula
TTCATACAAATTATTAAAAAAAGTAAAATAAATATACTCTTAATTTGTATTTTTAAAATACATGTTAAAATAACTTTTAAAAAAATAATATAATACTAAAACAAGTGCATGAAATAGTTAGATCAAGCTGCCAAATATTTTGGCTTAGATTATCTTGCAATTGAGGCAAATGATTATTGAAATAAAAGCAACAAAAAGAGGACAGAAATCCGACATGGGTATAGTGTCGACATATAATTTTGGTGTTGACACCATATGATAAGCATCCAAAACTCCGACACGGATGTAGTGTTGACACATAATTCAAGCGTCGATATCATACAAAAGGGCTATTTCACTCATGTAATATGATACTTTTCAAATTATGATGTTTATTGGTTTGGGGTACTCCTTGTACTCTGTTTATTAATAAATATTATTTGTTGTTCAAAAAAGAAAAAAAGCAACAAAAGCCTAGTTATTCATATATCAAATGATTTACAATAATAAGTCTGAGCTTAGACTTGTCCAATACATCCAAAAACAATTTAAACAAAAATTTTCACCGTATAAAGCCATCATCCATGTAGTTATAAATTTTGTCCACAAAAAACTACCAGGAACTAAAAACTACCTTAATTAATAGCACTAATGAGTTGTTAAGTCTTTAGGCACCTCTTCCATTTGGAACTTGAACGGATCCTCTTTGACTGTGTTGAGTGCCAATCGCTTCATCTTAGCCGTTGATCACACTTGATATGCCCTTTATCATGTAGCCACAAAATTAGATCCTAGTTAGAAGCTAATAGACAACATACAACACTAGCTAGACTAAAAGAAATGAATTAACTTTGTTTCATGCATTTGTCACTTGATTAATTGCGGTGATATTAGATCTCTCACTACTTCCCACTTCATTTATAATTTTACCGACCTGCAACAAACAATTTAGTTATAAAATATTATCTTAATAAAATAAATTTAAATGCCACAATCTTCATTGAACCATAATAATTTAAATAATTCAAGTACTCACATTTTCTAGTGGTTCCCCACTTGGTGCAACCCCATCAACAGCCTTCTTTTTCTTTTTCTCTGGTAAGGCTTCAAGTGCACACCCCATGTTTTACATGTCCTTATATTATGATCTTTATGCCCTCACCTCCTGCATGACATTTTAACTCCGGTCTCTTTCAACTTGGTTGATTTGGTTGCCTTGGTAGATGTAGCTTCATCTGCATCCATTCGTCTCTTCTTTTTTGGTCTGCCAGCAGTAGTCTTCTTTAATGGTGGAGGCTATGGAAGCAAGGAACTTTTTGGCCGCATGTCCTGACCATTGATGCAATCAATTTCACAAGCATATGATCTTACAAACATCTCAATAGAATACCAATGTGCAATATAAGCTTCTAGATCTTCATTATTATGAGATATAGCTGCTATTGCATGTGCACAAGCTATGCCATTCAAATCCCACCTTCTACAACTGCATCTTCTCTCATCAAGGTCAACAATGTATTGGTGGTTTGGGCTTCTAACTTGGAATTTTTTAACTGTTGAAGGTTCAGGCCAATATTTTCCGGAAAGCTTTTGGTTTGCCATAAGCTTCTTCACTATTCTAGGGCACACTTTACCAGGAAACTTCTCACCTAACTTCCTCCTTCTATAAAATCTTTTCATCAATTTAGATCTGAATTCCTCATTCATGCTCAACACATGCCTATCCCTTGCATCAAGTATAACTCTATTGAAGCACTCACACAAGTTATTCACTAGACTATCACATTTGGGGTAGGTATCAAACCTTGATTTGGACCACTGTTGAGGTGGCTTACTCACCAACCAATTGTAGGCATTGACATCTAGTTCCTTGATTTTTTGCATACACCTTTCAAATTCATCAACTATAGTGGCTCTTGCTGCACTCCATAAAGCATCTTTCAACCCCTTGCCCCTATGTTATGTCTTAAAATTATTATATAGGTGTCTAATACAAAATCTATGTTCAGAGATGGGAAACTCAACTTCAATAGCATAAACTAGTCCCTGTAATTAAAAAATATATAAAAACATTAATAACATGTTTTTTTTTTAAGCGTAACTATAAATTGTTAAGTAAATGTTCTAGTTATCTCACCTTTTGTTTATCAGACATAATGCTATAATTATGATGATTTTCATCATCAATCCCCAAGTCCTTTTTTAAATTTTGTAAAAACCATGTCCATGTTTCTTTGCACTCTGTACCAACTGTGGCCCATGCAATGGGGTAAATGCAATCATTAGCATCAATACCAATGGCTGTGAGTAATTGACCCCCATATCTGCCTTTTAACCAACAACCATCCAAGCACATTATTGGTCTACAACCAGCGATAAAGTCTTGTTTGCATGGAGCTAAACAAACATAAAAGCTGTCAAACATTCCATTATCTAATAGCTTGTATATTGTTGTGTTCCTCTCATTTGCCTTCTCTAGCTCCTTGATATATCTCCCAATCATTTTGTATTGCTCTTTATCTGTACCTGCCAATCTAATCTTTGCCAATTCCCTAGTTCTCCATAAAGTTACTCTAGGCACAATAATAGTGTAGTCTTGGTACACAATATCTTCAAATGCTGGTATTGAAAGATTAGCATTAGCTTGGATAAG
Organism: Rubroshorea leprosula; assembly: GCA_020521535.1. Taxonomy (NCBI): domain Eukaryota; kingdom Viridiplantae; phylum Streptophyta; class Magnoliopsida; order Malvales; family Dipterocarpaceae; genus Rubroshorea; species Rubroshorea leprosula. Next base: position 658,597 of record BPVZ01000013.1, read on the forward strand.
ATGGAGATATTTTTGGCTAAGCCAAGTTGCTGTCATTTTGGGGTTCTTCAAATTAGTGCAGCAAGTGTGATTATCAACATATATTTTCACTTGAAATGTTGGATCTTTTGCACCGTTAGACACCTTTGATGCACGAAGTTTCCATGGACACAGTTCCATGCACTGCACATTAACTCTATCCTTGTTGTCTCTCTCAAATTTCACAAGCTTCTTATTGTTAATGTCGTATGTCTTAACAGCTTGTTTGAATTGTTCTTTTGATGCAAACAATTGACCAATCTTGAAGGCTGGATTTTCAATGTCAGTTTCCTCTCGAAATCACTGAACTTGGGCAGAAAAAGATGCTTCCATTTCGGAATCTACCGAGCTACTAAGTGCATCTGAGTTTAGATAAAAATTTTCACTCCCATCAATATCTTCAACAATTTCATCATGATTTGTTAGCTCCTACTGTTGGTTGAAACTTGTCATATATATTGCAATCTTTGTGCTAGCAATTTTGAGACCTTTCCCTTTTGTCCCTCCAACCATGGCCGGACATGTTTAGGACCATTTCAAGTACATTACCCTCATTCTCCAAAGGTTTCAATCCATTATCCAAATTAGCTCTAAGAAACAACCAATAGTATTTGATGTAGCTATTGCTATGCTCTAAAGCCTTTACCATCTTATCTATCACAACAATAGAAAACATATTAACCTCACATAAATCAAAGTAATCAATCTCTCCTTCAACATAAACCTTCCTCGGTATATAGATAAATTCCCCTAAATGATGCATTTTGATGGTGAAGAATGGGCTATTTAAATATGAAAAAGAAAATAAGTTATTAATTTCATCAAACTGAGTCATCAAAATGAAATTCGTCAATGGTAATTATTTACGCAAATCAAGATGGGAATCTAACAGTGTCCTTGACCTCAAACACATAGTATCTAAGCACAGAAACCAACAAATAAACGTAATCATCAAATGATTTCAAACTCTTGTTCAATGCTTCGATATAGACAAAAAGATTCGTCTAAAAGGGAGTAAATTAATCTTAGTAATAATAAAAAAAAAAGAGTGAAGTTAGTCAACCACTTGCTTTTGCAAAACAAATTTAAGCTAGGGAAACATCTCGGGACCACAAGCACATTTTCATACCAGTTACAATTACTCTATCAAGACAAAAGCATAAAGAAAGCAATCTTTTCAAATGCATTCACTTTCTAACAGAAGATTGCAACAACACAAGTGTCAGACTAAAAAAAATATTCACACCTTTTATAGAAACCAAGAGAAGAGCACAAGTGGACAAGAAGGAATTAAAGAAGAAACCTTTAATTGATGCCATTAACAAAAATTTGAAGATCTATAATCTCTACTTAATTAGTAACAAATCTTACTATACACCATCATATCCTCACTGTCCGGCGGTCTCAGCACCCATCTCATTCTTGAAATACTCTATGGTAGACTTGTTCGTGATTTATAGAAAACCCTAAGTTGTGTTCAGAGCCTAAGCACTCTGAACAAAAAATGAGAATAACAAAAGTGAGAAACAAGTTTAGTTTAGTTGAAACTTTATATATTTTTTTAATTTAAATTATTGTGTTAAGTTTAAGTAGTGATTTTAATTTTTTACATTATAATTAATTTTTTTATAAAAATAATTTAAATATTTTTTATTATTTTTAGTATAATTTTATGTATTATTTAAATAATTAATTTTTTATTTAAGACATATAATATTGAGTATATCTATTTATTCAATAATATATAAAAATTATATAAAAAAATTATACAAAAAATTATCATTATATTACTATTTTTTTATATTAAAACATTTAACCTTAATAAGTCAAAATTTTCCCTCTCATTTTTTAGGTCAATAGTTTGCTTCCGTGGCGCCACACAATAGCTTACATGGCGCCACGCAGTTTGAAACATCAATGTCCGTCAATGTGGTTAACAGTGGTTAACGGTGGCTAACGGATGGATAACGGTGTTGTGTTGGGTAGATGAAAATGAAATGGTTTTGAAAGTTAATAGATGAACTTGAAAGAAAATAAAGTATCTAGATGAAAATAAAAAAAACAGATAATAATTAATAGATGATTTATTAAATTAAGCCCTTAATTGATTTATAAAGAGGCTGGAGAAACGCTTTAACAGCCTTTTTTGGGTCATAAGAGATTGGTTAAATGCTAAATTTGGTTCCTCAACTTTACGAAATGCACATTTTTGGTCCCTCAACAAATTTTTGCACTTTTTTGATCCCTCAACTATACGAAATGCACTCCATTAGTCCTTCTGTTAATTTGCGCCGTTAACTCTGCTTATGTGGCATTTTTTATATTTTTTTGATGATGAGGAGAGCAAAATTTAAAAAAGTGATGATATACACAAAACTTTTGCCATGTCATGCTACCGTGGCCAAAATGCGCCAAATCCGTCCAAATGGGTCCCACATCACCACTAACAATTGCTTCTTTGCCCATCGGTTACTACTTCTATTCTTTCCATTGATGATGTTCTTTCCATTTTCAAGATTGAAATCATTTAGATAATACTTAAAAAATATAAAAAAATATTCCAAAAATCGCTCACAACAACTTGCAATTTAGATAATTTCTTGGCAAACAAACATATAACAAAAAAAAAAGTTGAGTTGAGTTCGACGGAACTCAGCCTGGGTTCCATCGAACCCAACAGATTTGGGTTCGATGGAACCCAAGTAGGGTTCCGTTGAACCCAGCAAACTAGGTTCGATGACCTGAGGAAGAAAGAAGAGGAAGAAAAAAAAGAGAAAAAGAGAAAGGAAGAAGATGAATGGAATTATTTTATTTTATTTTTTAAAAAATATAAATACTAATCATGTGAGTTGGCATGAAAAAAAATTCCATGCCAACACGTTTTTAATTTGTTTTTGTCATGTCATCAAAAAAACTATAAAAAATGCCACATGAGCGAGTTAACGATCGAAATTAACAGAATGATTAACGGAGTGTATTTCTTAAAGTTTAGGGATAAAAAAAGTCCAAAAAATTATAAAGGGACCAAAAATGTGTAACTCACTAAAGTTGAGGGACTAAATTTAGCATTTAACCTAAGAGATTTGAAGCGCTGATGAGCATTCTTTAAGTGATCTTAACCTTTGTTGTTCTCTGTAAAACATTTGATCTTTGAGAGATCACTGATCTCTCACTGGTTTTTTTTTTTTTCAATTCAGCCAAAAAAGGGTTACATTATTTTGAGTGCAGAAAGGTGTTCTGAGGTTGTACTTGGTTTGATTATTAGAATCAACTAAATATTATAATTATTAGTTAATATATAATAAAAAGTTAATACAATTTAAAATAAATTTACAAATTAATATTTTTAAATATCTTAATTAATTATTTTAAAAAATTATAAATTAATAAAGTTAACTAAACCAAACACACACTTTTTTATTTTTTATTTTTGCCAACACACACTTCAACTTAGTACATCTATAAAAACGGTTTATTATTTTAATATGAATGATCATTGTTCAATAAATAAACTCGTACATAATACGATAAGGTCAGGGGATCATTTCTTTTCTTACAATCAACGCAAACCATAGAAGTGCAAAAATGAGTATAATTTATATCTTATGTCTCCTTCAGATTAACTATTCAAAAGTAATTAATAATTGATAATCATTTGATTGTATTATTATTATTATATACAACTGAAATACTTACCCAACAAATTAGATTGTACTTGAAATTGCTGTAAAATGTTGTGATTATAGTTTTTGTATTATAAAAAAATTATGTAATTATTTGATAATTACTCTAAACAAATCTTATATATTAATATAACCACTAAATTATATAAAATATCAATTAAAATTAATTTAATCATAATAAATTAATACTTTTGTAAAGTGTTGTCTAGAAAAATACTAAAGAAAATCTACCCCAAACGTATCCTAAGATACTTACAGGTATCAGGGATTGGCATCAGCTATACTTAAAGTTGTTCTCAATCTAAATTTCTTTGATCTAAATCCCAAATGATAACTTATATTTAAAAGGTCAAACTCCTTATTTGTATCTTGCACATTATTTTTTTCACAGTTAACACCATTTATAAGTTTTACTTCCAGTTAACACTTTTTATAATTTTAAACCCCTAAAAAGTTTTAAATTATCAACAAAATAAGAGTGCAAATAAGAAGTTTGATTATTAATTTTTGGGTTTTTTTACAAGTTTTAAATTATAAGAAGCCTTGATTGTGAGTAAAAATTCTTGAGGCATTGACAAAAAAAAATAATATACAAGACAAATAGGAGGTTTGATCTTTTTAAAACAAGAATGGGCCTAGTTAACTAAAAAGTAGAGATTGCCAAAGACTGGTTATGTCAGGGACCAATAAGTCCATTGGTTATGGCCTAACCCCATAAACAGAGTTGCAGATCTGCAGTTCCCTTATCTAAACTAAACGAATCAAAACGTGAAGTTCATTTAATTCAGATCAAACAAAGCAGGCTTCGAATTTAGGAATATGTGAAGAAATTTTATACCATATCAAAATTACCCACAATCAAAGAATTGAAACATTGTTATTGCAAAAATTTTACTACTGTAGCATTTTCAAAACCATCCAGAAGTCGTAAGAATTTTTTTACTTGCTCTACCTGCCAGTCCACCTTGACAAAGATTTCATGTATCCCGGTTCATTTAGCAACCATCAACAAGTCATAATAGAATTTCCATTTTTGACCTCTGACTGTCATTCCGCTTCCATTTTGTATGGTTGTTCATGTATAAAAAAATGTTATATCTCAGCAGCATGGTAATGTCTGTAGTGGGATCACTGCATCTTTCTCGAACTTCTTCAAATTCTTTCTAGATTCATCTTGTGATCCTCTACTTCCGAACTAGCTCCAACCACCGGTGTCGGTTCTTCCATAACTGCCAATCAAACAAGCACGAAGCAAAACTTCCTCTATCTTTATCAACCATTTTTCTTTGTTTTGTTCTCCTTCTGTACAATTTTTTGATTGACTTTCTGCTTATAATGTGGAAATTGCATCATTTCTTTTGCGTGGTTATGAAAAAAACATTCTTTCTTCGTAGTTTAAAGCTATTGGACATGGATGAGAGACTTCTCCCTGAAAGAAAAGAGAACTTGAGGGTGAGAGTATGAGAGGAATCAAAGAAGATATGGAGGGTTGCATTTCCTGCCATGTTAGCTCGAGTATCGGGCTTTGGAATGTTTGTTGTCACTCAAGCGTTCATCGGACACATCAGTGAGGTTGAGCTTGCAGCCTATGCCCTTATACAGTTCATCACTGTCCGATTCGCAAATGGAATATTGGTAAGGATATTCTCTTGTGTTGCAGTATTTGAAATTTGATCCTTTTTCACCAAATTGCACTTTTGAGATTGTATTTTAAACTACATTTTTTCTAAAGCATCTTAGAGCTATTTCCATAAATTAAATTTAAAAAAAAAAAGGAGGATTGAACTTGGTCTAAGATTCTGCTTCTCTATGTTAGTGTGAAGTTAAATAAAGGAAATTATAAAAGTTCGAGGTGTCTACTTTTACAAGCTTGAATTTAGTGGCGGAACTAGGAATAAAACATGAGTGGGGCCTTTGTTTTCCTAGCTAGCTTTGAGCACGAGTACTTTAGTCTTGCAAAGAGATTGAAGGTAGGGCTTTCAAGCTAGGACCTGTTACCAACCATGGCTCAATGTGTTTCCTTTGAATCCTTGATGTTGAATATCTCTCCCGTAGAATTGGGTTTATTTTTCCATTTTTCCCAAAAATGAAAATGGCCACGGCTTTGTATTAATAAAAGAGGGAAAGTTATTACAAGGAATCTCTAGGGCCACAAGAGCACCCTAGCATCTGAAATTCTCATATGTTACTACTGATATTTCAATTTAGGTACAAAGTAGTTTAAATACTAATTTATTAGAAAGAGATATAGCAAAAATAAAACTAGAATATGGTTTTGGCTATTTCTCCTGTCTCTTGAGTATCAGTTATATTATCATAGCTCACCTGACACCATTACAGTATACAACAACAGGCACTAAAACCCATCTCACCACCATTCTGAATTGCAGTAACAACCTCCAATCCAGAAAAAAATTGAACAAGCACACCCTATCAAACCCCTTGATTTTAGCACATCATGGACCTTGAACACTCACAAAAACATCTTCCATGTTACAACACTGTCACATTATACAAATAATCAATTGCAACAATGCCCTTTGCAAGGAAAGGTGTCTTAAGATTCGATGACAAAAATCACATTTTTGCAGACACCTTCTCCATCCTTCTCCATTGAAACCATCCAACTGAAATTAGTGAAGCTTCCCCCCACATTGAACCCACCTCAAGCCAGCACCCCAGAAAAGCTCCGTAGAGCAAACCCTTGTCATCGACCAAAAACCTATGCTGGGTTACCTTCAAGCCGCCTTGCTATCACCTCCCCTTCCAATCCAACCAGAAACCTCTGGGTAAATCCAGCCCCAAATCCCTGCTCTATTCCAACAATTCACACACCAACGTAAGCCTCCTGGTTGCACAAGTCCACTGGCACTAAAAAAGCTTCAAGCAAGTCGCCAATACCTAGTTGCAAACTCACCCTCGTTCACACAACCCTTCACTAAAATGGCAAGGGTTCTAAATTGGGCTTAATTTGATAAATTATTACTTAACTATTGACATTGTTTTTGTTTTAGTCTAGAATCTTTATTTTCTTTCAAATTCATTTATTAACTTTTAAAATTGTATCAATTTTATTTACTTAACGTAGTTCTAATAAATAGGTTAACGGAAGTCTGTGCCATCATTTACATGGTATCACATAAGCAGTCATGTAAGCAACACGTTACCTAAAAACAAATGACAAATTCTTGCCTCTTTGTTTTCGAAGGTCTTGAATGAATCAAAAATCATCTGGAGAATCCCCTCCTCCGGAATAATCTCCAAAGTCACCTACTTCGGCCTCATCGTTGTCACTCAATCCTTCCTCGGTCATGTTGGTGAAGTCGAACTTGCTACCTTCGCCTTCGTCCAGAGCATTTTCCTTCGCTTCATCAATGGAATTCTCGTAAGAACGAATTTTCCCTATTTTGATTTTTCTTTTTCTGTAAAGAATACGCTTGTCAGTGGCAGAGTGACTGTTTTTTCGCAATCCGTTATATATTAGTCCTCTATCAATCCAAAATCTGATGATTTATTGGTTAAATGTGTGAAATTAACTAGGTTGGCATGTCAAGTGCCACTGAAACTCTCTGCGGCCAAGCTTTCGGCACCGGACACTACCACATGATGGGAATCTACTTGCAGAGGTCATGGATTGTTAACGGATTAGTTGCCGCACTGACGATTCCATTCTTCATATTTGCCACGCCAATCCTGAGACTAATCGTTGAGGAGGAAGAGATAGCGGTGGCGGCGGGGCCGATCTCGCTCTGGTTCATACCCTTTCTCTACAATTTTGTCTTCGGACTGACAATCCAAATGTACTTGCAAGCGCAGATGAAGAACATGATCGTTGGCTGGCTCTCCACCGCCTCCTTCTTTCTTCATCTGTTGCTCTCATGGATCTTCGTTTATAGGCTTGACTGGGGGGCCAACGGAGCAATAGCTGCCTTGAGTATCTCCTGCTGGTCAATGGTTATCGGCGAGTTCGTCTACATATTTGGAGGGTGGTGTCCGAATACAAGGAATGGGTTCAGCAAAGCTGCGTTCTATGACATTCTTGTTATGATATAATGCTGAAATGGGTCTTTGCTTAGGTGTCAATTTCTTTGTTTATGTGTCAATTTATTGTTTACGTGTCTACCAAATAATATGCAGTTTTAGTTTAATAGTTGACAGAGTCCAAGTTTGTTACTTAGTGGAGATACAATTCCTTGTTTTTAGAGATAAGAGTACTTTCTTGTTACCAGATCGTCTAGTCATCGTGTCCTTATATTGTGCAATCTGTTGCTCTACATTTTCTATTTAAATGGGCAAAGATCAGTTGAATAAACATCTTCAATTTCATCTTTTTTGTTGCACACCAAGTATTTGATTATTTGCCTCTTAGAAATATCATTTACTCTAACCCTTGTTTTTTTATCATTTGGTATTAGAGCAAGATTCCTTTTTCAATTGCCTTCAAAATAAATGGCCACAAACAACAATTTGGGAAGTGTTTCGCAGCCAACCATTCCACTCTTTAAGGGAAGTGGATATGAAATTTGGAGTACTAAAATGAAGACTTTATTTATGTCCCAAGACTTATAGGACTTGGTAGAGAGGGGTTACACAGAAGCTGCACTCTCAGCAAAGGCACTCAAGGACACAAAGAAGAAGGATGCTAAGGCATTGTTTTTCATCCAGCAGGGAGTGGATGATACTATCTTTCCACGCATCTCAGCAGCAACAAAGTCAAAAGATGCATGGGACACTTTGCAGAGAGGATACCAAGGCAATGCCAAGGTGCTTACGGTGAAGTTACAGACAGTTTGTAGAAGGTATGAAGGTATGGTCATGAAAGAATGTGAGAACTTATTTGATTTCTTTACCCAAAGGATAGAAATTGTCAATCAAATGAGAAAATACGGTGATGATGTGCCCGAGCAAAAGGTGGTTGAAAAAATTGTTAGGAGCTTGCCTAAGAAATATGACCATATTGTGGCTGCCATAGAAGAGTCAAAGGATTTAGCTGTGTTAACAACAGATGAGCTACTCGGTTCTCTTTTTTCTCATGAAGACAGAATGAAGAGGTACAAGGATCTTGTGGAGAATGCTTTCTACAACAAGCTACAGCTGCCCAAAAACAAATATGGAGGGAGCTCTTCAAAGTTTAGTAACAGAGGTGGATTCAATAGAGGACAAGGTGCAATCCGAGGTGGAAGAAGAGGTCGTGGAGGTCGATTTGGTAGCATTAGGCATCCACAGAGAGCCAATGAAAGAAGTGACTACCAGAGTTCAATTCAATGCTTTGTTTGTAAGAGGTATGGCCATATTGCTAAAGATTGTAGAATTAAAGATAAGCAAGCCAATTTTGCACAAGAAAAGGATGATGAAACTGAAAGCTTATTTCTTGCTTGCTACACTGCTAAAGAAAGTGTTCCAGATGTTTGGTATGTGGACAGTGGCTGCAGTAATCACATGACAGGAAACATTAATCTCTTCATCAACCTGGACAAGTCAGTGAGCAAAAAGATAACCATGGGTGATGGTACCATACGAGAAGCACAAGGAAAAGGTATAGTTAAATTGGATGAATATGGCAAGAATTGTATTGATGATGTTTTGTTCATACCTCATTTGGATTCTAATTTGCTAAGTGTGGGTCAGTTTATGATGGCTGGAAATTCACTTGTTTTTGAAAATATGGCTTGCTATGTTTACAAAGATGGAATTGAAAAGGAGCTTTTAATTAAAGTTCCAATGGCAAAAAAACAAGTGTTTTCCTTTAACTCTTGATTCTGAGTTTGCATTGGATGTCACTTTGCATGATGACAACTCGTGTGGCATCATAGATACGGGCACTTGAATTTCCAAGGGTTGGTACTTTTGTCAAAACAGAATTTAGTGCATGGTTTGCCTATCATTAAACAAGTTGATCGTGTGTGTGAAAGCTATGTTTATGGCAAACAGCATCTAGATGCTTTTCCCAAAGGAAAGGCGAGAAGAGCTTTGAAACCTGCTGAGTTGATACATGTAGATGTTTGTGGGCCAATGAATGCTTTGTCTCTCAACAAAAGCAGCTATTTTATTGTCTTTGTTGATGATTTTAGTAGACTGACATGGGTTTACTTTGCCAAAGAAAAGTCAGATGCCTTCCCAATCTTTAAAAAATTCAAAGCACTTGTTAAAAAACAAGTGGATGTTCAATCAAAGTTCTGCAGACAGATCAAGGTGGGGAATTTGTTTCAACTAAATTTAACAAATTTTGTGAAGATTTCGGCATCAAAAGGCAGTTGACAGCAAGCTATATCCCTCAACAAAATGGGGTAGCCAAAAGGAAAAATAGAAGCCTTGTGGAGATGGCAAAAAGCATGCTGAAAGCTAAAGGTCTTTCAAACAGTTTTTAGGCAGAAGCAATCAACACTACAGCTTATATTCAGAATCGTAGTCTCACAGCAGCTTTGCATCATCAAACTCCTTTCAAAGCTTGGCATGGCTGGAAGCCCAAGGTAACTCACTTTAAAGTTTTTGGGTGTCTAGCTTATGTTCATGTTCCATCTCAAAAAAGGACAAAATTTGAGGAAAACAGTGTGAAGTGCATTTTTCTTGGTTATAGTGATGAAACTAAAGGTTATAGATTTTCTGATCCTATCACCAAGAAGTTACTAATCAGTTGTGATGTGATTTTTGATGAGAAAAATTCATGGAATTGGAATGAAAAGAAAAGTCCAGGTTCTGTGGTGGTTGATGGCATTTTGGAGGATGATCCAGTCATGACTGAAGGTGAAATGGGTGAAGGTCAAATTTCCTCTACACCTAACAATGGCAGCAGATCGTGTCCATCCTCACCTGAGACACCTCCACCCCCAAGGGAGGCAAGGAAAGTAAAATCCTTGGTGGAACTCTATGAACAAACTCAAAGGTGTCAAATGGCACATGTGGAGGAGCCTAGTTGTTTTGAGGAAGCAACGCAGAACAGAAAATGGTGCAAAGCTATGGATGAAGAAATAAAGGCCTTGGAAAGAAATCAAACATGGGAACTTGTGGACTTGCCTAAAGACAACAAAGTTGTAAGTCTAAAGTGGGTATACAAGACCAAGTACAATTCTGATGGGTCAATTCATAAACACAAGGTTAGATTTGTTGCTAGAGGTTACATGCAGCAAGAAGGTGTGGATTTTGATGAGACTTTTGCACTAGTTGCTAGGTTTGATACTATTCGAACTGTTTTAGCTTTAACTGCTCAATATAAATGGTCTGTTTTTCAATTTAATGTGAAGTCAGCCTTTTTGAATGGATTCTTGGAGGAAGATGTGTATGTACAGCAACCCCAGGGTTATGAAATTGAAAGACAGGAGTAGAAAGTGTACAAGTTGAAGAAAGCACTCTATGGTCTGAAGCAAGCACCATGGGCTTGGTATGAAAGAATTAATGCTCATTTTTGTGGCCATGGGTTTCATAAAAATCCAAGTGAGCCTACTTTGTATGTTCGGACTAGAGGTGAGATGAGGTACTATTAGTGTGTCTTTATGTTGATGATTTACTATACACTAGCAATAGCTTTTTTTTGTTGAAAGAATTTAGAAGAATGATGGTTAATGAGTTTGACATGACTGACTTGGGTTTAATGAGATATTTTTTGGGGCTGGAAGTGGTTCAGCACGACGAGGGAATTTTTATTTCCCAAGAGAAATATGCTAAATATCTTTTTAAGAAGTACAGGTTGGAAGACTACAACTCAATGAGCACTCCAATGGTTTCTAATGAGAAGTTTAGTTTGAATGATGGAGAAGAAAAGGTTGATGTTCCTACCTATCGTATCCTTATTAGGAGTCTTCTTTATCTCACAAACAGCAGGCCTGATATTGCTTTTGCCACTAATGTGCTATCTCATTTTATGCAGAGTCCAAGCAAAACACATTATGGAGCAACGAGGAGGATTCTAAGAGACTTGAAATGGACAATCTCTTTTGGCATTTTATATGCCAAAAATGACCAATTTAATTTATTTGGGTACTCTGACAGTGATTGGGCAGGTTGTGTTGATGTCCGGCGTAGTACTTCAGGTTATACTTTCTTTTTGGGGTCCGGTGCTATCTCTTGGAGTTCAAAGAAGCAATCCTCTATAGCTTTGTCATCTTCAAAAGTAGAATATATCTTCTTAATAGCAGCAGCGTGTCAAGCCACATGGACAAGAAGAATTCTGGAGGATATGAAGCAATTACAAGTGTAGCCAACAACAATTTTTTATGACAATCAATCAACCATTGCAATGACAAAAAATCCAATATTCCATAGTCGAACTCGTCATATTGAAACTCGGCATCATTTCATAAGAGAGTTGGTGGCGAGTGGAAGCTTGGAAGTTGTTCATTGCAACTCAAAGGATCAAGTTGCTGACATCTTCACGAAACCACTTCCTTTGGATAAATTTATCCATTTAAGGGATTTGCTTGGAGTTTTAAATTTCAGCATTAAGGGGGAGCATGTTATGATATAATGCTGAAATGGGTCTTTGCTTAGGTGTCAATTTCTTTATTTATGTGTCAATTTATTGTTTACGTGTCTACCAAATAATATGTAGTTTTAGTTTAATAGTTGACAGAGTCCAAGTTTATTACTTAGTGGAGATACAGTTCCTTGTTTTTAGAGTAAGAGTACTTTCTTGTTATCAAATCGTGTAGTCATCGTGTCCTTGTATTGTGCAATCTATTGCTCTACATTTTCTATTTAAATGGGCACAAATCAGTTGAATAAACATCTTCAATTTCATCTTTTATGTTGCACACCAAGTATTTGATTATTTGCCTCTTAGAAATTTCATTTACTCTAACCCCTATTTTTTTATCAATTCTCCCAGTTGTCAAGCTCTCCATATCCTCTGGGTTCATGGTGTGGTAATTTACTCCAAAATTTTCCTTTCTTCTTTTCCTTTTTCCGCTTTAATGGTAAATTACAAAGCTGCCATGATTTAAATTCATTTTTATAATCACACTTTACCATGCAATAGTCATATTTGAAATTTTATAATAATAAGATAAACACCCAATCTCATGATTTAATATTAAGAATTAATCATAGATATTTCATATAAAATTATGAGACTTTACAACTAGATAATTAATACTATGTTGATACCGATGATTTGTTAAATCAAATAGAAGGAACACAATTCTTTTTAAGTAATGTTTCGACTTTAAATTTTATAAATTGAGAAACAAACATTATGAGAATTTCTTTCCTTACAAAATTTTGATGTGATGTGATTTTTAATTAGTCAAGATTTAATGTGATTTCAAAATATTGAAAGATTAATACCAAAAAAAAAAAAAACCATGTCGGTGTTCTTTTCCTTTTATAAACATTTTAGAACTTCTTTATGAGTATGTCTAATATTTGAACTTTTTAAGTCTTCAACATTTCATAAAGCACGGACTAAGCACAATCACTTGAGCAATGACCAGCTCCTCCAATGCTGGTCTCCTATCAGTCTCAGCTGACAAGTGAGACTCAATGATGGGGGCAGTCTCCTTGGAGAGACGGTCTCGACAATATTTTTCAATTTGTCTTGTTATTGTTATTATTATTATTTTTCTCTCATAAGGGTGTCATCAAGATAATAGTATTTGGGGTGATTGTCCCATGGCCAAGTGACCCAATTGGATAACAAGCCCAATTTTTTTTTTTTTTTGATGAATAAAATTGTATTATAAAGATAACAAGCCCAATTAGTCGGCTTAATTTAAGAAATCATCTATTGACTATTACTCTTTTTTCATTTTAGTCTAGAATCATTGTTTTCTTTCAAACCCATCTACTAACTTTCAAAATTGTTTCATTTTCATCTACCCCCATGCAACGCCGTTAACTACATTGACAAAAATTCCCAATTCTAATTGTGTGGTGCCATGAAAGCCACTGTGTGGCCCACTTAAGCTAACATGTGGCTTAAAAATGGGAGGGAAATATTCTCACTCCCTTATTTAAGGTTAAATGCTTAATTTAAAAAATGGATGGTAATTTAGAGATAATTTTTTTTATAAAATTTTTGGTATAATTTTTTATATAACTTTTATATGTCATTAAATAAATAAACGTATTTAATATCACTAGTTACAAATGAATAAAAAATGTCAATTATTTAAATAACATATAAAAT
>BPVZ01000013.1:691721-705457 GCA_020521535.1 Rubroshorea leprosula
CTAATATAATTTTTTCTTTGTTAAAAATAAAAATTAGTGTATGATTACACTATTATAATTTATTTATTATTATTATTATTATTTTTCAAAATTAATACTTTTAATAATAAAAATATAAAAAATACATATAATTGTTTTTAAGCATTTCCTTATCAGTTATTTAATTTAAAATAACAATCATCAACTATTATATAGCCAAATAATTATATTAATCGAATCCATTATTCGTTTTTTACTATCCGTCATTCACTATTTGTTAATTGTCACCCACTACCCACTATCGCTATTTGTCATTCGCTATCTATTATTTACTATCAACTGAATTTTAACCGTTATATCAAACAGGACATTTGATAAACAATTCCCTCCTAATTAACAGGTAGTTATTCCCAATAGTTAAGAGTGTGTTTGGTTTGGATGATTTTATCAATTTATAAGCTTTTTGTTTCCTTAAATAACTAGTTAAGCTATTTAAAAACATCACTTTATAAGTTGATCTTAAATTATTAAGTAATACATATAAATATTTCTATCAACTAACAATTACAACTATTAATTATTTCTAACAGTTAAACTAAACAAAGGCTAAGTTCATATTGTTTGAGTAAAACTTTGACCATTGTTGGCTGTTAGAGTAACTGCACTGTCTGCACACGAGCCAATAAAAGTAACTGTTGGAACTTCTTCATTTCATTTTGGACACACTATTCTTTGATGGATTTTGAATCCTTTTCGAATGTCAATTAGATCCCTTTATGACAACATTATGCTGTTATTTTTTTGTCCGATTTAAGAAAACTACCTGTTAATTACGTTGGATCACACTTGTGCAGCCTCAATATATGTGCGTGGGAATTCATGATTTGCCTTGGCTTCTTCGCTGCTGCATGGTATATTTCTAATGTAAAATCAAAATTACTTAGGTTAAATTCTTATTTGTACCTTATATATTATTTTTTTAGTTAATATCTTTTAAATTTTTACTTTCATTCGATATCATTTATAATTTGAAATTCATATTATTAACAAAATATGAGTATAATAGAGCTAGAGTTTGATTATTAATTTTTAAATTTTTTATGAATTTTAAATTAGGAAAGATGTTAACTAAAAATAAAAATTTGTTAAGGTTTTGATTATAAAAAAAAAATAATATACAAGTTGCAAATAGGGGTTTGTTCAATTACTTATCTTCTTGCTTAAGTTTTTCCTCTCATTATTTATAATTTGCCCAGAATTCTATAATTGGTTTGCCCCTGCGCAGCGTAAGGGTAGCAAATGAGCTGGGGAAGGGAAATGCTGAGGCTGTGAAATTCTCTATAAAAACCATTTTGAGTACTACGACTTTTATTGGACTGTTCTTCTTTGTTCTGTGTTTGGTATTCGGACGCCAAATTTCCTACCTATTTTCAAGTAGTGAGGAAGTTGCAGAATCTGTGTCCAGCCTTTCAAATCTCCTTGCAATCAACATATTGTTGAATAGCATTCAGCCAGTCCTCTCAGGCAAGTTCTCCAATTCTCTTAAAATATGCAGTAGTCTCCCCTCAATACACAAGCAATTGCACTGAGCTTGAACTTTGAACTTAGAAACAATTGAGCTCTTAGGCTTAAGACATGAACCATTTGATCAAGGTGGTCAATCCTGCTTATATATACAAACTTGAACTATGGTAATTGTTTTGAGCCTAGTGTTTTGCAATCTGAATTGTAAAATAACGGTCATCGGATGGAAAGACCCTCCATTATCCAATAGTTTATATTTTATATTCCGTACATACAGAGCACCTTTTTTGAACTGTTTTTTGGTTCATGAACTACGGTAAATTAAACATTGTTCTGTTGTAGTTTAAGATTTATACACTTAAAACCTTTTTTAAAACATTGCATATAACCCCTTCAAACTCAAGATAAAAGGATCATTGTAGCAGGTTTCCTCTTTCACAATACAGACTTAAAATCTACTAAAATTTGAAGTTTCGAATTGAGAAACAGGGATTACCATATGTTAGACTAATGAATGAGAAAGGTTTTTAATTGTTCGTTACAGGAGTGGCAATAGGCGCTGGAATGCAAACAACAGTTGCTGTAGTGAACTTAGGGTGCTATTATGTGATAGGGATACCTCTAGGAGTTGTTCTGGGATATGTGGTCAATCTTCAAATTAAGGTAAGTGACTGAAACTGAGAAGGGATGATGGATACCCTACCCTCTGCTTCTAATCTGTTTTTGTTTATGCAATATTAAGAGTTCTTTTTTTTTTCTTTTTTTTTTATTATTAACTTTTGACTTTCTTCTTTACAGGGTCTGTGGATTGGAATGCTAACGGGAGTGGCAATGCAAACCTTTGTTCTTTCTTTAATTGTATGGAAAACCAATTGGGACAACCAGGTAAGCATGGTGAAACATTATGGTGAGCCTAATTCTAGATTAGCTAGGGTCCACCTAAATTTAAAGAGGCAAAATTTATTGAAAGTAAATTTAAGCCAAGTACAAAATGAAATCTATATATGATTTAGAGAAATTAAACTCGAAGGTATCAGTTTAAATATTTTGAGAAAGGGAAAGATTTGAATATTTTGACATTAAAAAATTAAAATATAACAAAAAAAAAAAAAAAAAAAAAAAAAAAAAAACATGTGAATACCCTTTTCAAGGCTATAAATACCCCAAGGGTCCTCCCTCAAAGGTAATTAAAACCGCTCTCATACCTTGTCTTTGTTCTTTTCCAAGTAGACTTTATTATTGCTCATTTAGGTATTAGAGTGTTTATTCTGAGAACCAACCTCGAGACTTTGCAGGTTAATCGAAGAGAAGATCTTGACGTAAAAAGACTTTGTAGTTCTTTGCAACTACAAGTATTGAGCCTATTGTCACAATCGGTCTTGACGTACGTAAATGAAGGTATATGTAACAATTCATTGTATTCAGAGAGCATGAGGTGTCTGTCAGTACTATCCTATTATAAATTCCTAATATCAGCATGCATATAAGCATATCTCATTAATTACATACTAGTAATTTCTAGCTCGGATTGTTAACTCGTTCCCTCCTAATAATAACTTGTAAATTAAAGTCTTTTTCCGGTTTTAGTTATGGCCACACATATTTTTTAGAGTCATGAAAACTGTATAATTTTTTTTTTTTTTGAAAAGCAAAAGAATTTTATTGTGAGTACAAGGGGTACTCAAATCCTTAAATATCAGTACATGAAATTACATGTAGTCAATGTGATCAAGACAAAATCATCCACCATTCCAAAAACCAGACCCAGGAAACCTATACTCCCATCAAGTCTCTATATCCTGTTTGTCAAGTATCTCACTGGATTAGAAATCCATTCCATATAGGAGAAATTTTCCAAATTCAATAGATTTCTAACCCAGTGAAATGAGCGTGCTTGAACTAGTTCAAATAGCCTATCCTCATTTAACTTCCTATGTTGGAAAGCAGTTTCATTTCTGCTTAACCATAATGACCAAACTACAGTAAACCATAACATGCCCCATCCTTGTTTTAAGCTTTTTGACCCCCTGTGCCATCTATGTTGGGTGAATACATCTATACAAGTGTTTCCTAATACATAATATAATCCCCACCAATTAAGGCATTTTGTCCACAAATTGTAGGAGGTGTTGCAAGCTAGAAAAAGATGTTCTGTATCTTCAGGAAGTTGATCACACCAAAAGCATTTTATATTTTGAGTAGCATTCAAAATTCCATGCTTTGCTAAATTAACCTTTGTAGGAATTCTATCTAAGAGTAGTTGCCATGAGAAAGCACTCACTTTTGGTGGGACTTGCGCCTCCCATATTTTTGTGTACTCCAGCAGCCTATTCTCCTCTTTTTTTGCTAGCTGCACATAAGCTGTCCTTGTGGTATATCTTCCCCCGGTCTCTAGGCTCCAACACCAAGTGTCCGTTGCGCCTTGCACTAGTTTTTTGTGTTTTATTGTCTCCAGCAATTGTTGCAAATTTTCCTCTTCCCAAGCTCTAAGTGGTCTTCTCCACTTGAATTTCCAGTCCCAGCTTCCGTCGTTCCAATGTCCCATTTGATTGATGCTGCAATTCTTTTCTGTAGCCAACAAAAACAGCCTTGGAAAAACATTAGCCAAAGAGGTCCCTCCCACCCATGTGTCTAGCCAGAATCTAACAATTTTCCCTTCTCCCAAATTCATTTTGAGATTCGGAAGCAACCACCCATCTTTGCTATCTACACCCGTATTTAATTTACAAATATCATTCCACCATGATGATCCTAAGACTCTTTCCTCACTCAACCATGATAACCAATTTCCATCCTTGCAGCCATATTTTTCTAACAGCACCCTCGCCCAAAGGCCCTTCTCTCCCCCTATTAATCTCGCCCACCATTTGCCTAGCAAGGCTATATTAAACCATCTAAGGTTTTTTACCCCCAGCCCTCCCTCTTTTTTTGTGCTACACACCCTGTCCCAGGATACCCAAGCTATCTTTTTGCCTCCCTCAACCCCTCCCCACAAAAAATTCCTCCTAATTTTATCAATTTCCTAGATTACCTGTTTTGGGAGCAGATATACCGACATCAAGAACACTGGTAGGCTGGATAGCACAGCGTTTATGAGGGTAATTCGTCCACCGAGCGATAAGAATCTTCCTTTCCAAACTGAGAGCTTTCTTCTGAATGAGTCTATTAGAGGTCTCCAGGTGGTTATTCTCTTTGGATTTGCCCCCAATGGCATGCCAAGATATTTACAAGGGAGGGATTCGGTTTTACAGTTCAGCATCCATGCCATGCTTCTGATCCAGTCTTCATCTGTATTCACTCCAATTAAAGAGCTTTTTCTGTAGTTTATCTTCAAACCTGACACCAATTCAAATGCCCTCATTATGCATTTTGCTGTCCAAATGTTATCTTCAGTCGCCTCTCCCATAAAAAGTGTGTCATCCGCAAACTGAAGATGGCTGATTTCTAACTCTCCCTCTCCTATTTTGACTCCACGGAAGTAACCCTTTGCAACAGCTGCGAAAGTTAGTCCATTTAGAGCTTCTGCCACCATTAGGAACAGGAATGGGGATAATGGGTCGCCTTGTCGGAGCCCTTTTGTCATCGAGAACTCTTTGGTAGCACTTCCGTTGACTAAAATGGACACCGTGTTTGATCTTAAGCATTCTGAGATCCACCCCCTCCATACTATATCAAAACCCATTCTCTCCATCATGTAATCAAGGAAGGACCAGCTCACCTTATCATAAGCTTTTTCAAAGTTGATTTTGAAAATAAAGCACCGGGATTTTCTTTTTCGTGCCCTATCAATCGCTTCATTTGCAACAACCACTCCATCTACAAGTTGCCTTCCCTCAATAAAAGCAGATTGATTTTCTCCTATAATTGAGTTCAATGTTTTGCTGAGCCTATTTGCTAGCAACTTAGCAAGAATTTTGTAAGTGCATCCAATTAAAGAGATGGGTCGATACTCCTCCACACCTTGGGGGTTCTCTGTCTTCGGTATCAAGACAAGAAAAGAAGCATTAGACCCCTTTACCAGTTTTCTGTTGCTGTGAAAATCCTTAAGGAATTCCATGATATCTGCCTTGATCACCTCCCATTCACTCTTTATAAAACCCAAAGTAAATCCATCTGGCCCTGGAGCTTTGGTGCTGTCACAATTCCATACCGCTGTTTTGACTTCTTCTTCTGTAAAAGGCTTAGTAAGCATACATCTATCTGCCTCCAAAATGGTTCTGAATTTGAGCCCCTCTAACTTCGGTCTTGTCCATCCCTCATCTGTAAATAAGTTCTCAAAATACTTCATCATTCCTTGTTTTATATCTCCAACTTGCCTAAACTCTTCACCCCCTATGGAGATTACATTTATTTCATTTCTGCGCCATCTCCCTTTGATGCAATTGTGGAAGAAGCTGGTATTAGCGTCTCCTATTTTCAGCCAGTTTTTCCTTGCTTTTTGTTGGGCCATCTCTTCTTTCAATTGCATATTCTTTAATAATTCAGTGTAGTGTGAGCTTCTAAGGAATAGATCTTCTTTTGTTAAGCTGCACTTTTCTGCTTTTACATCAATTCTATTCATCTCCTCCTTAGATTCCTCAATCTTTCTATCCACTTCTTGTAATGAAGTTTTTGACCAAACCCGAAGGAACTCTTTAGTCTTTTTCAATTTTTCCTTCAAAATGAATCCACCCCATCCTTGGACTGAAATCTCTCTCCATTTTGCTGCAACCATCTCTGTAAATCCCGGGTTTTGTAGCCAAGCAAAACTGTATAATTTTTATCTTAACATAGCCATTAAGAATAGTGCAGTGATAGTTGGTAGAATAATTGATATTTATTATTTAATAAATTGAAGTTAGTTTATAAACATATATTTTAAAATATTATAATTAATTATTTAAGAAAAAATACAAACTAATAAAATATCTGAAAAGCTGTGTCGCCTACATAACTACAGCCTTTTTAAGTCTAAATATAGATTAAATAAGTTTAAATTAAATCTATTTTTTAATTTAAAAAATTAAACATATCTAAATTAATAAAAAATTTTCTAACACAAGTGCACAAGCTAGAAAAACTCAATTAATAATTTAATGTATAATCCTAGCAAAAAATTTTTGAAATAAAAAATAGTTAAAGTAATAATTTAAGGGTTTAAATTAAATTATACCGATGTAAATTACAGTGCTAAATAATTTTTCTTAAAATTTGTATTTTGACCTAATTTAAGAGCTAGACCCCAGTCTTCGGCGTTATTGTCATAGGTTTTTATTTTCTTTTTAAAATGTTATTGTCATAGGTTAAAAAGAATGGAATGGGCATCTTTTCATAAAAAAAAAAAAAACAAAAAAGGAAAAGAAAAATCATGCAGCCTTCGTTTCTTCACTTACCATTCAACATCCAACTAATTAATTAACCTGCGTGTTGTGTGGAGTAGGTGTCTTTACCAAAAGAAACACGTGTTCCTATCAATAATATATTATTTATGTTCTGTGCGGTCAAAATTCTACCAAAACATCCCTTTAATTCATTTTGCAATTGTAAAAACATAGGAGTATATACATCAATCATCATATTCATATGGAAAGATTATGTGACATTAATTAATTTTCATTTAGTATAAGGTTGTACTTGGGATTGTGACAACACCTCAATAAAAGTATTAATTTATTATAATTAAATTAATTTTAATATTTTTTATAATTTAATAATCATATTAATGTATAAAACTATTTTTAAAACAATTATCAAATAATAACAAAGCTTTTGTGAAAGTAAAATGCTCAAAAAATTATAATCGTAACATTTTACGACAATCACTAATAAGATAAGTAATTTAATAATAATATTTTTAATAAAAATAATAAAATTTAAATTTAAATCACATTATATTCAAATAAAATAAGTTAAATAATAGGAGTTGAATGTTTCGATTGTACAATTGAAAAAAAATTCACACAATCCAAACATAACTTTTACAATTTTAATTGAGTTAATACATATTAAAACGGAAACGATTTTTTTTTTTAATAAGTAAAACGGAAAGGATTGATTATTAAAAAAATAAAAAATTATTCACCGCAATCTTAATTACTCTTATCGTAAACTTTGATAATCTTACTGGCAGTAACAGTGTGTTTGGCTCTTTTTAACTTGACCAAAGCAAGTTATTATACATTTATTTATTTAATATCTCACATTTATTTATTTAATATTAGATAATTACTGCGATTACTTAATCATGAAATTTTTATTGTGACTTTCTGAGCTAAAAAGAAATGTTAACTAAAAAAGGTAATGATAGTGACAACTTTTTTTTAAATGTCATTTAATATATTTATATTTATTTTTTTATTTTAAAAAGATAGTTATAACATATAATATTAAATAAAAAATTATTTAAAAAATAATAAATTAAAGATAAATATAAAATTTAATTAATTAATTATTATATCTTTATTTTATTGAATAAAGGGAAAACTAAATTTACTAAATTTAAACAAAGGAGTATGAAAATGTGTACAAAAATGACCTCTTAATCATTTTCTTTACAAAAACTAATTATTAAGCACTCTTAATTATATATTTACATTCTCCCTTCATTCTAAAATAATAAAAGTTTTTTTTACCTCATATTAACGATTAAGAGATAATTTATATTTTTATTTATAATTACCCTTAAAAGTATAAAAATAAAAAGATATTTTTTTTATAACAAACTAAATTATCAAAATTGAGGAATAATAATAATGTTAAACAGAGAAAAAAATTTTACCTCTCTTAAAATACTCTAAAAATGTCCATCAATCTAGAACAAATTCTAAATATAAAAAAATATATATTATTTAAAGAAAAAGGAGTACAGGGAGGATAATAAAACTTCAGCAATAATATACTTATGTTGCCGGTGGTTGTAAATTTATAATAAGCGTCTTTAAATATGAAGAATTACATTTACTAATCTTTTCAGAAGTTTGGGACTCATTTATAAATTCTGCAGGTATAGCAAGCACAGTGGCCATGGAGAACAATCTTGCAGAGAGGTTGCTACTAACTACCAAAGAACAAGAAAACACCACTAATCTGAGGACGAAGGTCTTGAATGAATCAAAGACCATCTGGAGAATCGCTTTCCCCGGAATAATCGCCAGAGTCACTTCTTTCGGTCTCATCATCGTCACTCAGTCCTTCCTGGGTCATGTCAGTGATATCCAACTCGCTACCTTCGCCTTCGTCCAAAGCATTTTCCTACGCTTCATCAATGGAATCCTCGTAAGCACGAATTTTCCGAACTTCGATTTTTTTTATAAAAAAATACGCAGTGAGTAGTTATTGTAACTTGGTAAGGGAGAACGTTCACTTTGTTGTCTTAATCCATTTAATATTCAATCCCCTGTCAATCTAAAACTAACGGTTTATTGTCTATGTGAAATTAATTAGATCGGCATGTCAAGTGCGACCGAAACATTATGCGGCCAAGCATACGGCGCCGGACACTACCACATGATGGGAATTTACTTGCAGAGGTCTTGGATTGTTGACGGAGTAGTGGCGACACTGGCAGTTCCGTTCTTCGTATTTGCCAGACAAATCTTGAGACTTCTTGGTGAGGAGGAAGAGATAGCAGTGGCGGCAGGGCCGATCTCGCTCTGGTTCATACCCTTCCTCTACAACTTTGTCTTCGCACTGACAATCCAAATGTACTTGCAAGCGCAGATGAAGAACATGATCATTGGCTGGCTCTGCGCTGCTTCCTTCCTGCTTCATCTGTTGGTCTCATGGATTTTCGTTTACAAGCTTGACTGGGGAGTCAACGGAGCAATGGCCGCCTTGAATATCTCCGGTTGGTCAACGGTGATCGGCGAGTTCGTGTATATATTTGGAGGGTCTTGTCGGGATACATGGAAAGGGTTCAGTAAAGCTGCCTTCCAAGACATTCTCCCTGTGATCAAGCTCTCCTTGTCCTCTGGTATCATGTTGTGGTAATTCAATCTGATTCCTTTGTTTTTTTTCCGCTTTAACGATGAATTAGAAGACTCTCACAATCTGTCACAATATAGGGGGAACATATAGTAAGTTTTATGTGAATTATATCCATGTGCAGTTGAGATTAGACATTCTAATATTAAAAAATAATAATTTTTTACATATTAGAATTTAATATATTCCTATTTTAAATATCCAAGTATCATTTCCAAGATCTGAGGTTCAAAACTTTTCATAAAGCAGGCACTATGCACACAATCACTTGAGCAATTTTGGAGTAAGTAGAACCGTGCCACGTGACTCTCATGGGCAAGTAACCCAATTGGACAACAAGCCCAATTAGGCCGACAAATTTGAAAATGACAACTATCAATAGGATGTTATAGCCCAAGACCTTCCAACGCCATCCCTAGTACTCTCTGGGGCAAGTGAATTTCGGCCTACCAACTTTAATATTTCAGCCTTTTAGTGTGTTTTAGGTTTCTAAAAACCTTTGAAGACCAAATTGAAATTGGAGGGTTTTTGTAATGGCCAAACCCTTTATTTACATCCTAAGCATTACTATTTTTCATGGTTAACACCCTCTAGAATTTTCATTCTCAGTTAACATCTTTCATAATTTGAAATCTATAAAAAAAACCCCAAACAACAAACCAAGTCAAGATGCAAATAGAGATTTTAGTTGTTAACTTTTGAGTATTTTATGGGTTTTAAATTATGGAGAATGTTGATCAAGAGTGAAAATTTTAAAAGATATGAACTGCATAAAACAATAATGTCCATGGTACAAATAAGGGGTTTGATATTCCTTCTTTGAGGGCAATTTGATTGATAATTTTTTGGTTTTTGATAGCTTGGAACTATGGTATAACTCTACTTTGGTGTTGCTGGCTGGATATATGAAGAATGCAACTGTTGCCATCTCTGCTTTATCCATCTGGTAAGTCCCCCCCTCCTTCCCTCTTTAAAGAAAACTTCTTATTTTCTTTTTAATTATAATATTTATTTTTTTTTTTAATTTTGAAAATTACAATATTGAACTTAATGTCAAAGTCAGCCCATGGCATAGAAACGTTAGGGTTGAGCATGTATTAAGTAAATTATTTTAGTTTTGTACTTAGAGGGCATTTTTGGGGGAAGTTTGGCATAGTAGTTTAGAGGTAACAGTTAATGGTTTTATTCAAACTGTTAAAAATAAATGTTTGGTAAATTTATTATTTCGAAATCGCTATAAATTAAGTGTTTAGTAAAACATTTTATTTAATGGTTTGGGACTAACAAATAGTAGTTACAGTTCAAACTACTAGTGAATTATACCAAACTACTAGCAAATTGAAATTTTTTAAATTTTATTGACAAATTTATATCTTTTAATTTTTTAATTTTTGGCTACATTTTTTAATTATTACTTATCTAATTAGTTTTAACTTTATTTTTTATCTTTAGTAATATTAAGTAATTATCATAAAAAATATATTAACATAATAAACAAAATTTATTGATTAGACAAAAAGATTAAATTTTTTTATACTTTTTTTAAAACTAATATAATTTTTTCTTTGTTAAAAATAAAAATTAGTGTATGATTACACTATTATAATTTATTTATTATTATTATTATTATTTTTCAAAATTAATACTTTTAATAATAAAAATATAAAAAATACATATAATTGTTTTTAAGCATTTCCTTATCAGTTATTTAATTTAAAATAACAATCATCAACTATTATATAGCCAAATAATTATATTAATCGAATCCATTATTCGTTTTTTACTATCCGTCATTCACTATTTGTTAATTGTCACCCACTACCCACTATCGCTATTTGTCATTCGCTATCTATTATTTACTATCAACTGAATTTTAACCGTTATATCAAACAGGACATTTGATAAACAATTCCCTCCTAATTAACAGGTAGTTATTCCCAATAGTTAAGAGTGTGTTTGGTTTGGATGATTTTATCAATTTATAAGCTTTTTGTTTCCTTAAATAACTAGTTAAGCTATTTAAAAACATCACTTTATAAGTTGATCTTAAATTATTAAGTAATACATATAAATATTTCTATCAACTAACAATTACAACTATTAATTATTTCTAACAGTTAAACTAAACAAAGGCTAAGTTCATATTGTTTGAGTAAAACTTTGACCATTGTTGGCTGTTAGAGTAACTGCACTGTCTGCACACGAGCCAATAAAAGTAACTGTTGGAACTTCTTCATTTCATTTTGGACACACTATTCTTTGATGGATTTTGAATCCTTTTCGAATGTCAATTAGATCCCTTTATGACAACATTATGCTGTTATTTTTTTGTCCGATTTAAGAAAACTACCTGTTAATTACGTTGGATCACACTTGTGCAGCCTCAATATATGTGCGTGGGAATTCATGATTTGCCTTGGCTTCTTCGCTGCTGCATGGTATATTTCTAATGTAAAATCAAAATTACTTAGGTTAAATTCTTATTTGTACCTTATATATTATTTTTTTAGTTAATATCTTTTAAATTTTTACTTTCATTCGATATCATTTATAATTTGAAATTCATATTATTAACAAAATATGAGTATAATAGAGCTAGAGTTTGATTATTAATTTTTAAATTTTTTATGAATTTTAAATTAGGAAAGATGTTAACTAAAAATAAAAATTTGTTAAGGTTTTGATTATAAAAAAAAAATAATATACAAGTTGCAAATAGGGGTTTGTTCAATTACTTATCTTCTTGCTTAAGTTTTTCCTCTCATTATTTATAATTTGCCCAGAATTCTATAATTGGTTTGCCCCTGCGCAGCGTAAGGGTAGCAAATGAGCTGGGGAAGGGAAATGCTGAGGCTGTGAAATTCTCTATAAAAACCATTTTGAGTACTACGACTTTTATTGGACTGTTCTTCTTTGTTCTGTGTTTGGTATTCGGACGCCAAATTTCCTACCTATTTTCAAGTAGTGAGGAAGTTGCAGAATCTGTGTCCAGCCTTTCAAATCTCCTTGCAATCAACATATTGTTGAATAGCATTCAGCCAGTCCTCTCAGGCAAGTTCTCCAATTCTCTTAAAATATGCAGTAGTCTCCCCTCAATACACAAGCAATTGCACTGAGCTTGAACTTTGAACTTAGAAACAATTGAGCTCTTAGGCTTAAGACATGAACCATTTGATCAAGGTGGTCAATCCTGCTTATATATACAAACTTGAACTATGGTAATTGTTTTGAGCCTAGTGTTTTGCAATCTGAATTGTAAAATAACGGTCATCGGATGGAAAGACCCTCCATTATCCAATAGTTTATATTTTATATTCCGTACATACAGAGCACCTTTTTTGAACTGTTTTTTGGTTCATGAACTACGGTAAATTAAACATTGTTCTGTTGTAGTTTAAGATTTATACACTTAAAACCTTTTTTAAAACATTGCATATAACCCCTTCAAACTCAAGATAAAAGGATCATTGTAGCAGGTTTCCTCTTTCACAATACAGACTTAAAATCTACTAAAATTTGAAGTTTCGAATTGAGAAACAGGGATTACCATATGTTAGACTAATGAATGAGAAAGGTTTTTAATTGTTCGTTACAGGAGTGGCAATAGGCGCTGGAATGCAAACAACAGTTGCTGTAGTGAACTTAGGGTGCTATTATGTGATAGGGATACCTCTAGGAGTTGTTCTGGGATATGTGGTCAATCTTCAAATTAAGGTAAGTGACTGAAACTGAGAAGGGATGATGGATACCCTACCCTCTGCTTCTAATCTGTTTTTGTTTATGCAATATTAAGAGTTCTTTTTTTTTTCTTTTTTTTTTATTATTAACTTTTGACTTTCTTCTTTACAGGGTCTGTGGATTGGAATGCTAACGGGAGTGGCAATGCAAACCTTTGTTCTTTCTTTAATTGTATGGAAAACCAATTGGGACAACCAGGTAAGCATGGTGAAACATTATGGTGAGCCTAATTCTAGATTAGCTAGGGTCCACCTAAATTTAAAGAGGCAAAATTTATTGAAAGTAAATTTAAGCCAAGTACAAAATGAAATCTATATATGATTTAGAGAAATTAAACTCGAAGGTATCAGTTTAAATATTTTGAGAAAGGGAAAGATTTGAATATTTTGACATTAAAAAATTAAAATATTTAATTATAATTATTAAATATGTGACTTATAATATAAATTTTAATTTTATCAAATTTATTATATAGTCATAATTATTAAATATGTAAAGTATAATATAAATTTTAATTTTATAAAATTATCATA
>BPVZ01000013.1:725042-738201 GCA_020521535.1 Rubroshorea leprosula
TTGTGAGATTTGCATTTTCAAGACCGAAAGCAAAATCAGAGATTAAGTGTCCTTGTTCGAAATGTAAATGTAGAAAATGGGAGAATCCTGAGGTTGTCTCTGTGCATTTAAGCATGGGTTTATGAATAACTATTATACATGGTATGTCCATGGAGAGACATTTAGCAATACAGTAAGAAACTTTGAAGGGGAGTCTTCTAATATGGAGTTTGTTAGAAATGAGGTAGATGCATTATACCATGAAATGGTAGTTGATGCAATGGGTGCACAATCTGAATACAATGAGGGGCCAATGGCTGAGGAGCCAAATAATAAGGCAAGAGAATTTTATGATCTCTTGCATGCTGCAGAAGTTCATATAGGTGCTGGGGGATAGGATGTTACAGTACTTTCATGGATGATAGAAATGCTAAACATGAAAACTCTTTATAATATGAGTGCTGCTAATTGGGATATGGCATTGTCATTGAGTCGAAAGTTGTTGAGTCTAGAGGACCAAGAAAAGGTGCCAAAGGATTTTTACAGTGCCAAAAAAATGATAAATGTGCTTGGACTTGGGTACAAGAAAATTGATATTTGTGTCAATGATTGCTTCTTGTACTATGATGAGCAAAGTAAGAATTGAACTGCTTATCCAGTATGTGGAGAATCCCATTATGAGCCGAGGAATATGTCTGCTATAAGGCAAAAAGATGTTCCAAGGAAATCTTTGTGATACCTTCCAATTACCCCAAGATTGCAGCAACTATACATGTCTAGGAATACAGTAGAGCACATGACATGGCATTTGAAATGCCGTGAGGATGCGGATGAAGTTATTCATTCTGCGGGTAGTGAGGCATGGAAACACTTTGATGAAACCCACCCAACATTTGTTGATGAACCTAGAAATGTTAAACTTGGCCTCTATACAGATGGTTTCAATCCATTTGGTTACTCTGCGACACCTTACTCTTGTTGGTCTGTTTTTCTTACAGTGTACAACCATGGTTTTTAAAACCGGATCGGTGATTGAACCGATTTGCTCATCGGTTCTCGATTTGGCCGGTCCGACTGATTCAGCTGACCGACCGGCCGTGTCAATCAAAACGCCACTGTTTCAAAATTTATAAGTAAAGTAAATCTAATTTAACAAATTTTCATGAAATAATTAATTAATTATAATTAATAGCCACTGTTTCACACTTTATAAGTTTACATTCACTGTAGTTGGAAAAAAAAATCGATTTATATTTCAGACTTTTCAGTGGAGAAACAGATTTCGTCCAACTGACCGGCAGCACCCTCGGATGGACGCGACGGTGAAGGCCTCTGGTGGTGGATCAAGGCTGGTGGGTGAACGCCAATCTGCTGCTTGCTGACCACCGATCTGCTGGAGAGACGCTGAACACCGATCTGCTGCCCGATCTGCTGCCTTGTGGTTTCTTTTTCGCCGAAAAAAGGACGAAGACTGAAGAATGGAGACTGGGGAGTGGAGAAGCCAAGAAGGAGAACGATGGATGATGAAGATTTGCTACCCGATCTACAGATGGACGATGGATGATGTGGGTTTTTTGATTTTGTTTGGTTGTGGTAACTGGTAAGAGTTGAGATTGGGAATTGGAAGAGTTGAGAATCAGAGAATGGAATAAAATTAGAAAGTAGAAACCCCGATTGTGGGAAAAAAAAAAAAAAAAAACTTGCAGACTGTGCGTCGGTGGTGCTGTCAAGCTTGGAGCAATTCGCCCAGCGGGTTTGCCAGGCCGTCCGAGCGAGACGGGTGGAACGAGTTCTCCGGGTTTGGTCGGGCCAACCGTCCAAACGGTCCTGGGTGTCAACCCAGCCCGTTTCATGCTCCGGGCGGCGGTCGGACCGGTCGAACCGATCGGTCCAGTCCGAGTTTCAAAACACTGTGTACAACCTTCCTCCTGAATTGTGTATGAAGTTAGAGCATATATTTCTTTCCATGATAATTGCTGGACCTAAAAGACCAGGAAAAAACATTGATGTCATGCTTAGGCCATTAATTGATGAACTTAAGGAATTGTGGACAAATGGGGTTGAAACTTATGATAGTTTCAGACAACAAAATTTTATCATGAAAGTTGCATTGCTATGGACTATAAGTGATTTTCCAGCTTATGACATGTTATCTGGATGGAGCACACATGGGAAGTTGTCATGCCCTTATTGCATGGAGAACACTAAGGCTTTTCAACTTCAATATGGGAGGAAAACATCATTTTTTGATTGTCATCGTCAATTTCTACCTGCTAAACATCCATTTCGTAGAGATAAGAAAATTTTTTATCTCAATAGAGTTGAAAAGAGCTGTTCCCCCCCCCCCAAGACTAGATGGTACTTTGATGAAAGAAAGGGTTAATCAACTCCCTGACATATTCTTTGGTCAGCCACTTCATAAACATTCAATTGCAGGATTTGGTGTTTTTCATAATTGGGTGAAACGTAGTATATTTTGGAAATTGCCATACTAGAAGGATTTATTGATTCGTCATAACCTTGATGTCATGCATTGTGAGAAGAATTTTTTAGATAACATTAAAAATACTGTCATGGATGACAAGGGTTGTACGAAGGATAACACCAATGCTAGATTGGATCTACAACTGTATTGTAATATATTTGAATTAGAATTGATACCTCAAGATGATGGAACAGTTATAAAACCCAATGCTACATATGTTCTTACTCGAGAGCAACGAGCTCTTATCTATCAGTGGCTGAAGGAATTAAGATTCCCAGATGGGTATGCATCGAACATAGCACGATGTGTTAACATGCAGGAACTTTGATTGTTTGGGATGAAAAGCCATGATTGTCATGTATTCATGTAGCGTCTCTTGCCAATTGCTTTTCGTGATTTCCTCATAGATGAAGTTTGGGGTCCCTTAACTGAGATTACTAACTTTTTTAGAGCTTTAATTGCTCCGATTATTCAAGTCAGTAACATGAAGATGTGGGAGGAAAAAATTGTTGAGACCATTTGCAAGCTAGAGAAAGTATTCCTGCTAGCATTCTTTGACTCAATGGAGCATTTGGCTATCCATCTATCATATGAGGCAAAAGTTGGAGGACCAATCCAATTTCGTTGGATGTATCCTTTTGAAAGGTATATTTTTTCTAATATATCTTTGCATCACGATAACATTCACGAGCATATTTAATAATTTAATGTTATTAATTAATTTTCTTATTTGTTTAATAGAAAAATGCATGACCTTAAGAAAATAATGTTGAACAAAAATCGTGTTGAAACTTCGATTTGCGAGTCTAATATTCTTTCAGAAATTACCTTCTTTTGCTCATATTATTTTGGATCTGACATAGAGACAAGATTGAATTGTCAACCAAGAAACATTGTTGGCGTGAATGATGATATAGATAATTGTTTGTCTGTCTTTAAACATTGAGGTCAACCACTAGGTGGAGAAATGCGTATGCGTGCATTGTCACCCAAAGAATTAAAGGCAACAGAACTTTATGTTTTGCTTAATTGTGAAGAAGTTAATCCATGGATTGCGTATATTCTCTAGTTCTAACTTTCATTTGTTTAAGTTACTAGTATGTATAGATTATTTACTTCAACTTCTTCATGTAGGCTTTTTGAATATCAAGTATGTTTTGGTCTATCAAACGATCAAATTCAAATCAAATGGCAATTTGAATTTATTCCTTGGTTTAAAACAACGGTAAGTAATTTATTTTAATAATTTTTACTATTAAGATCTCAATTTTTATATATTTTAGGATTAAATATTAAATATTTTTATAACAAATCTAGGTGCATAGTGGAAGATATGAGGTTGATTCTCGCATTTTGCCTTTAGTAACTGGTCCAATCAATAACGTTAGGGTATACAATAGTCATTGGGTTAATGGATTCCGGTTTCATACTATCGCATATGGACAAAATAAAAAAACCATGAATAGCAGTGTTTGTGTGAAGGGAACCACTTTCAATGATGAGTCAGATTATTATGGGACTTTAAAGGAAATAATTGACCTATAGTATTTTGACTCATATGTTCATCAATCAGTGATTTTGTTCAAGTGTGAGAGGTATGATATCAACAAAGGCATTGTGGTCCATCCGACATGTGGTATAGTTGACATAAATCCTTGGTTTAAATTACAAATAGATGAACCATTCATATTGGCTAGTCAAGCTCAACAAATGTTTTATGCCCATTACCCATCTCAAAATCCTTATAGAAAAGGGTGGTTTGCTGTATGTAAGATTAGAGCAAGAGCAATAATTGACACTTCATCGTTGAGTGATGGTGGAAATGTTTATTATCAAGATGATGATCCTCCTATGCCACAATTGGTGCACCCTTGACTGTTTTAAATGATCATGTTTCACTAGCATCTCAAGGGGGAGAACAAGTGGTGATTAGTGAGGTCATGCAATTGCCATATGTGGCAGAGGAAGAATGTGTGGGTGAGGATGATGATGAAGAGGAAGAGTTTGATGGAATGGAAACATCGGAAGAAGAAGTTTCAAATTACTTAACCGAGAGTGATTGTGACTAAATGTATCTTATTTGATTTTTTTAATTAATTGAACAAGGAATGAAGGACTACTTATATTTTCTTTATTATGTGTTTCCATTAATAACTTTTATATTTATATTTATATCAATATGTTTGCTATAATTCTTTATATTGATATTTATATATTATTATATTTTTAAAGATATATATATCAATTTACTTATAAATATATATTTCATACATTTATAGTTATTTATATATATTTAGTTGTGTATTGATATTTATATTTTTTATTTTTTATCTCATTTTTAAATTCTCATTTAATCAAATGTATGATTTTTTTTTTTTCATATTGTATTAAACTGTTGAACTTATTTAATGAGTTTGGTTGTTGTTATATCTTTATCTAATCTAAAAGTTATTAATTGAATATTTTTATATTCTGTTTTTTTTTTATTCTTTAAAATTTTTGCTTTTCTTCATGAAAAGGAAGTTGATTTGTTTCCATTATCTTTTATATACAGATATGAGACGAGGTACGCGAGGTGCATCTTCTTCTAGATAGCAGGTTGATCCAGAGGGAGAACCATAGAGCCCACTTTATTGTCTTATTCGAAGGCCTCGTAGGGCTGTTCCTACACAGCAGTAGCTGCCCAGCTTGAGCTAGCCTCCCGCACAATAGCAGCTTTCCAGTTTGACTCAGCTTCACACACAACTGCAGCAAGAGCAACCACTGTTACTCAGCCACCATTGAACAATGACCAGTACACTGGTGATGATGCAAACAATGGAGGAGGACACTGAAGAGCGTAATTTGGAGGCTAAGTTGGATGCTGAGTTTGCTGTGCTTGATCTTGAGTTAGATGCTCAGCTGGAGGAAGAGCTATCACGTGCTGTCCCGGAGACAGGACGTGGCCTGGATAAAGGAGATAATGCTCCTGCAGACTTGAGTCAAAGGAAGGTGCTTAGCGTTAATCGTCGAGGCACATTCAGCCATGAGAGGTTTGGGAGGACTGCCACACTAATATGGAAGTACTTGTATGATGAGCCAGTGCTTTTTTGGTCTAGCTAGCCTGAGGAAAGGAAGAGGGTTGCTTGGGAGAATTTCCAAGTATGAAAATTATAGAATAAAATGAAGTATTTTTTGAGAATTTATTTAGATGCTATCATTTTATTTTATGGCATTTGATATGGAAGTACAAGGTATATTTTATATGAATTTTTATATTTTATTTATTAATAGTGAAAAAAATGATAATTTAAGAAAAATTTTACTCTTTTTTTAAGAAAAATCAAATAAATTATTAAAATTTAATTATTATTTTTTCATTGTAGAGGACATATTATTGAGAAGAAGATGATGCTTGTGTGTGTATCAAATTTGGAGATTACATTGTCAAGCTTCATCGAGCTCGAAAGGCATGGGTCAAGCATAAGAAGTTGCCCGAGTTCATGCATAAGGATACCTTTAAAATTTTGTTGGCAAAATGGAGGAGTCCAAAATATATTGCACTCCTGGAAAGAGGTTGGCAAAACTGAGCAAAGGGTGATCGTGTGACCCACACAACTGGATGCCTTTCTATTGGGATCTATGAGGATCGACTGGTTAGTAGGATATACTTATATATATATATATATACACATATATAAATTATTTTTGTTTACCACAAAGATGGAAATGTTATTGATTTTATTGATGTTTTAATAGGCAACTAAAAGAGGAGGAGTTAAGTTGACACCTTTAGAGTCGTACTTGTTGACGCACACGACTCACTGACCTGATGCTCCAAAAGATGCCCCACCCACTTGTATATGTCCACAAGCTGAGCAGACATATGTAAGAATTTGATTCTTTTATGGTATTAATTTTATTTATTTTTAATGTCATATTGCCCTAAAAGAAGAAAAGTGATACAATTTTTTATCCATTGTACTCAGAAAATGATTATTTTTCATTTGATTTCCCATTATCATTTGAAATTGCTAACCAATGAAAATTTTATTTTTGAAATAGAATGATGCTCACCAAAATATGTGGAGAAGCATGGGTCAAACAAGGATTCGTGGCCAGAATGGGATCCACTTATCTGGAAGGAGGTGGTTGGACCTCCTAAAAAGGGTCAGATAAGAGGGATGTCTACGTTACAGGATCCAGCAAAGCATGGCATCCCTTGGCAATGGTATGACATGAGTGAGGCCTCTTTTTCTACCACCAGGATTCTTACGACACAAGTCTAGCAGCTGCAGTCTGATCTTACTCAAGTTTGGGAAGAAATGGCTAAGCGAGTTCAGACAGAGGTGGCCACACGTATTCATACAGAGGTATCACAGAGAGTATCAGAGATGGAGGCCAGCTTTGAGAGATTCCAAGAGCACATGCGCTTACTTAGCCAACAATATTTTATGAATGCTACACAACCCTAGACTGGTTATCCTTCTTCTGCACCACCCCAGATTGCTGATCCTTCTTTTGGAGGATTTAGACCAGACCACTTACCACCTCCTACTTAGAGACATTGATATTTAAAACTTATATTATATATGTTTATATATATGTACTGCATATGTATATATGGTGTGTAGAATGAGAAGTTAGTATATATTTGTTAACTTAAACTAGTTTTTAGTTATGTAGTATTTGAGTTTAAATAAGTAAAATATATAATATTAATAAAATTTAACAATCCTATAGTAAAAAGAAAAAAATTACAATATAATATTTCGCAAAGAAATAGCATATATATATCTTTATCTAAACTAGAATTTTTATAATTAATTATTAGCTCAAAAAAAATTGATTCTTATTACTTTTAAAACCAAAAATTTTACAAGAGAATTAATAAAAAAAACTCAAGAAAAACCAAAAAATAATTCAACAAAAAAGAAATAATTAGATAAATCAAATTGTCAATTAGTTTAAAGGAATAGTATATTTGTTTAAATATAAGGATTAAAAAAAAATAATAAAAAAAAACTGTGACTATATTCGATAGCCATATAATAAGAATTCTTACATTCTCCTCTTTATATTTTCGTAAATTAACTTTAATTTTGACAATTCATCATCTTCTTTCTTTTCATTCTTCTCTCTTTTTTGTTGAATTCTTATTATTTAATATACTAATAGTTCTTTTTTTTCCAGATTTTTATACATTGATTATGAAGTAATGTGAGGTACATTTTGTGATTTATACTTTTATCTTGGTTAAATACCCTTTTTGGTCCCTGTATCGAAAAAATCTCCTTTTTAGTCCTTAAAGTTTAAAATCCAACCCCTTTTTGGTTCTTTCGTTAAATTTTTGCTTATCTAGCACGTTAATAAACGGAATCATTTAATTATTTTTATATAATTAATATTATAAATGATGTGGAAATTAGATGGATAAAATTGTGGAAATTAAGTGGATAAAATTATAGATACATTCAAGCATTTTGTGCCACGTATACAAATTAAAAACTTTATTTTTTAATTCATAAATTAAATGAATTTAAACAAAATTAACTATAATTTCTTTTATCTTCTTCTTTCTCCTCATCCTCATCCTCGCCATTCTCTTGGCCATCCTTTTCATCATCCCTTTTGGAACCTAGTTGCTGGGTTTCATGAGGAACCCAGCAACTTGGGTTCTGCATAGAACCCAAATCTAGGTTCCGTGCGGAACCTAGTTTTTGGGTTCCCTCTGGGCTCCACTCGAAACCCAATTCTGGGTTTCGATCCTTTTTTTTCATTTTTTTTTTAATTTTGAATGTATCTAAGCTAAATGAAACTGAAACTAAAATTTCATGTTTGGTTTTGAATTAGAGATGTTAAGTTCTGGGTTTGTGTTTGATATTTGTGTTTGAAACTGGTGGTAATAGGTTCATGTTGTTGTGATTATGTTACTATGAATTTCATAACTTGGTTCATACATGACATAGGTTAATAGACAAAGAAAGGGTTGAAAATTTGAGAATTTTATCTTGATCGAACTCACGTGTAAAGGATTGATTATGAACAAAACATAAGAATTTTGAAAGAAGGGAGATGATACCTGGAGAATTTAAGAATGTTTGATTAAGGTTTTTTTTCACTCAAAAATAGTGACATGGAAGGGTGTTACTAAGTCCACATAAGTATTTTTACACGGTGGAATGTCTATGTCAGCTATTGTTGTTAAGATAACGTGCCACATGAGCAAAATTTAACGGAAGGACCAAAAAGGGACCAGATTTTAAAGGGGATTTTTTCGATATAAGGACCAAAAAAGGGCTTTTCTCTATAGTAAAGGGACCAAAAGGGACCAAAAAGGGTATTTAACCTTTTATCTTCTTTTCTTTTTGAAATTCTTATTACTTGATATACATTTTTTTCTGTTATTTTTGGCAGGAACAGGAACTTATTTCAAAATAATTAAGGTTAATGCTCATTTTAATTTTATTTATGATTATCTATTACTTTTTATATTATTGTTAAAATTGTTTCATAAATATATTGTTGGGAAATTTGATAATTGTGTTCATTTTACTGATTTTTTACATAAAATTAACAAAAAATAATATAAGATTAATTCTGGATTTTGTTGATTTTTCAATTTTTTTTTTATTTTTTTGCCAAGTATATTCGATAGCAACATGTTGTCGAATATACTATTGAAAAAAAAAAAAACATATTCGATAGCTGTTAGCTGTCGATTATATAGCTTTAATCGACAGTTAATGGCTGTCAAATATAACCTTCAAAAATTAAAAAATCTTTATTGTCAGCGAAGTTCTGTCGATTATGTTCGACAAAAATGTTGGCTATCGAATATACTCATTATTGACTGCATTTTATACGACATACATGGCTGTCGATTATGTCTGTCGATTAAGACATAATTGACAGAAACACCTCTATATTTGACAGACTTTTCTGTCGAATATACCTTGTTTTCCAATAGTGCCACCACCTGAACTTGAGCATTCTCCAAACAAAGTTTGTTGATTAAAGCAAGCTTTGTATGGCTTGAGACAAGCACCTCGAACCTAGTTTGACAAGTTTAGTACTACCATCAGTGAATTTGGTTTTACTTCTAGTCCTCATGATATTGCATTGTTCATACACAAGACTAATCATGGTATGTTTCTACTACTTCTTTATGTTGATGATATGATCATTATTGGGGATGATATTTTAGGTATTCATGATCTTAAGCAATTTCTCAATCATAAGTTTGAGATGAAAGATCTTGGTGTCTTGAGCTATTTCTTGCGACTTAAGGTCACCTCTTCTGATGATGGTTATCTTCTCTCCCAAACAAAATATGTTTCTGATCTTATATCTAAAGTTGGACTCACTGACACTAAAATTGCATCTACTCCTCTTGAACCAAATATTCGACTTACACCCATGGATGGTTCTCCATTAGCTGACCCTACTCACCATAAATAGTTGGTTAGAAGTTTGATTTATCTCACTACAACACAACCAGACATAGCTTATGCAGTTCATGTTGTTAGCTAGTTTATGGTTATGCCTCACTCTAGTCACTATGCGGTAGTACTTCACATCATTCGATATATTAAAGGTACCAACATAGAGATGCCACATCAGAGTTACTTAACTTACATTGGCTATTAGAAGATATGGGTGTTCCTTAACTGCCTACTATTAATCTTTATTGTGACAATCACAGTGCCATGCAAATTACTCATAATGATGTTTTCCATGAACGCACTAAACACATTGAGGTTGACTGTCACTCTGTTCACCATCATGTTGCACAAGGAACTATTCATTTGGTTTTCATTGGTTTCGTTAATCAACCAGCAAACTTTTTCACCAAGGCTCATTTTCTTAGGCGCTTTCATACTCTTCTTTCCAAACTCTAGTTGGTTTCATCACAACTACCTTGAGTTTGAACGGGAATGTTAAGATGTGAATACACTTATTGTAAATATTTTATACCTTAGAATATTCTCTTTATAAACACCTATATATAGGTCATTGTACATATAGTATTATTCAAAAAAGCAATAAATCTTTCTTCAAATTATTCTTCTTCTTTTCTCTTTCCAACAATTATAATTAATGAGGTAGCTGTACTTTCTTAGTTCTAAAAACTTTTGGGACGTATTTGGTTGGTAAGAATGGTTATTGCTTTATCAAAGTTTAGTTCTAAAAGTGCCATCCATCTTGTGAAAAAAATGAAGTAGGAAAAAATTGTCAACACCCTCATATGCTCATCTTGTGGCAATCTCCATGCCTTTGCCTGAGGTATGCTCCATCACTTGAACGTTGAAGCATTTTCGGTTTATGACTCACCTATCTACATCCCAAAATTGCAACCTTCCATGACCTTCGATCACCATCTCGAAGTCGCCAACATCAACACTTGTCCCTCTACGGTAGAGAGCTAAAGATGGCTCCCCATCGCCTCCACCAGATTCTCCATGCCATCTCCCTTGTTAGGGATAAATCCCCATCTCTAAATTCTAATACCATTGTTGGAATTTGACTACCATCAAAGCCAATTGATGAAAAACATAACCACAAACTCATACAAGTAGATTAAATAATAAAACAAAATAATAAAGAAGAGGAACACCTAATTTAACATGGAAGAAAAACCCTCTAAATGAGAGAAAAACCATAGAGAAAACGAGAAAAATTCACTATTAAGAATAAGTTACAATATTAGAAGCCTAATTTCAATCTGTTTTAGGAATTCTTAATCTCTCTCAAGAACTCCCCCTCAATCACTCACAAAGAATTTTTCACTAACATGCCTAGAAGCTCTTAATAGCCTCTAAGAAACTCTCATTAGACACTCATGGTTAAAAAAAGCCTTTCTCAACACTCTAATTACATAGAGGAATCTTACCATCTTGATATTCAAAGAGAGTGAACGCAACCCTCTGATCACCCTATAGGGGTTGTGTTGTAACCACACCACACTCTAGTTTTTTCACTCTCTCACTCCATGCTCTAGGTTGCCAGTAATACATATATATTAGGTTACAAATATTGGAGTTTGGGTTGGAGTAGAAATCCTAGTTATATTCTAAGGTTTAGTTTGACAATACTAACCTGTAGCTGCAATGGTAGGTTATTTGGTCTTTTAACATCCCAAAAATATATAAAGAATATTTAATATATTTAATATTATTTTAATTAACATTTTATATATTTTAAAATAGTAAAAAGACATAAAAACTAAAAGTTAAAGTATTGTGAAGCATTCTCAAATGAAGTCTAAATTGAAGTACACTAAAAAAGGAAACAACTCTCCACATAAAAATATAATTATAAAAGTATAGTGCAATCTAGATTGTATTGGATTGCATTACACTAATCAATGAATAAGGGTGGGTCTCTTAATATTAGGGGCCCTCCTCCCTATCCAGTGGTTCTTGTTTTACAATTTGGAGTAGTTTAGACTATAAAATTGCACCAAATTGTAAAATAAAGTTCTCAAAAGCAATTCTTACTACAAATAGGAATTGCGGTAAAGGCCAACACCCCCCACGCCATCCATTGCCCAAACTCCATTCCATCCATCTAACGACCTAGCAAAACTGAGAACAAGGAAGAAAGAAAACGCGATAGAGACCCAAAACAACCAAGCGAAGACCTGAGCATATAAGCCTTGAGTCCCCAAATCACGATAGTAGTGCTACTCTCAGAAGAGGGAAAAAGACCCAAGCCCTAGTCGTAAGGCTCA
This sequence comes from Rubroshorea leprosula, assembly GCA_020521535.1. NCBI lineage: Eukaryota > Viridiplantae > Streptophyta > Magnoliopsida > Malvales > Dipterocarpaceae > Rubroshorea > Rubroshorea leprosula. The sequence goes on from BPVZ01000013.1 coordinate 737,219, forward strand.
GAAATTTCTAATTTTCTAAAGAAATTTATTAAAATTGACTTTTTTTAATAGTTTTACTAATAAATAGTTATTATCACCAATCAAACATTGACTTTAGAATTTGGAGCAAATTGTAATTCTATGTAAAACTCGGAGGTTTTTTTTTTTTTTTATCCATCTTTAATGGTAATTTGGTTGGTTAAGTTTTTGGGTTTTAAATGGCCTGGAACTGTGGTACAACTCTATTTTGGTGTTGCTGGCTGGCTACATGAGGAATGCAACCGTTGCCATCTCTGCTTTCTCCATCTGGTAAGCTTGTCTTCTTCTTTTTTATAATAATAATAATAATAATTTTATTAATTATTACAAATAAGTTGTAATTGAATAAAAAATTCTTGATTTTACAATTCGGACTATAAGTCAGGACCCATTTAATACTGTACTCAGAAGGACAAATTAAGCTTTAGCATGACGGGGCCAAGAATTTCAAAATCTTTAAAATATAATGGATTTTTTATTTATTTGTCCTTTAACAATTTCTTCTTCTTCTTTTTTATTAATTTGGCCCTCCAAACATTTTTGGCCCTCTTTATATTTTGATCAAGCTATCCTTGGACAGTTTCCAATAGGTTTAATTTAATATATCATCTATTAATTATTACTTTTTTCTTTTCATTTTAGTCTATATACTTTACTTTCTTTTAAAGTTATCTATTAACAACCAAAGCTTTTTCGATCTCATCTACCCCACATAACTCTGTTAACAGAGTTAAATAAGTTCTACCTATGGGGTCACGTGCTGCCATGTAAGCAGTCACATGACAAGAGCAAAGTTCCAGCACTAGCATTGTTTCTCTTTCATTTTTTTTTTTTTTTTTGGGCCACATGGCTGGAGCAAATTTTCGGCAGCATTGTTTCTCTTTCATTTTTTTTTTATATTGTCACATGGCAGGGGCAAATTTCCGGCAGCATTGTTTCTCTTATCTTTTTTTATTTTTTTTGGC
>BPVZ01000013.1:798434-808885 GCA_020521535.1 Rubroshorea leprosula
GGGTTCAACACCCAACTAATTAACCAGTGTGTTGTGTGTGGAGTAGTTGCCTTTCCCAAAAGAAATACGTGTTCCTATCAATAATGTATGTTCTGTGTGCGGTCAAAATTCTACCAAACCATCCCTTTAATTCATTTTGCAATTGTAAAAACATAGGAGTATATACCTCAATCATCATATTCATATGGAAAGATTAGGTGACATAAATTATCATTTAGTATAAGGTTGTATTTGGGTTGTCACACAACACCTCAATAAAAGTGTTAATTTATTATAATTAAATTAATTTTAATATTTTGTATAATTTATTAATCATATTTATGCATAACATCTTTTTTTTTCAACTACTAAATAATAACAAAGTTTTTGTGAAAATAAAATACTCAAAAACTTATAGTTATAACATTGCACAATATAATTGCCAATAATATAAGTAATTTAATAACAATTTTTTCTAATAAAAATGAGACATCTTAAATTCAAATTATATGATATTCAATTGAAATAAATTAAGAAATAAGATATAAATGCTTCTTATCATACAATTCAAAATTATAAAAAAAAAAAAAGAAGCCAAAACAAAACAAAAATTCAGACAATCCAAACACAACCTGACTTTTACAACTTTAATTGAGTTAGTACAAAAAACGGAAACGATTTTTTTTTTTTTTTAAGAAGTAAAACGGAAAGGATCGAATTATTAGAAAAAGAAAAATTATTCACCACAATCTTAATTACTCTTATGATAAACTTTGATAATCTTATAGGCAGTAACGGTGTGTTTTGCTCTTTTTAACTTAACCAAAGTAAATCACTATACATTTATTTATTTAATATTAGATAATTATTGTGAGTACTTAATCATGAAATTTTATTGTAACTTTGTGAGCTAAAAAGAAATGTTAACTAAAAAAGTAATATTGGTGACAACTTTTCTTTTTTAAAATGTCATTTAGTATATTTATTTTATTTTTATTTTTATTTAAAAAAATAATTATAACATATAATACTAAATAAAAAATTTATTTAAAATTAATTAATTAAGAATAAATATAAACTTTTATTAATTAATTATTATATTTTTATTTTATTGAACAAGGGAAAAACTAAATTTACTAAACTTAAAAAAGGAGTATGAAAAACTTGTACAAAATTTACCTCTTAATCATTTTCTTTAGAAAAACTAATTATTAAGCACTCTTAACTATGTATTTATATTCTCCCTTCAACCTAAAATAATAGAAGGTTTTTTTTTTTATCTCATATTAAAGATTTAGAGAAAATTTATATTTTTACGTATAATTACCCTTAAAAATATAAAGATGAAAGGATATTTTTTTATAACAAACTAAATTATTAAAATTGAGGAATAATAATAATGTTAAACAGAGAAAAAAGTTTTACCTTGCTTGAAATACTCTAAAAATGACAAAAAATAAAAAATAAAAAATATATATATTACTCAAAGACAAAAGGAGCACATGAAGGATACTAAAAGTTCGGTAATAATATAGTTATATTCCGGTGGTTGGAAGTTTATAATAAGCGTCATTAAATATGAAGAATTACAGTTGCGCTGAACATCATTAAGGTACTAATCTTTTCACAAGTTTGGAACTTATTTATAAATTCAGCAAAACATTCACTACATCGATCATTAATTCTGCAGGTAGCAAGCACAGTGGCCATGGAGAACAATCTTGCAGAGACGTTGCTACCGGCTACCAAAGAACAAGAAAACACCACTAATCTGAGAACGAAGGTTATGAATCAATCAAAGACCATCTGAAGAATCAGCTTCCTCGGAATAATCGCCAAAGTCACGTCTTTCTGTCTCATCATCGTCACTCAGTCCTTCCTGGATCATGTCAGTGATATCCAACTCGCTACCTTCGCCTTCGTCCAAAGCATTTTCTTTCGCTTCATCAATGGAATCTTCGTAAGCACAAATTTTCCCAACGTTAATTTTTCAATAAAAAAATAAGCAATGAGCCAATGAGTAGTTATTGTAAGTGAGAAAGTTAACTTTGTTGTCGTAATCCATTTAATATTCAATCCCCTGTCAATCTAAAACTGACGATTTATTGTCTATGTGAAATTAATTAGATCGGCATGTCAAGTGCGGTCGAAACATTATGCGGCCAAGCGTACGGTGCCGGACAGTACCACATGATGGGAATTTACTTGCAGAGGTCTTGGATTGTTGACGGAGTAGTGGCGACTCTGGCAGTTCCGCTCTTCGTATTTGCCAGGCAAATCTTGAGACTTCTGGGTGAGGAGGAAGAGATGGCAGTGGCGGTAGAACCGATCTCGCTCTGGTTCATTCCCTTCCTCTACAACTTTGTCTTCGCACTGAAATCCAAATGTACTTGCAAGCGCAGATGAAGAACATGATCATTGGCTGGCTTTCTGCTTTTTCCTTCCTGCTTCATCTGTTGCTCTCATGGATCCTCGTTTATAAGCTTGATTGGGGAGTCAACGGAGCAATGGCCGCCTTGAATATCTCCGGTTGGTCAACGGTATCGGCGAGTTCGTGTACATATTTGGAGGTTGGCGTCGGAATATATGGAAAGGGTTAAGTAAAGCTGCCTTCCAAGACATTCTCCCTGTGATCAAGCTCTCCTTGTCCTCTGGTATTATGTTGTGGTAATTTAATCTGATTTTTTTTTTTTTTCTGCTTTAACGGTAAATCAGAAGATTGTCACATTCTTTGTCACAATTAGGTGGAACATATATATAGTAAGTTTTATTTGAATTATATCTATGTGCAGTTGAGATTAGATATTCTAATATTAAAAAACTAAAATTTTTTAAATATTAAGGATTTAATACATTCCTATTGTAAATATCCAAGTGTCATTTCCAAGATCTGAGCTTCCAAACCTTTCGTAAAGCAGGCACCATACACACAAACACAATCACTTGAGCAATTATAAACTAGAACCGTCCCACGTAACTCCCATGGGCAAGTAACTCAATTGGACAAACAGGCCCAATTAGGCCGACATATTTGAAAATGGCAACTATCAATAAGATGTTGGGTATAGCCCAACACCTTCCAAAGCCATCCCTCGTACTCTTTGGGGCAAGTGAATTTAGGGCTACCAAGTAGAACGGTCCCACATAACTCCCATGGGCAAGTAACTCAATTGGACAAAGAGGTCCAATTATACCGACATATTTGAAAATGACAATCATCAATAAGATGTTGTGTATAGCCCAACACCTTCCAAAGCCATCCCTAGTACTCTCTGGCGCAAGTGAATTTTGGGCTACCAACTTTAATATTTCAGCCTTTTAGAGGGCATTTTAGGTTTCTAAAAACCTTCGAAGACCAATTTGAAATTGGAGGGTTTTTGTAATGGCCAAGCCCCTTATTTACACCCTAAATATTATTGTTTTTGTGGTCAACACCCTCTAAAATTTTTATTCTCAGTCAACATTCTCAATAATTTGAAATTCATAAAAAACCCCAAATTACAAACCAAGTTAGAGTGCAAATTGAGATTTCAGTTGTTAACTTTTGGATTTTTTATGGGTTTCAAATTATGCAGGGTGTTGACCGAGAATGAAAATTTTGGAGAGTGTTGACCGCGTAAAACAATAATATTCAGGGTGCAAATAAGGGCTTTGATATTCCTTCTTTGAGGGCAATTTGGTTGATAATTTTTTGGTTTTTGATAGCTTGGAACTGTGGTACAACTCTATTTTGGTGTTGTTGGCTGAATATATGAAGAATGCAACCGTTGCCATCTCTGCTTTATCCATCTGGTAAGTCCCCCCTCCCTCTTTACAGAAGCTGTAATTGAATAAATTGCATAAGTGGTACTCAATTTTACCTTTATTTATAAGCCACCTATTATTTTTTTTCTCTTGTATTACGTAATCTCTTAATTTTATAAATTGGGTCGCCAAACTTCTTATTTTCTTTTGTAATTATAATATTGATTTTTTTTTTATTTTGAAAATTACAACATTGAACTTAATGTCAAAGTCAGCCCATGGCATAGAAATGATAGAGTTGAGAATGCATTAAGTAATTTATTCTAGTTTTGTATTTAAAGAGCAATTTTGGATGAACAGTTCTCTCCTAATCAGGGATGGAGCCAAGAAATTCGGTTAGGGGGGCAAAATTTATTGTTAAAAGTTTAAGTTTTTAAGAGTATCTTTTATTATATTAATTTGTTTTCTTTAAATCTTTTCCTTTATAGAAAGATTTACTTGTATATTTTTCACCGATATATTCTTAACAAAAATTAAAAATAAATGTATTTTTTAATTATAATAAAAAAAATATCATAGTAATAAATTATACAATAATCAATTGAAGAATGAAGAAAAAAAGAGAAATGTGTTTTTTAGTTAAATCTTTAACAAATTTGGGGAAAAACACAATAAAATTAAATTGTTTTAATAAACTTGAATTGGAAAAGATAAAAACAACATATTCTTAAAGTTGGAATGAGAGTGTTTTGATTTTATTGAAATAATGTAATTTTGAGGTGTATTTCTCTTAATTTTTTAGAGATCAGAATGATAAAAACTAATATTTAAAAAAAAAATACTAAAATATTTCTTTTTTAAAAATGAACTCTAATTTAAATTAATTTAATGAAATAAAAGATTATAAAATTAATTACAAAAGTTAAAAATGTACCTCACTCCACGCCAAAAGGAAAAACACTTTAAACTTTTACATAGAATATTAAGAAAAAAATTTAAAAAAATACTAAAAAAAACTGTAATTTTAAAATTGTTTAAATAGATAATTAAAGTTTTTTTGGGTTTAATAGATGAAAAAATGTTTAAGAACCCCGATTATTAATTAATTAATTGACATAAATTCATTTTACTTGAATTATATCCTTATTTTTTGAAAATTTTTTATTTAGATCTTAAATATTTTTTCTACATTTGAAATGGTCCTTGATGTTCATACTATAAAAACAAAATTTTTAACAAACAAAAGTTAAAGTACTATATTAAATGTTTTCAAAAGTTTAGGGAAGGCGCTGCCCCCCCTGTCCTTCATTAGCTTCGTCCCTGCTCCTAATTAACAGATGGTTCTAGAGTGTGTTTGATTGGATGATTTTATCAATTCATAAGCTTTTTGTTTCTTTAAATAACTAGTTAAACTATTTAAAAACATCAACTTATGAGTTGATTTTAAATTGTTAAGTAACATTTTTTTTTTAATCAACAAAGAGAATTTTATTGATAAGGTACAAGGGGTACCTCAACCCATTTACAATACTAATACCAAAAGAAGTAAGAGGGGCAATCCAAGATTTAGGATGTCATAAGGCCATACTCTAGCTCCTGCAAAAAGCAGGTTCCTTTCTCTACAGCAAAACAGAAGAGAGATTTACTGTGTGCATATTCTACAGGCTTCCTTAGGATGACTGTACCAAAGTGATTGGGATAAATCCGGCATCCTTTTTGCTTTAATCCATGTGAAGGAACTAAACTTAATTTGATCAAAAACATGTTCAGTATTTATAGCCTCCCCTTTGAAAATTAGTGAATTCCGGCATAACCAAATAAACCACACGATGAAAAACCAAATGGACATCTAAATCTGTTTTATATTTCCGTTATTTACCAGTCCCTTGTGTTGCTTTAGGTGATTCCATCCGCCTTCTTGTGTTGCTATCTTAATGTCCCACCAATCGTAGCACATGCACCATATTTTCCATGAGACTAGACATGAAAAAAGGATGTGTATTGAAGTTTTGGTCTTCTTTCCACATAGGATGCATTTTGCTCCTGTATTCTCTTCAGTCAATCCTCTTTTCAGCAGGTTATCTTTGGTCAGGATCCTGTTCTGTAAGGCTTTCCATGCAAAAGCAAAGATCTTCAAAGGCAATTTGTTGTCCCATATCAGCTTGTATTGAGCATCTTGTCTACTCTCTTGGTTCTAGTTTATGATGTTGCAAGCTAATTTCACTGTGTATCTGCCTTTTGAGTTGTGTTTCCATATCCAATTATCGTCTTCGCCTTGTGTTAGTTTTATTCCTTCAAGCATTGAGCAGAGTTCCTATAGCAAGTTAATTTCCCATACAAATAGGTTCCTTGTCCATCTCCAAGTCCACATCCACTCCCCATTATTCCACTGCCCCATGTCTGCTATACAAGCATCTTTCTCTCTAGACAAGCTAAATAACCTATTGAACTTCTCCTTTAACGGCTTATCCCCTACCCATTTCTCATGCCAAAACAACATATCTTTTCCTTCATCTATCTTTTTAACTACCCTTTCTTGAAACCAACCCTCTTTCACTCCCATTGCACTATCTAACTCCCATAAATTCCTCCAACATGTCGAGCATGATCCCTCCCATTTACTGCCTTCCCATGCCTTCCTTCTATCCATTCTATATTTAACTTCCAAAATCTGCTTCCATAATGCCACTTTTTCTTCTAATAATCTCCATCTCCCTAATGGTGCTATATTGAACTTTTGTAGTTCTTTGACTCCTAAACCTCCTTCTGTCTTCCTTTTGCAAATGTTTACCCATTTAACCCAAGCCATCTTCCTACTACCGTCACCCCCCCCCCCAAAGAAATTTCTTTGAATTTTAGTGAGTAAAAGAATTACTTGTTTTGGTGCTTTAAGGGTTGAGAAGTAGTACACTGGGATGCTTGAGAAGACAGAATTTAGAAGAATTATTGAGAAGACAGAATTTAGAAGAATTATGCATCCACCAAAAGACAGCGTATCCCTCTTCTAATTAGATAACCTCTTTCTCATCGTATCAATCATTGGGGTCCATGTGGATAGCCTTTTCGGATTTGAGCCAACCAACACCCCCAGATATTTAAATGGAGTCTGACCGATAGCACAATTCAGCTTGTTTGCAAATATTTCCATGTCATTCTTCTCCACATTCAATCCTATTAGGGAGCTCTTGAAAAAATTAACTTTCAGGCCAAATACCAACTCAAAGCATCTTAAGACACTTTTTAGAACCATCACATTCTGTTTTGTTGCTTCACAAAAGAAGATGGAATCATCAGCAAATTGGAGGTGTGAAAGTTTAAGGCCACTCTTCCCAATTTCAATTCCCTGGAACATATTATCATTCACTACCTTCTTCATAAGCCCATTTAAAAGCTTTTGCTATCATGAGGAATAAGAATGGGGCCATAGGATCCCTCTACCAAAGTCCCTTCTCTATCTATAACTCTTCGATAGGGCTACCATTAACCAAGATTGAAATCATGGCTGATGATAGACATTCTTGAATCCATAAGCGCCATTTGTGACAAAATCCAAATTTGCCCATCATATTGTCGAGGAAGTTCCAGTTTACACTATCGTATGCCTTCTCAAAGTTTGCTTTGAAGATTAGAACTGGCTTTTTGTTGCTCTTGGCTTCATGCAACATCTTATTGAGGATGATAATGCCATTTGTAATCTGTCTACCTTTGATGAGAGTAGGTTGGTGAGGCCTTATTAGGGAATCCATAACTTTCTTTAATCTATTTGCCAAAATTTTTGCAATGATTTTGTAAATACAACCAACAAGTGAGATTAGCCTGTACTCTCCCAGATTTTAAGGGTTCTCCTTTTTTGGAATCAAGACTATGAATGAAGCATTGCTCCGTTTAACTAATTTTCCATTATTGTGGAGTTTTGTCACACAGTCACAAATGTCTTTTTTCAAAACTGACCACATTCTGTTCACAAAATTGAAGTTGAAGCCATCTGGTCCTAGGCTTTTGCTTCCATTACACCCCCAAACTACTTCCTAGATTTCCTTTTCTGTAAAACAGGACACTAGTGAGTTATTGTCCTCAATTGAGAGTTTCTTAAAGTTATCCAACATCAGTTCTAGTCTCTCCCATTTGTCTTTTTCAAATTTTTCCTTGATGAAGTTTTTAACTTCTTTCACTTCTTCAACCCATTCCCCTTTAATTAGGACTCTTTCAATCTCGTTGTATTTTTTTCTTTGTGCCACACAAGAGTGGAAATACTTGTTGTTTGCATCACCCTCTTTTAACCATATTTGTCTTGCTTTCTGATGTAATAAGCTATCTCTTGCATTATTCCACTCTCATAGATTGTGGAAAACCTCTTGTCTTCTCTTTGTCTCTATTTTTGAAAGAATCCCAACTTCCCCTTTCTCATCAGGGACTTTTATTTCCTCCTTTGCCTTTTCAATGTTGTTGTCAATATCTCCAAACACATCTCTGTTCCATTTCTTCAATTCTGCTTTAAGCATCTTGAATTTTTCTTTTAATCTATAGCAACCCCAACCATTAACTATTATATTATTCCATTTTTCCTAAACAAAATCTGCAAAGCCCTCATGGTTCCACCAACAATCTAGACATCGGAATGGTTTACAACCCCAATCCACAGAGATATCTTTCAACAAAATTGGGCAGTGGTCTGAGATATCCTTCCTCAGACCTCTTAGTGTAATATCAAGAAAGCATAGCAAAAATTCATTTGACAAAAAGAATCTATCTAACTTACTCATTGTGGAGCCATCAGGTTTGTACCAAGTGAATTTCCTTCCTAAGAGTGATATCTCCATAAGCCCTACCTCCATTATGAAGTTGTTAAACTCACTATTTTCACCTAGGTCATACCACTTGCCTTTTCTTTCTTCATTACACCTTATTGCGTTGAAGTCACCTGCTAAGCACCAGTTTCCCCCACTTGAATCTTTGATTAATCCTTGTAGCTCTATCCACATCTGCCTTTTCTCTTGTTTGTTGCATGAAGAGTAAATGTTTATAAAGAAACATGGGATTCGATCACCACCCCAAAGTCCAACCACACCACAAAATCCTGACCTCTCCAACTTCTTATTCATTATGAAAATTTTTGGATTCCAAATGCACAGTAGTCCTCCTGCACTACCCCAAGCTGGTTTCATTACCCATTCACAGTTAGCCGATCCCCATATAGAGTGCACCAATCTATCACTCATTTGCTCAAATTTTGTTTCTGGGATGAAAATCATGTCCACTTGCTCTTTTTTTATCAGCTCCCTCACAGCTCTTCTTTTACTATTCTTCCCCAATCCTCTTACATTATAAGATAAGATCTTCATGGGTTGGTCGGCTTTACTCCTTTTTTCTCTGCCTCAACCAATCTTTGCTCTGCTAATGTAATTTTGTCCTGCTTCTCCATCTCACTCAGCCTTTTAATTATTTCTGCAGCATTGTTTTTATCCACTAAACCCAATTGCTTCCCTATATTCCAAAGCTCTTCTGCTTCCTCTTTTCGGTTGAGTTCTGCTCCAGGATTGGCTTTATTCACACCCCCCCTCAATCGAATCTCCTCTTCTGTTGTGCATTTTTTGTTCTTCCTTGTAGATCTGGCTTTTGCTTCTGCTATGCCTTCCTCCTTGTTGTTACCTTCCTTAGCTTTACCTTTTTCTTCTCCATCTTTCTTTGTTTGGCTAATCTCTCTGCCCTTGATTGCAAGATTTCATTGTCACTTGCCAAGCCTTCCCAAAAAGGCCGAGTTCTCCTTTCTTCTTCAATTGAGTAATCATCGTTGCTCTTCGCTTTTCCTGCTAATACTGGTATAGCTTTGCAATTGGAGTCTTTGTTCCCGTTGTTATAATCTCCCTCTTGACTACTTTTCCCATCTGGAACCTTCTCTTCTCCTTTGTCAACTTCTTGGTTTTGGGCCATTTCTTTATGTTGTTCCATTGAATGGTTGCACTCTGTCCCTTCTATTGGCCCAAAGTTTATGGTAAGGCCCAATTCCCTCCATTTTGGACCAAAACCTAGTGTGTATGTGTCATCATTAGATTTCTTTTCTTCATCCTTTCCTACTTTTGCTGTTTTTGTCTCTCGTTAGTACTTGGCTCAACTAACGAGTTGGACCCTTCAGGCCAACATTCTGCATTGGAATCATCAGTTCTACATAAAGAGAAATCTGAACGGAGTGAAAATGTGTTGTCCACTCCAACTTCCTCACTGATCCTAATATGGAAAAGCTTGGTCTTCACTTTGATCTTCAAGACCTTATTAATGTTTTCCTGCAATGGAGTCATAATTAAGATCTTTGCCACATCCAACCTAGATTTTTTAATGGTGCTCCCGTTTAATGATACAAATTTTCTGAACATGCATGCCACTGTTTCAAAGAAATTACACTTCCATATGTGCAATGGCACTCCTTGACATCTAAGCCATGTAAATCTCTTCGTTGCCACTTCTTCTGGAGTCCATGGTCTTACGTCTGTGAACCACTGTGCAAGCCATTCATGTCCTTCAACCACGAGATGTTTAAGTTCCTCTTCATCCCCACTTGGCAGTAACACTAAGTTACCTCCCATTGGAGTAACCTTAGCTAAGAAATATCCTTCCATTGCAAATGTATCTTGAAGGGTGCTGATGATTTCTGGGCATTTTGCTTGTCCAACATAACAATTCTCCAGCCTCCTTATGTCTTCTTCATCTACTTGAACTTCCATTCCATTCCA
>BPVZ01000013.1:838961-850322 GCA_020521535.1 Rubroshorea leprosula
AGTAACTCAAGGTTACCTTTGCCTCACTTCACATTACATAGATGAGAATTGGATTTTGCAAAGTAGGATTTTGAGCTTTTGTCATGTCCCTCCCCCACATTTAGCTAGGATTTTACATAATACTGTTTTTGACTTGCTTAAAGCATGAGGTATTCAAGATAAAGTATTTTCTATCCCTTTAGATAATGCAAGGTGCAATGACAATAAGCAAGATCTTTTATGCAATACCCTAAATTTGGAATATCCATTACCTTGCAATGGAGATTTTTTTTCATATCTGTTGTTGTGCTCATATGTTAAATTTGATTGTCCAAGAAGGTCTAAAAGTGATTGATGAGAGTGTCAAGAAGTTGAGGGAGGGTATTAAATATATAACTAAATTTGAGGGAAGAAAGATAAGTTTTCGGGATTGTGCAAAGCGTGTGGGCTATAATATGAGTAAAGGCTTGTGGTTAGGTTGACCAATTATATGGAATTCTACTTATACTATGTTGGAAAGGGCACTTTTATATCGACAAGCCTTTATTAACTTTGCATTGAAGGATAGGAACTATGTTTGGTCCTTAGAAGCTCATGAATGGATTAGAGTGCAGCATATTTGTCAACTTTTTGAGCCATTTAGTGAGATAACCACTATTTTTTTTGGTCCCCAATATCCTACAGCAAACTTGTTTTGCAAACATGTTTGGGCTATTGAATTGACTGTACAAGCAGAGATGGGAAGTCATGATCCGTGTGTGAGGGCAATGGCAAAAAATATGAAGATTAAATTTGATGAGTGTTGGGATTGTTCTAGTTTGGTGCTTGCTTTTGCTATAATTCTTGATCCTCGCTTCAAATTGGATTATGTAAAATATTGTTGCATGAAATTGGATGAGACAACACACTTGGCAAAGTATGAGAATGTCAAAATTTGTTTGAAAAGTCTTTACAATGAATATTCACACAATGAAGACAAGCATGTTGAAGCTATAGGAATTGTCTTTCATGGTGCTGTCAATTTAAGAAGTCCTTTAGTCCATGATGAGGTGAGCATGTCAACCTTTTTTATCTTTTAATTATTTTTCTTTATCATATAGATCATATGTCCTTATTACTGATTTTTTTTCCTTTCATTCTTGTTGGAAAAGTGACTATTTAATCAATTTGTTTATTTGGTTTTAAGAATATCATATTATAATGTCTTTAAAAATTCTTATGCTATTTTTTCATGGTGAAATATATATATTTTTTAATATAACATATTCTTGATAAGGATGGATAAGAATGGAGGAGGGAAAGGGAATACAAACTTAATGTAGAGAGAAAAATAAGATGACTTCTACTAAAATTTATTGATTTATATTTTGTAGGATTTTGATGAATTTGAACCAAATAAATTGAGTAGATATGGATCAAAGTTACATAGGTACTTGAAAGAGAGGAGATTGCCTCGTTCAGAGCCATTGGATATTCTTGATTGGTGGAGAAAAAATGAATATCAATATCCAAGATTTGCTGATATGGCAAAGGATATTTTATCAATACCTATTACTACTGTAGCTTCTGAATTCACTTTCAGCATAGGTGGTAGAGTTTTAACCAAATTGAGAGGTAGTCTAACATCTGAAAATGTAGAACCTTTGATAATAACTCGAAGTTGGTTAGTTGGAGGTAATATACATTCTTTATTTTTATTCTTTTTCATATATATAATATATATACTTATATATATTTTAATATTTACTTTATTAAGTTAATTTCTTGGTAACATAAATTACTAGATGCAATTGAGGATCCAGAAAAAGATAGAATGGCGGGATTGGAGTTTCAATTGGATGTTGGCATTGACACAACCACTAGACTTGCAAATCTAAGGGGATCTAGTTCTTGACCTTGTTAATAGGCAATAGGGGTGTATTTTTTGCATGATGCCTTCTAAATATTGAATAGAACTATTTTTTTTTTTATGATACCCTTTTAACTATTAAACTAGCACTAACTACCTTTTGAACTCTAATATTGAATATCATAGTATTTTTTGTATAATGCCCTTCTAAATGTTGAATAGGGTTGTATTTATTGTATAAGACCCTTATAAATGTTAAATAAATACTAGATATTAACATATTTGTTTGTTTTGCCTTTTCAACTCTAAATCCTTCATGTCTCTTCTTTTAATAGAGATTAATACAATTTTATAAATATTGTATGGACATTATTTATTTGATATATATTTTAGTTCCATTTATGTAATTCAATAATCTTGCCAACTTTTTTCCATGAAATTGGAATAAAAATTGCATCATAAAATGAAAATTAGAATTAGTATTTATTTAATAGATTTTTTTGACTATATACTTAATTAACATTAGATTTTTTTAAAGAAAAATAGAGAAAATTTTGAAAAAATTTTAATTTTAATTTTAATCTTTTAAAAAATTGGATCTATCCGACCCAATATGAGACCCGTATGGGTGAATTATAATAAGTTTACCCTTTTAACCCGACATCCGAAATGATCCAATCAAAAAAACTTGAGATTCGAGATAACTTAATTCAAACCCATCCAATCCAACCTGTTTGTCAGGTCTATTTATAATAAAAAAAATATCTTTAAAAGCTAAAATTTCTTTTTTAAAATCAAAATAACCTAAACATTTGGGTTCTAGTTTGCAGGAACTGTTGATCTCCTATTTTAAGAACCTCAAATTCATGTTGTTAATAATGCCCCTTCCAAAAACTTTTACAACGATTGTGTCTACTTTCGCCTTAATTAATGCAATTTAAATAAATTAAAATCTAGTAAGGCAGGGTATATATGGAGCATGGCTTAGAACCATGGCAAGCCGATCAGAGCTTAGTCCTGCGTCGATCCAGTTTCTATTTGGGCAAGTTTAACTCGGCTGGCAAATATATATTTTTTAAGTTAAAATTTCTGGTAAGTTTTCACCCAAAAAAAATTTCATGGTAAGCGAGTTTCATAAATTTGAAAATTTCCATAAGAATATCAATTATGTTAGTAAACTGCATATTTTATAATTATTGATAAAAAAATAATTTATTATCTATAATAATTATATGATAAAAATAATTGATATAGATATTTATCTGCATATTTTATAATTATTGATAAAAAAATAATTTATTATCTATAATAATTATATGATAAAAATAATTGATATAGATATTTATTTTAATATATTTTTAATATTTATTTTAATTTAATTGTTAAAATATAATATAAATATGATTCATTTAATAATTTTTATATCATGTATACATCATTATATTTTTAAATTTATTTAATTATAATTATAATATAAAAATAATTTTTAAATAAATCTATTATATAATATATTAAATTTACATGTATTCTGATCAACATCCTTATAAAATGCTCGGGCAAACTACGCCTCATTTTTCTGAATTTAAAATCTATATTCCAAGGCAATATATCACAATATATTATTCCGTTGGCGAAAAAAAATGGAAAGCCATCTCTCAGAAGACATTTCTTTATATTACAAAACTCAATAGAAAGAGTCAAAGACAACAGAAGTAGAAGAACATAACAACCCAATGCTGCGAAAAGGCATCGAAATTCAAGAGCTGACTTTCATTGTGTTGGCAATGTCGATTACAAATCTGTATTTGACATCTGCTTTTGACAGGCGCTCCATGGCAGTGTTCACATAGTCGATTGGTATAACTTCAATATCTGCAGTGATGTTGTGTTTAGCAGCAAAATCAATCATCTCTTGTGTCTCCTTCAATCCTCCTATGCTACTTCCACCCACTAACTTCCTCCCTGTCATCCGTAATTATACATGTCAGCTTCTAGTTTTAAACATCACATATTGATCAAAAAAAGTATCATTGGAAATTCTAGTATAGTTTTTGCAATGAATAGTGAATTGATTTCTAAATCTGCTTACCCAAAATCAAAGGAAAGACTGGTAGTTCAAGTGGCATCTTTGGAGCACCAACCAACACAAGCTTTCCATGAGATTTCAAGAGATTAATCAATGGAAGCAGGGGGTGTTGTGCAGAGACTGTATCTATGATACCGTCCAAGGTGCCCATGGCAGCCTGAAATGAAAATATAAAGACATTAGAATCATAACACAAGCAATATATATGTCTATAACACTTAAAATTAATTTCAAACCAAACCAACGAGTTAAAGATTGAGTACCTCCAACTCATCTTGGTTACTACTGACCAAAAATGCATCAGCACCAAGGTTTTCAATAGCTTCATTTTTCTTGTTAGGAGAGGTGCTGATCACGGTCACCTTCGCCCCCATAGCCTTAGCAAATTTCACTCCTACATGGCCTAGCCCACCTAGGCCAACCACACCTAGATGGGCGCCAGGCTTATCAAGTCCATAGTATCTCAGTGGACTATACACTGTAATCCCAGCACAAAGAAGGGGAGCAGCAGCATCAAGTGGCAGGTTATCTGGAATGCGGACTATAAAGTGCTCGTCCGCTACCATGGTATCTGAATAACCTCCATATGTCATGGTTCCATCATGGTACTTGGAACCATAGGTCAATATCATTTTAGGGCAGTAGATCTCAACATTGTTGTTGCAATTGTCGCAGGAGCTGCATGATCCGACCAAGCACCCCACTCCTACTCTGTCTCCAACTTTGAACTTGGTCACCTTGTTCCCCACCTCTGTCACTTCACCAACAATCTCATGTCTACATTATGCAATTCCAGTTATTTATATGAATGTTAAATGGGTGTAGTAATTGAAAACAAGCAAAAGCTACAAATGGATTTGTGCTTTACAGAGTGCACTATATATTAAAAAAAAGGTATAGTATACTTTATAAGTTATTAAAATATTTTTAATAAAATTAATATTAAAAATATTTGAATAAATTTATGACTCAGACTTTTAATGTACAAACAATTCCTCTAAAACACTATTTTGATCTACAAAATTTATAACTAAAAAATTTAACAGTCTCTAAAAGTTCTTCTGACTTCCTCCAATTTTGAACACTAATTAAGATGGAACAAGTTAATTAGAAGAATGGAACTATGGAAACGTACCCAGGTACAACAGGATACACTGTTAGGTCAAATTCATTCTTTACCATGTGAAGATCAGTGTGGCAAATCCCACAGTACAGGACCTTGAAAGCCACGTCTTTCTCTCCAGGTGCCCTGCAAACACACAGAAATCGGGTTTAATAAATCAAACCAAGAATTTATTTCGCACAAAAGGAAGCATTGGAGATTGGAGTATGGATAGAACCTTCTGGAGAAGTTGAAAGGAGAAAGGACACCGGAGGGGTCTCTAGCCGCCCAACCGAAAGCCTTCCTGGGGTGGTCATTCGCTGCTGAGGGTGTGTCCATTATGTTGAATCTCTGTTGAGCGCTAAGGTACAAATCAAGGACGGTACGAAGAATGCAGTCAACGTGTATGAGGTAGCTGGTAATGGATGTGTGGGAGCGTCATGGAGGAGATGACTTATATTTTATAGGAAAGGGAAACAAGTTGAGTAGCATTGAGAATGAGTTAAATATTGGCGGGGCGGTGGAGTGGGTTTGATGACGAAGAGAGTGAGCTAATTCGCGAGGGGGAAAGGCCGGGTGACGTAGAGGGTGAGCTAATTGAGTTAGTGGGCGGCTTAGCACATAATTACTTCCACTCATGGAAAACATTTTTTAATAAATAAGTTTGTTTTACCTTTTAAATGGTAAAATAAAAATTTTAAATTAATAAAAAATTATCAAAAGGATTTGAATTTGATTTAATAATTAATATTATATAATTTAAAACAATATAAATGGTAAAATAGTTTTTTTAATTTTTTGTTTGTGTGTAAAAGTGGCAATTTTTCTACTTTCTGCTAGCGACTTTTTTTTTTTATTTTCTATTCTAGTAAAAAGTTAAAGATGCTTGAATTGCTCTCAAGTCTCAAACTAAAAGATTCTGGAAATCTTGGCAGAGAAGAAAAGTTTTGAATTTCTGAAAGTCGATTTCAGTGGGTTAAAAAGACACGGTGCAGTCTGTTTCTGTTTTTTTTTTTTTTTTACAGAATAGTCTGGTTTTCATACTATCGTACGTGTAATTCATTTTACTTGTTACATGAGATTGTAATTGAGAAAATTATCAAAATTTATAAAAGCACATTTACTGCTCATTAAAATTTTATGTTTATTTTTATTAATAAAGGAAATTAGGAAGTTTTAAATGTTTTCTTTTTAAACGTGGAGCAATTTTTAGTTGGGATAAAATTAAAAAAGAAAATTTTTATCCAATACTTAAAAGATAAATGGACTTGAGGTAGATCATGTTTGTGAAAATTATGTATGTGAATTTTAATACAAAGTTTGCATCTAAATTAAAACCAAATGATAATAAATAAAATAACTCTTTTGATATTTAATTCACATACTTTTTTATTATATAATTAACGTGAAATTTTCTTACTCGATAATGTTTAGGCTAGATTGCTATAAAAGGAATATTTCATGAAAGATTTGTGTATAACGAAAAATTCATAGTATAATATTTAGATGACATTAAAGAGCAAAAGTGTATTGAGGTTGTGTTCATATTGTGATTTCGCTGGTTTTTTTACATAACATATCATTAAAAGTGTTAATCAGTGGAGGCTTGATTGCTTTAGGCTGATGTGTTTTTATTATAAATGTTGCCAGTTTTGCTATCTCCTTATTATTATGATGGTTGAGTCTTTTATTATATAAATGGGTTGGAGTACCCCTTGTACTCATATTAATATATTATTTTAATTTGTTGATAAAAAAAATAAATTAATTTTAATTAATATTTTATATAATTTAATAATAGTATTGATGTATATTACTCTTTACAAAACAATTGTAAAACAATGACATAGTTTTTGTGATTGTAAAGTACTTAAAAAGCTACAATCGCATTATTTCATAACAATGGCAAATTAAGCCTTAGAATCTTTCATTCATGCATCGCGCACTAAATTAAAAAAAAAATTGAGAAAATGATTAATATATCATTTTAATTTAATATATCTTGTAATACCTATCGGTTTAGGTATTAAAATCTATAATTTTTAGTTTTTTTATCTTTAATTTAAATTTAAAAATAATAAATTTTTAATAAATGTATTATAAAATATATTTTGAAGTATATTGAACAAAAGATGTACTGATTATTATTTTAAAATTTGTGTCATTATATTTTTTTGTTGTTAATAAATCATTTCCCAATAAAAAAAAAAATTCTGAACAAGGTACTTCTATTCAAAATTCATTTTTTCCAGTTCACAAGAGCCCAACTTCAGTGTTTTATTCATTAACCATTAGTAAGACTTTTGTTTCCACTTTTATTCAATAGTGAAGTTCATTCGTTGCCACTTTTATTCAGTTCTTGGTGTTTAAGCTCAAAGCTTGGTGGCGGCCAAAGTGTTTCCGACGTCGATGACAAACCGGTACCTAACATCACCTTTGTCGAGTCTCTCCATAGCAGTGTTCACATAATCCATGGGGATCAACTCAATGTCTGCTGTAATGTTGTGTTCTGCTGCAAAATCTATCATATCCTGTGTCTCCTTCATCCCTCCAATGCCGCTCCCAGCCAAAGTCTTCCTTCCTGTTTTACAAGGTAACTTGTTAATTTCAGCCTCTATATTAAAAGCTGATTGCTAGCTTCATGTAAACTTACCCATAACCAGAGGAAATGCAGGGAGCTCATATGGCTTATTAGGTACACCCAGCAAAACAAGTTTTCCATGGGATTTGAGTAGACCAAGCAGTGGCAAAATAGGATGAACAGCAGAGACTGTGTCCAATATTCCATCCATTGTACCCATGGCCGCCTGCTCAATTAATCCCAAAAACAATTACCCAGGTAATCTGTTAATCAACTGAATTTTCTTGGTTTGATTAGTGTTTTGCCATCAAAATTAGTTAATGGTTTAGAATTTTAAATAAAATGCATGTGTGAGAGTGGGAGCAATAATTTGAATCTCAATAGTCTAGCTAAGTACCTGGATTTGGTCTGTGTCACTGCTAACCAAAAACGAGTCAGCACCAAGATTCTCCAGAGCTTCATTCTTCTTGTTAGGGGAGGTGCTGATGGCAGTCACTTTGCATCCCAAAGCCTTGGCAAATTTAACAGCAAGATGACCAAGACCACCAAGTCCAACAATGCCTACATGCTTTCCAGGTTCACCAAGTCCATAATATTTCAATGGACTGTAAACTGTAATTCCAGCACAGAGCAATGGAGAAGCAGCATCAAGGGGGATGCTATCAGGGAAACGAACAATGAAGTGTTCATTGACAACCATAGAATCGGAGAAGCCTCCATATGTCTTTGTTCCATCATAATAAGGGCTATTGTAGGTCATGATCAGATTAGGACAGTAATTCTCAAGGTCATCGACACAGTTCTCGCAGGAGCGACATGCTCCAATAAGGCATCCCACACCCACTTTGTCTCCGACCTTTACCTTTTTTACCTTGCTGCCTACCTCTGTCACTTCCCCTACAATTTCATGCCTGCAAAATCAAAGTTAGTCTGGGTTTTGGATTTTCTAGAGGAAATCATCATATAACTTGTACGTATTGCTTTTGATTTTTTTATTTTGATTTTTATTTTTTATAAATGTTTAGTGCCTTGGTTGTGCAGTTGTCCAAATCATAGGAAAACAAATAACTACCAACTTACAAACGGCTACGCAAATTAACATTAAACTCAGAAATGGATATATAATATGCAATAGGAATCTAGATTTATTGAATCTAGATTTATTTATTTATTTATTATTATTTTTTTATTAAAGTGTTTCAAATCAGTTTTTAATGTTTTTATCTCATGCATTTAAAGAAATTAATTTATTTGAATATTGAGTCTAAAACTTAAATCATGAATTTGATTTACAAAATAACATTTATTTACTAGTAAATTCAATCTTCAAGAGTTTTTTTTTTTTTTTTTTTTTTTTTTTCAGTCAAAGATGATTATGCTTTTTTGCTTAATGAAGTTGCATCTCATCAATTTTACATAGATCATATATATGTGTAGACCGATATTAAGATCGATGAAAAGTTCTTACCCAGGAACAATAGGGTAGTCAGATGCTCCCCAATCATTCTTGAGGAAATGGAGGTCTGAATGACATATGCCGCAATACAACACCTTGAATCTAACATCTTCTTCCCCGGTTGCTCTGTACATGTACCCACAATTGAAAAACACAGATCACCATATGACTAACTCCATATTAATTTTGTCAAGTAGAAGAAGAAGAAGAAGAAGAAGAAGAAAAGTAATTGAGATTGAGAGAAACCACCTTCGAGAGAAGTTGAAAGGGGAGAGATGACCAGATTGGTCCCTAGCTGCCCAGCCAAAGGCTTTCTTAGGATGCTCTTCTTCAGGTGACTTTGCCATTTTGTATAGAAGTTGTTGAGAAAGGAGGAAATAAGAGGAGCTAGAGATGAAGTCAGTAATATTGCCCATAATGTCAGGATTAGACTATATTGGTGTAGGCCACAAAATGTCAATCGTCGTGTCGTACGATGATAAAGTATGCTGGCCTTTTTCTTTCTTGCCAATGATGTCGGGTCATAAAATATCCAACGTTATTTGTGATTCCAATTGTTAATTTGTTTGAAGAATACAGCAGGGAAAAATTAGACGGCTAGATTCTCTCCATTTCCATCCGGCCGCTTGGGGTTAACCCGGTTAATCGCATGAATTATTATTGGTGGAGACTTCCATCTACAAAATAGACGATCGAGGTTAATAAAATAATTACAAAGTAACATCTCACGTTTATAATGGGGTTATCATTAACAAAAATATGGATAAGAATAACAAGCGAGAGAAATTGAAATCTTGATTTAAAGACATCAATCTTCATCCCAGGCAAATCTTGAATTGAGCAGAAATGTAAATACATTTCAACACTCTCATTTAAGTTGGAGCATAAGATTTGGATGTAGTGTACAACTTGAATATGGAGGCTTGTTGACGATGGATCTTGAATTTGTAAAACCATACTCTATGCCTTCCAAATTTGTGAGAATAAACTCTCCCTAAATTGATTTTTGTTTAAAATAAGAAGGTATTATCTCAGCAAAAATTGGTGTACAAAACTGAGTTTAAATTAAATTTTTAAGGTTAACTGTATTCATAAAGAAAAAAAAAAAAAAGTTTCACTACTTTCTTTCTTTTAGGTACTTTTTTTAATATATGCTTTTAAAGCATTCGTATTAATAATGTATTAATTGTATTTTTTAATTATTAAAAAAATAAAAATTAATTTTAATTTTGTTAACCATTTAATTAAAATCATTTGTTATATAATGTTGAAAATGAAATTAATATTTTATTTTTTCATAAAAATTAATATAAAAATATATAATAATACAATTAATACATCCATAAATTATGCCCTTATAAAAAATACTTCTTTTAAATCTGAGCCGTTAGTATCATAATACTCCTGTGTCCTATTGTTCCGGTGGAATTAGGGATTCCATTGGGCCACTCAACTTTAATATAACGATCGTTTAGATCCATTTTCCTTGCAAAAATGAGCAATTGGGTCACCCCACCTGACTTTCAACTTCCCATCATCGTTAAAAAAATAATAATTAAATTTGTCCAACACTTAATGGTCTAGTGGCCATCCACTTGAGATGGTGTGCTTGGACATCTAACCTGAGTTCTAATCTCATGTTCTACTTCCCCTTTTCCAATCAATTCTTTAAATTCAAAATAATAATAATAATAATAATAAAATCCAGATAAAATAGTATGAAACAAGTAGCCCCTTTTGGTCAAATTCTTCAACTCAAAACGTTAATTCTATTTTTCTTTTTTAACATGCGTTAAGATTTGTTGTTAACTCATTTTAATATTATAGGATTTATTATCTAATGTAAACAAATATGGTTAATGAATCACTTTTTGTAAATTGTAGGGATGTTTGTTGTTCATTTGACAAGTTTCTATTTTTATTTTTAACTTGTTTTTGCGAACTTGGGTCAAGTTTCTTAAGGCAGAAGTGCAATTGAACCCCTCTACTTTTATTATTGTGGTATATCAGTCCCTCTACTTAAAACTAGTACATATCAGCTCTTTTATTTAAAAGTAGTGCAAATCAGCTCCTTTACTTGACAAAACTAGCAAACCAGCCCTTATGCTGACAATGACATCATCAAATGTCATCTTTCCGTCTATATCCTTGTTACTTCGTTACCATGGAATGGCTTGGTATTGATATGGCATTGGGTGGGAGATATGAATAATTTAATTACAAAATTACTAAAGGGTCCTTATCTTCTTCCTTTTCCGCCATCATCTTCTCTCTCCTTGTTTACATTCTCTCTCTTCTTATTGCAAAT
>BPVZ01000013.1:901176-918306 GCA_020521535.1 Rubroshorea leprosula
AAAATTACCCTCATAAGAAGAGTGGGCAAGGGGATAGCTCGGAGCCTTCAATGCCTCATTCCTTTCTCCTGCTTTTCCGTGTTTCTTTTTCGGAAAAGTGTCTTTCTCAACCATGGATTCCCCATCTAATCTCCTTTTCGCTTCATTTTTCCGTCAACTTTTTTGCTTTGGATATGTATCTCAAAATTGCCCTTGAAGTCTTGGACACAGCAAAAGAAAAGAGGAAAAAAGTAACAAGGGATTTTCCTTTCACACTTTTCTTGAGAGTTAAGGTGTCCGTCAAGTGGAGGATAAGACAGGGCAAGGCGGCAGTGCCCCTAAGTCTTTTGGAAAAAATTATATATGAGATTCTTAATTTTTCTTACGAAGTTAATTTGTTTTGATTCCTTAATTGTTACTCTAATTATTTTTGTCGTGAAATTTATTTCATATAAGTTTAGTCTTCTTCTTGTTTCTTTATCTACTTTTTCTTTCTTTCTGGTACATTGTTTCTTTATGTATTGATGATTACGTTTGATGATGCTAAAAAGATTTAATCTCAAATAAAATTTTTAAACTTTTAAAAATAGACAAATTAGATCTAAAATGATATTTGATTTTTTAAATATAAAATGAGAAAAAGAAAAATCAGACATTCTATTATTAAAAATATTAATATGTCCAATCACGATTATTAAATATGTGAGAAATAATATGAGGTCTAATTTTATTAAATTCATATTGTGATTATTATTAAATATCTTCGTATTTTAAATATCAAAACGTCTTAATATTTCCTTTTTTCATTTTCTCATATATAATTTATTACATAACACAAAACTTTAAAATGTACAAACCGCTAACTTTGTTAAGTTTCAAAAATATGCAAATGAGACATCCAAATAATTTTTACTAACAATTTTATAGCAACTCCCATTATAATTCCACAGTTTCTTATAATTCACACAGGAAATTTTATTCTCTTTTAAATGCAATAGTTTTTTTTTTATATAAATAATTAAATTTTAAATAGTAAAATATGCACATATATTTAATTTAAAGTTATACTTTTTTCTTTAATGAGAAATATAATTTCATTGATATATGAAAATCATAAAGGTTACAGAACCAGCCCAAATAAAGTAATATGCAAGAGGTATTACACTCATACAATGTGTGAAAATGCAAATTAAATATTCTAGCTTACTTAAATATTGCAGTTAGACTTGATCACAAGATTTTAGTAGTTAAGCCACATTCCAGTATAGTCCATCCAAATAGAAGAAAAATTGGTTGGGGTAAAAAAATTTAGCTAGGAATATTGTCCCTTACCATACCTTAAACAGCCGAAACAAGTATGACAATTGATCTAGTCCAACCAAAATCACATTTAAGTTGCCATCCTTATTCGACAAGAGTGAATCATGATAAAAAAATATTAGGAAAGCCTAAGCAAAAACCCTTAAAAGAGAGGAAGAAACCTCCATAATAGAGGGAAAAACCCTCATAAGGGAGGAGAGAACTCCCACTTTAGCCATCCACCCTAACCACCAAGGGGGAGAGAAGCAGCAAAGTTGACATTAATTTGCCAAAGTATCAACATTAGTGTTATAAGTCTAGCTACATTAAAGGTAAATTTGCTATTATAGTTATATAAGGGGCTTATTTGGCAATAAAATTATTTGTAAGGACTTATTTGCATGCTTTTCAAACTTATTTGCATGCTCATTCTTTAGTGGTAAAACTTTTCTTGTTGCTCATTTTTTACTTTTTGTTCCATTTTGATCCTTTTAACTTTTTAGGGTTTTCCTAACATGTGCCTTAGAGTGCATTTAATGCACTTTCTTATTATTAGTTTGTATGGAAAACTATGAAAATAAATTTTATTTTCAACACTAATGCCACGTAAAATGATTTAATTTGATAGTTGATAAATTAAAGTTAACTTTTATTTTTATGTAAATTAATAGTGAAAAAGTATAATAAATGCACCATTAACCTCTATTTTAAGAGTACCGGTTAGAAAAACCAAACTTTTTATTTATTCATGTAGGTCCTTGACTTCAACTTTCTCTCTTTCAATTTCGTCATTCAGCTTTTAAATATTTGACAATTCAGTCAAATATGTCTGATTTCTTTCAGTTCAATCATTTTCTGGATAAACTATGAAAATCAAGTAACATCCAATAAAATTACAATAACACATCTAAATATCAACAAAATCAAAGCAAAATTAACACAATAATATATATATATATACATATATGACAATTCAACTTATCATATATCAATTCATACCTATTCACATAATTTTGAGAAGAAACTCTACTTTTTTTATCTACTTATTATTTTCTCGGCCAAAAAAAAATGATCTACTTATAATTTAGAATAATTAATTATATTTTCTGAGTTTTTGGCCTTTTTTTTTTTCCTTTTTCATCAACTTCTTCCACGTTGCTAGCTGTATAATTTGCCCTTACGTTACACGGTACTGACATAACTTGTCATAGCCCCATTTTCATTTTCACCATGGAAAAGCCTTTCAACTTCATCCAATCATTTGTAAAAGCAAGGAACTACCTTTCGCAAAAGCAGGATGGCCCAAAGAAAACACGAAAACTAGAGTACCGTGTGGGGACAGACAAATATAAAGTTTGATTAACATAGATCCATTATTGCAAGGACAACATTTTGCAAAGCATGCACCAGTAAAACAAAAGAGATGGCATCCAAAGGAACGTACATATTTTATATATATATATATGTGATAATATTGTTTTATAATTTATATAGAGTGGATTGTACTTTTTTTATTTATTGTCAATTAAAAAAATCTGTTTTAATTATTGATGGAAGGGTGAACCACATATCAAATAGTTTACCCCTCCACCCCTTCTTAAATAATTATAAAAACTGTAATACGTACACTTTTTTGCATGTATATTCTCCATTTTTGTGCAACATATACTTGCAAAATGTAAACTCCTCTCTTGAGGCCTCCTTTCTTTCACACCAAACCCAAATTAACTTAGTACTTTATATATATACATTATATGTTCTTAATTTTGGATAGAAATGTACAATTAACTTGTAACCAGCATCTTATATGTATTTTTTTAATCTCCAATTGTATTTTATTATTTGAATTTATATGATTGTAAGTTCTTATTCTATGAGATTGGGCATCTCATCTATGATTGTTAATAAATGAAATTTTAATTTATTTGAAAAAAAAAGAAGATATATTAGGCAGCCAGGTGTAGATTGCAAGTTTCATGTGAGATGTTTCGTAGCTTGAAACTTCAAGACAGCATTATATAGCCAAGAGGGCCTTCAAATAGGTTAATGGGTATTTCATGGAAATGCACGTTGGCCTTCAGAGACCAAATGGACTTCTTTCACAGGACTTTCTCTTGTATTGTCTCCGTTCGATGTTAGCAATATCCAGTCTTACTGAAAAGAAGTCCTGCAAAGACTATTGTAAATGTACAACCACTGCATTTTATAACATTAAAAGAAAGACTTAGTGGAAGGCTTCATAAAAAAGTAGCCATGAAAGGGCAGACTGTCCAGATTAGTCTGTATGTTTGGGGTTTTTTTCTTTTTTTGTCCCTTTTTAAAAGACTAATGATAGTTTGTGCTGTGATGATCAATTGTAGTGGACTACAAAAGAAATTGCATCTGGATTCGTGTCGCCCGTGTCATATTTTGGACACGCGGTCTAAAATTAACGTCTCGGCTCTAGCTTTTAAATATTTGGTCTTTTTTGTGGGCCGGTACAACAAAAACACTCTCTACCCCTTATTTTATCTCAACCTTTCTTTCCTCCCTCCCCACAGATGGAAAGAGCGAGCTCTTGACGGTAACGTATGTGCGGTTTGTTACCGAGGCCCCATCTCGCCATCAACACCATGGGTGTGGCTGGAGAAGTTATATCATTGTCTTGACATTTTTGTTGGAAACTTCACAATTTCGTGGGAACTCCCTTTGCTGTTCACTTCAGTGCTATAGGTTATATTGCAGAAATTGTTCTCTTAATAGAAATTTCCTTGATTTAAATCGCTTAGATTGACTCATTTTTCAATAATTAAACAGTTTCAAAAATTTTCAGCAACTAAATATAATATAATATATGCTCAAATTAAATTAGAATGAATTGTAAATCAATAGACACCTTACACTCAATCACCTCACCTAGAATATTTTTTAAGGATAAGTCTTCCTCTAGTAATTCTTCCTCTGAGACAAGGACGAGGAGGTGGTGGAAGTTGTATACATATCCTCTTTAACGCTGGACAATTATCTGTTTTGACTTACTCAATAGAATCACAAACCACAACTCCTTTGTTACTACAAATTCTCTGCAACTGGGGTAAGAAAACCAAATTCAACTCCCTTAACCTAGGAAAGGTGAAAGTGAATTTGTCGGATGATGCTATTATCTCTTCCATTGGTTCACAACTCTAAACATGAATCTTCTCTAACTTTTGGACGGCCTGCATTAGTTCAAGTGAAAACAACTTCCTCATTCCTAAATAATAGTATATAGAAGGCTCGATCAGTAAAATTGGAAAAGATGTACAGTGGCATTGCTACTCCTTCCACTGTCACAAGTTCACGCAAGCTAGACAATCTCGAAGACACAACACTTCAAGCTTACTGAGTAATGGACACCACTAGGAGGAGGAGGGGGAGGATGAGTCCAAGTCAACCACACACTCTATCCCTTCACAATACAAAATATAACACTCTCTCAACTCAGTTGCTTTTTCTAACAAAGCTGTTTTGTTGAAGTTGCTTCTCATGATTTTAGCATCACTGATCCCCAAAGCCTCAAGGTTATTAGGTAGCAGGACTATGCATTCTCCTCCAATCTCCATTGACCAATTATAACCTTACATTGATGTTTATTACTAAATCCACATATCACATAGTCTTTGTTTGTTCTCACTAGAAGGTCATAAGCTATAAGACTTTGGAACTCTTTGAACTTATTGACAAAATGATTGAAGTCAAGTATGTTATCAAATTCACATTCCAAAGTCTCTCAATTGCTCAATCGTGCAACCTCTTCTACATTTATCTTTGTAGTAGTTGCTCCTAAGCAATAAATGATGAGTTTAAATTTTATATACATTTACCTACACTTTTTTAGCTTAGAAATTAATTTTATGGGTACTTTATAACTTAATCTCACCTAAATTTACATCAGCCTCATTATTTTGTAGATGAAGATTGAAGAGCAAACTTGATAGGAATTAGTTTTGCCAACTACTGGTAGTTTGAGTATGCAATAGTAATCCAGCCATAACTTTCTCTCTAGATATCGGATTGAGGTAATTCTTAAGGCATTAGAAAGCTAAGAAGCAGAGCTACAATTTATCTTTTATAAGATCAACCCAATTCAATCATATTCAAGTTGAAATTCCAGTTGAAATTTACCGGTCTGAAATAGAAATTTCTGGGCAGTTTGCAACAGGGGAGCCGAGCTTGAGGGTTTTCAATTTATGCAATTAAGGTGCATGAAGGTTGTGGGCTGGCAGCAATTTAGGCCCAAAAAACTTATAAGCCCTAGAAGAACAATGGGGGTAAAAAAAAGGAAAAAGACAAGTAGAAGGTATATTATATATATACCTACCGACCTCACTAAAAAAAGGGGAAGATGCTACCGCCTCTTGTTTTCTTCTCCACCACCTTAGCCTTGCCTTGAGAAGTCTGCAAACAAACAGTCCACAGCAGCACGCCATTGAGGAAGAAAAGCCAAGTAACAGTTTAGCCTTGCTCTTATTTTTAGGGGATTGTTTTGTTTTTCTTTCCTCTTGTTAACTTTTACAATGTTTTTTTTGCTGGATTTTCTCTTTAATGTTTATGGCTGTTCTAATTTGATTATGTGTGGCTAAATTACTTGAACTAGGGTTAGATGGATTTTGATTCTTGAATTATGTGATTGATTTTTGTTTAATTCTAGACTTATTGGTTATCTACACGATGAGTTTATATTATTGAACTTAATGCATTGAAAAACTTATCACCTTTCAGTCAATTTAGTGATTTATATATGAACTTGGGAAAGAATTGCATAAATTAAACCAATAATAATATAAACCATGTGTTAGACTATGAGACTTAAAGATAATTAGCGTCACATGTGATAATGGAGGAAAATAAGAGAGTTAGAAGCTCCCCCTTCCTAAACTAGAGGTTTCCATAAAATTTTAATGCTCACTAGTTTGTTTTAAATTATATAGAGATATGATTAATTTAACTAGTAAGCGAAGGATTAACTTGACTTGAGAAAACTAGTTAATTAATTGAGGGAAATCCATTTTCTCATGTGATAACATTGTTATTTGAATTGCTTAATTCAAAATTAAATGAATCTAAACCCTAGTTCCTTTTCATTCATAGTTCCTTTTATTTAGAAAATTCCTTTAGATTAAGTAGCTTAACTTTATTCCATTAATTGACCAATTCAACTTAGGCTAGATTAATATCGTCTTGGTAGTGTAGAATAGTCTTTTAGGGAACAATAACTTACTCATCTTATATTGCATAAACGATTAGGTCCACTTACGTAAGAGTAGTGCATATTTGGTGCATTAATAAACTAGCAAGTACTAGAGATTGGAAAGTTTAGATAATATTATCCTTGGAATCTCCTTCAGATTTTTACAAAATAAATCAAGATATTCGAGACTTACCAACATCTCCATTCCTTGAGGGACCACCTCAATTCCTACCTCATGCAAATCCAACTTCTTTAATGCCTTGAGCTTTGCTAAGGAAAGCAAGTGCTTTAAACTCTTGCACTCCCTTAACCACAATGCAAAGAGATTCACCGAGCTAGAGATGGAATTAGGTAAAGCTTCAATACCAGTACCAAAAAGATCAAGAACCTTAAGTCCAACTATATCTTCAAAAAGCAACTTGAAATCTCTAACACATTAGGATTATATGACAATATCAAAGTTGACAGCAATGAACACTTCGAGGACAAACCAATAGGAATTTTTGACATGTCATTTGCCACTAAAGATACCTTCTTAAGATCCCTTATCTACTCATTCTCATTCGACATCTTGGTCAATTTCATACCAACTTTTACCATATATCCAACTCCAAGACCAATACTTTGGATAGCCATGTCTCTTACCACATCATGCATCTTAAAAGCTTCACCACCATGCAAATCAACAGTTTTCTTTAACACGTAGTTTTTTTTGAAGCCTATTTAAAAATAAAAAAAAAATTAAAAAAAAAAAAAAAAAAAAACATGGCCATTATCATATGCTTCATGTCTTCTTCTTGACTCATCAATCAATCCTTCATCAATCCAACCTTCT
Organism: Rubroshorea leprosula; assembly: GCA_020521535.1. NCBI lineage: Eukaryota > Viridiplantae > Streptophyta > Magnoliopsida > Malvales > Dipterocarpaceae > Rubroshorea > Rubroshorea leprosula. Next base: position 908,499 of record BPVZ01000013.1, read on the forward strand.
ATTAACTCCTTTCTAGAAAACTCATAATCTTCCTAGAACAAGGAACAATACAGAAAACATTTTTAGATTTCTAAACTTCTTAAACAGTTTTAACTAAATCTTAGCCACACAAATATCTCATCCTTCACACCTTTCACACTTTTTACACATGGGCATAATACATTTAGGGAATTTCTCCTCTCTATGGTATCATATTCTCCCCTCATGCTCCCCGTAATAACAACAATCGCCAGTGGTAAACTATCACACTCCTTCACAATAGATTTCAAGATTGCTTCCAACCCTAGAACTTCTAAACATCATGTCCAACCTTATTGAGGAATAGGTTTAGAGATTGGTTTGGTGAAAGGTGTTGCACTTTAACAATCTTCAATCCAAATAATTGCATACTTCAACTGATCAACTAGTAATAATTACTTTGCTCCCATTTGCACAGTTGGTTCCAAAAGTTCAACATCCTTGAGAGAACTTTTCTCATACATCATCTAATATTAGCATAAATCTCACTATTCTCATTATATCCATTAGTGCTACTACTCGCCTTATCTCTTCCTCATCTTCTCGGAGTGTTTCCCCCATAGCCAAAGCAATTTTCTTTTGTAATGCAAAAACATTGAAAGGGTATGATACAATAACCCAAATTACTTTTTGAAACCTATTCTCCCTCGACAAATCATTATTTACATGCTTTGTAATTGTAGTCCTCCCAACTCCACCAATCCCACAAATTCCATTAATCATTCCAAACCCATCACCCATCAAGACCTCCCAAGCTTTTTCTTTAGCAAAAATTACCCTCTAAATTCTCTGTTGGAATTATGATTCCAAGAGCTGAAGATCTAGCAATTACAAGTCGTTCTGTAAAACTACCTTGTTTGTGGATTACTTTTACCACCTCAAATTTTTATCAAACAAGTTTCCCAAGATTGGCTTTATTGTACCACTTAACTCTCTATACTTTTTCTAAAACAGCTTGCACGTCAAAATTGATAGTTGGTTCCTATTGAAACCAACCTTGCACTTCTTCTTTTACCATTTGTCTGGCACGAGCCTCTACTTGCATTCTCTATTCTATATCTTGCTTTCTTCTATTCAAATCTTCCAATTTGGCTTTCAACTCATTCACATGGTCTTGAAAATTCTTGTAATGATCATCTATATAGTTGCAGGTTGGAGTGGTAATGCATTATACCAGTGTAAGAAGAGGCCCTGCCATATCCTTCATGTATAAGAAGAAAAGGTCCTGAAAATGTAATAAATAATGCTCCTTAGTGTTTATCAATATCTATTTGTAATATTATATGCATCTATTCATTTAATGCTACATTATAATTGAAAACTTATAATTCTTCGTGATATTATAATTATAGCATTTAATGCTACGTCATAACCATAGCAATATAAGATTATTAACCCGTAAAGCAGGCCTGTGCGTAACAAGTGAGCATAAGTGCTAGAAGGATAGGAGGGTGGCAATGGAGATTGACTAGCTGACTGCATAATTTATTGTTGGTATACAAGTTTGTGAATAGTCCATTGCCTATTTCATAACTTGCATGGATTGTAATGGATTGGGTACTCTTTGTACTCAAGTACTAAAATTTCTTTAATGTTAAAAAAAAAAAAAAAAAAAAAAACTATAGCATAAGGAGATGGCAATAATTAGTGTATATAAATATTATATTAATTATTTTCGTTGATTGTTTTTATTTCCTTTTGCCTTCATTTCGGCCCTGATATTCTCCCAATTAATTAAATAAAAGAATAGAGCAAATGCAAATTTGTTCTTTTTCTTTAGATTTATTTGTTGATAGGCTATACTCTTTTTTCATAACGATTAAAAATTAAATCTTCTGTATCTTTGGAATTTGTTTGATTTTGAATTTTAAATTGAACCTTAAATCTCTTGGTAAATATTAAATTTTGAATCTAGTAATTTTATGGTGCTGTTCAGTGACTCTGTGTTCATGGGGCAGGTACAATGGTATTCTTTTTTATGTTTTATTTTTCAAAAGAGAACAACAATAAAAATACATTTTCTTGTTGGAGTTCTTTCCCAAGCCGAGATAGATATGGTAAGTGTTTTAAGAAGCATTTACATTTAAGCAAGTTCAACAAAAATTTTTTAAAAAACTAACTTTTAAATTTTTTTAAAAATTTTAAATTAATAAAAATATTATTTTTAAAATAAGCAATTTTCGATCTTTGCGAAGCATCTTCAAAATATTTTGCCCATTGAGGAGAAAGAGGCATAAAAATTTGTGTCCCCTGACTTGCGGTTACAGCATGTCAAGTCATCGCCTCAAAGCGCTCTTCTTATGAAGAAAAAACATGAGAGCAAGCCGTTGGCTAGAACAGATGATGTTCGATTATTCGAGTGGGAACTCCACTCTCGATGTTCATTTTCTCCTTAATGGAGATCATATTGTACCTAACTCAACTTGCTTGGGTATGCTTTTGTATCTTTATGTTTAATCTATGAATTTTCTCTTTCTACGAAAAAAAACATTTTAAATCCAATCGCATTTAAACCGGTTGGATGAAAACCGAACGACTAGTTTTAATAAAATAATATTAATATAATTTTTAAATGGGAACCTCAAATCATATCAAGTTAAATTCTGTACTTTTGAACTTATCAACGTTATCCTAATTGCTGGCTGTTGGGTTGAGGAAGATATCAAACATTTTCCATTCAAAAGATTGTGATGTAGTGTGAATTGAAATGGTAAGTTTGAAAATCAATCATTATTAAAAAAATATATATGTATACCGTATCATTCCAGTTTTATCCAGGTCTTATCACGAAGTGAAAGTACATGCTTTCTATATTGGTGAATTTTCCCATTATTACGATCAGAAAATGAAGTTCGAACCAAACTATATGTTACAAGTTACTCTAGTGTAGGGCTCTTAACTTAAGTCTTAACAAGTTGAGGTTCATTGAATTAAAGAAACAAAATTCTAATTAATTAATATTTAATCATTTACTAAAAAAATCGTTCTCTGCTTCTACAACCCTCTTCTTCATTTCCTCTCTCTTCCCCCCTCCCCTCCCTTCATCTTTTTTTCCTATTTGATTTTAATCAAGTTCTTAAGAAAACCAGATCTATAAGTTTCAGAAAGTTCTTGGGTTTTTCCATAGAGCTTGATCTAGCTAGTTTCTTCAAGAACTCAGTGGATTCTATGGCGAACCCGCTGTCGAGTTCTCTCTAGGGATCTCAAGGGATCCAAATCTTAGCAACCCGGATCATGTTCTACATAGAACTCGTTTGGATTCTCAAATTCTTAGAATCTTTGGGTTCTCCAGAGGAACTCAAATCGGGTTCTATAGAGAACTCATTGTCGGGTTTTGTCTTGGTCCTTGGAGAACCCAGACGAGTTCTATGGAAAAGCCATCATCGGTCCTGGTGAAAAAGATTTAATTTCCTCACTAGCCTTCTTTGTTGCAGCATATAAGCTCATTGGATGATTGTTCATGTCTTTCTCTGAAAGGGTACCTTTGAACCCATACAACGAACTTGAAGATGCCCAACTATTGCAAGTTGTGGGTTCATCGATTTGCAAAACAGACATAAGATTTTCATGCTTTTTGGGTAGTTTTTCAGCATTGTTAAATTTGTAATTATTCAAGGATTTTTTTCCTTAAAGTTTAAATGTGAAGTGTGTAAAAAATTAAATGTGTATTATCTATATTATCTATAATATAATTGAGTATTTAATTCTATAAATCTTTTATCAAAATTTTGCCAAACTATTTTTTCTTCAAGTCTTTTAAAAAAAAATTATTCAACTTAGAACTCTAGGTATGAATTTTTTAAAACTACTTGTTGTCAAGTTGAAAGCCATGAGAAAGGCATGTTGGCATTAGACTCTTAAGGTTAAGCACAATAATCTAAGTTGGTCATCTTCAAATAAGCAGCAGATGAAGTGAAGTGAGTTTTGTTGAGTACTACCCAAAGAATTATTATATGCATGATTAAAAGTATTGTTGACTCTTGTTAATACCTATCCTAGATTGTATAGTGAGCAATGTAATCTAAATAGTGAAAAGGAAGACCTAAAAAGTAATTCAATTGAACTAAGAGTAGAATTAGAAATATTAACTAGAGTATGAGTCTATGAATTCCACATCACAAAGATTGACAATTATAGTTAATACTTTAGAATTAAATAATAATAGAAAGTTTATTGAAGAGATTACATCAATAAAGATTGAGATTTAGAGGTTAGTAGAACATTGAAGAGTGGGATCAATTAGGAAGTACTGAAAACCTAGAAGAAATAATATCTGAATTAGAATTTATAGATGAATTAATAAAGTTATTAAAAGTTACTATTAGAGCTAACAAAAAAAAAAAGAACTATTGGGTATGTAGATATTAATAGTAATGCGAGAGTTTATCTTAGATTGTATAGATGACGTTAGATTCTATGATTAGTAGTATGAATATTATAGGAATAAAACAATAAGAATTTTAGTAGAAATCAATGATATATAAGATCTTGAAGAATATCCTCTATCAAAACTTATTCAAATTTTGGAAAATTATATAGTAAACTTAAAAACAGATTTAAAAAGATTAAAATATGCTAAACAAATGTTATCTTTATTAGCAGTATAAAATGTGTTAAGATTGTCCAAATTTGTGTATAGTCTAAGTTTATATTTGTGTAAAGTCTAAGTTTATATTTGTGTAATAGTCTAAGTTTATTTGTTTACTTGTGTGGTAGATAGAGTTTATTGGTGTGGCCGATAGAGTTTGACATCAAGGCCTAGAATTTCAAAAATTTTGGGCTTAAGTGTAATATTTAAGGAAGTTAAAAAACTTGTTAAAAAATCCAAAAACATTAAAGTAACAGTTAGTTAACAGCTAAGTAACGGTCAAAGTCAAAAGCTTAGTCAAAGGGCTAAAACCCTTGTAGATAGTAAGTTAAAGGGCTAAAATTCTTGACTTGTAACTTGAAGGGCTAAAAGTCTTAAAGATGTAAAGTTGAAGGGCTTTTTAAAAGTCTAAGCCCATTATGAGATGTCTCTCCATAAGACCCATCATGATGGCTGAGATCTACCATAGTGCATTAGCCACAGTGCCAAATAGACAGGATCCCATGAGATAACAAATTTTTATTATGTTGAAAAATGGCCATATTTTCTTTCCTTGCGGATATAATATTGAGACACGATAAAATTTCATGTGCACATTTCTCATTGATTTTTGTCCCCATGGATTGGCCTTTGGATTTCGGTTGAGGAAGCATTGGATCGTGGAATGGGCTGGAATGATAGAATAAGTCAATAAATTATCCAAAGCCCAAACACGCCTGAACCGACTTTTTGTAATTATTACAATTTCATACCCATCTCTAAATTCAAAATTGCTTCCTTCTTTTTCAAAATAATTCTCTTATTTTTAGTTTATTTTTTTAAAATTGATAAATGTTTTTTCTACTTTAATTTTATTATTATTTATTTATTTTGATTAATTACTCTATCATAAAAAATTTTACTTTATATCAATAAAAACTTAACTAAATTAATACCTACTAACTAAAAAAGCTTGATTTTGGGTCAAAATTAGGGGTTTCAAACTTCTACCATGCCAAACAGCTAACCATCCAATGTATCAAAAAAAAGTTTGACTTATCTTTTACTTTCTTACTTATCTTTTACTTCCTTTCTCTCAAAATAATTTTTGTTTTCTTACTTTGAATTTGTCTCAAATTAATTATCATTTTTTATTTTTTAAAGTAGACAAATATTTTTCCTACGCTAATCTTATCATTATCTATTTATTTTGATTAATTATCTTATTACAAAAAGTATTACTTTATCTTTTAGTTTTTTTTAGAGTAATATAGGTAAATATATAAATAATTTACAAATCTTTAATTTAGAAAAAAGTCAAAAAATAATAGTTATTATGAGCAGAGAAAGTAACTTTTTTCTAAGATTAATATAAGTAAATAAATAAATTATTTCTAAATCTTTAATTTAAAAAAAAAATCAAAAAATGATAATTATTTTAAAATAGAGTGAGTAATTTTTTTCAAATTTGATAGTTTATGTTCTAGATGATATATTGCTTTTATCTTTTTCAAGATAATTTTCTCATATGATTAAGCAATTTTTTTAACTGGCACTCTTTTGAAAGACTATAATTGTTGGGGATGAGGACAATTAATTGAACCCAGCAAGTTGGGATGGGAATCATGAGATAATAGAAAGCACTCTAAACAACAGGGCCACACGAGTGCAATTACAAGGCCTAGGATAAGACCTCATACTGGAGGAAATGTGACACTTTTACACGCCATCACCAACCTAGGATGTACGATTCTGCATCTCTGCTATTGAATTTATGACGTTTTTATTATAAGAAAACTCAAAATCAGGAAGCTTCTAATTATAATACTTAGTAGTTTATGACTAACCAGTTAGTGAAAATGTAAAATGTCGAAAAGGTTTCAATTCATGATGCTTGAAAGATGTTGAATAAGCCGAGAAAGCTGCCTGGAGTTGGGTGGGATTTGAAATCAACAGGAGCAAGTAAAAAAACAATTCCATGGCCAAAATTAGTGACTCTGCGTGTCAGTGGTGAAGGAGAAACGAGAACTAAAATCTGAAAGCTATTCCGAGTTGGAATCCCAAAGCAAGAGTTTCTATGCATAGGTGATCCAATCAACTCGGCAGAGGTAACTAAATTTGTTAATTAAGTCTATGGTTCCCACGAAAGGCATTGCATCCCTCTGATAGAGAACATCAGTAGAACTTGGGTCAAAATGGGATATTTGAAAGCTTAATGACTCAGAAGATGGAAGGAGAAGATGAAAAAGGAGAAGAATGAAGGAAATGCATTTTGACGCCTTCCATGGCATGGCAGATATGGTGGGAAGTTTATGAAAATTGTCTTGGCTTAATTATATAAATGACACTCTAAGTTACAACTTGTTGGGTTAATTTGTCCCTTGACGCTCAAGTGTGAACTGGTTTATCTTCAAGTAGCTTCATTGAAAGCAAACATCAGCACCGAGAATATAAAGAAAACAGCATCTGTGGACCTAATTACAGCAATATGCAGCATTGAAAGAATTGACAAATAAAATGAATAATCTATGCTACCCCGAGTTATCTAAACAGCATAGTTTAGATGATCTAATAATATGATAACTTGCATCCGAAAATTTTCTTCTTTAATGAAAGGAACCAAATAAATTAGGCAACGTAAGAAAACTGACAATAATTAGAACCAAGTAAAACATTATACAGAAAATCTTGGGGTCCAGCTTTCAAATGTTTTGGGACTTGTATAGAATAATTGGTGAGCTATGAGGCGGCTATACTTTCCTATCAAGACAAAGTCATAGGCTTCCTCAAGCGTTAAAAAATAAAGACACTATGCTTTCATAAACTGAAAACATGTAGCTGCACCTGCCAACCGGAGACTACGTACCCTAACAACAACCAGCATCTTCAGCCCAGTTTCAACTGGAAAGCTATCGAACAGCAGAAATGCAGAAGACAACATTAACTAGATCTTCAAGTTTGTCTAAAGACCGTTTATTTAGTTGGTCTGTGCGATTGAATTTACACAAGACAAGATTTCAGATATTTTTCCTGGTGCGCCAATCTCTGTACATTGTTATCAACAAAGTATATGGTAGGTACAAGTAGGATTAAAAACAACATATGGCATTCCTTTGTGCATGAAATATATATGGTTTTCTCCAGGGAAAGTTTAACAGGTCAAATAATTTCTCAACCACGTCTTAGTTTTAGAAATCGTAAGTTGCATGTTCAAATGATAAAGGTAACAATTTAAGGCCTAATTTTTTACTGCAGGGGCTTATTGCAACAGATACCTCATGCGAAGGTTATTCATGCAACGCGTGAAGCTAATATGGCAGCGGATACTATTGCTAAAATGGGGCACAATATTCTGGAGGATTTTGTTGTTAATAATTCCCCAAGTTGTGCCCAACATGCTAATGTTATGGATATTATTGGGGTTGAGTTCCCTAGAACTCATTGATGTAATTTCTGTTTATGTAATATTATTTCTTTTATTTTCCATAAAAAGAAACAATTTAAAGCTTAAATTAATTGTCACTCACTTATTTTTGACTTATTAACAAAAATTGAAATCCATAATTTTCAGTTTGTAAATTCAACTCGCACGTATTTACCCATAAATACGTGTGTGTATATATATAATGGGTTTATTTCAAAATTTTCCTAAATTTTGTACTATACTTTTACTTGTACCGTACTCTATAAAATAATAATAATAAAGGCGTAAATCAATCAACTCGATTTCCTCAAATTCCTAACTAAACCACGAACCTTCGGATTGTTTGGTTTTCTTGATTGGTTTGGGCTTATCTGGTATTTGGACCTTTTTTAAAGGCGTGAGGTGGGCATTGATAACATAACGGTCCATGGGCCCAAAAACAAAGAAAAGAGTTAAAAACCTTCAAGAAAATATAGCCCAGGGCCCAGGGGCCATAAGAGAATAAAAATTCTTTGTCACAAGCAAAGCACCATTATATGTTCCTTAAGCTGACTTTGATTAGAAACTTGAGTTTTATATTAGAGATATGAAATTTGAATTTTAGGATAAATGGAAAGGGGTTTCTGAATGAGAAGACTATTTTTTATTATATAGTTCACCATCTGATGTGCCAAAAAAAAAAAAAAAAAAAGAGCAAAGCACCATTATATGGGTTAGGAACTTAGGATTAAGGAGGATTAAATCAAAAGATAGCTTTACCAGGCAATGGCTTATGGTTTAGCTAGCAAAGAGGTTTGCTCATCATCTAGTTTGGTCCTTGAAGAGACTATAAGGAGGTTTTCTCAAAACTTCATCAGTTGTAATTGTAGATTTCATATAAATAAATATAGAATCTTTCAAAAAAAAAAAATTAAGGATATAATATATATATTTTTTTACAAATTAAAGTTACTACCTATTAAAAGTTTCTATTTAAGCATATGACTTTTGCAATTTTACTAATCAATACTACTATATTTTAGAAGTTTTTAATTAAGAATATAAAGTGCACATCTTTAGTAAAATTACAAATATTATATCTTTGATTATAAACTTTTGATAACTGATAGCTTTAATTAGTAAGGAAAAATGATCACATCCTTAATTAATTTTTTTAAAATTGTATCCTTATTTATATGACATCTTGTTGTACTAGCATAAAGAACTTTATTTTTAACAAATTCAGATCTGTATTATATATATATAAAGGCTAAATCTTTCTCCAATAAAAAGAAAAGTCTCATACTAGTATTTTCTTTCCTTGGGAAGAGAAAATTGAGACACGATAAAATTTCATGTGCACAGTTCTCATTAATTTATGGTTCTGCAAACATCAAAATAAAAGGAAAACAGAAATCAAATTGAGCAATAAAGGGACATTTCCATTGTTGGGATGGAAAATGTTTACCTTCCCATCCCACTAACATCATTTTCCTCGGCTTTTTCAAGCATATGATTTCTTGATGATTGACACCTGGCCAAGGTCAATAATAGTTGCATTACTTTAATCTTCGAAGTTAGGGTTTTCCTTAATCCAAGGGCCCCTGCTGACTCAATATCGCAATTGCTTGCAACATCGAATCTTATTGGTGGAACAAATGCCATGATTTCACATGGGGATGGACTGATGGATGGTCATTAACCAATGGCAAGTTGGGTTGGGAGACAGAGACAGTCACCAAACCCTCATGATTATTGCACACTATTCTCCAATTAATATTAATGTGTGATTAATAGGTTCAAGTTGTGAGGTTTTTTTT